>JAYKKT010000049.1:9572500-10172500 GCA_036023115.1 Brasenia schreberi
GTGCCCCAATAGAGCTTTTCTTTTGCTACCTGTTGGTCAAGTCTTACACCAAAATATAAACTTTGTTTTGGGTAAAACCGAACCAGGTGTTAACTGAAAAACAGGTCAGAGGAACCTGTTTGTCGATGGTTTAGAAAAAGACTTTCTTGTGAATACAGGTAAGCATTTGGCTTTATCCTTCCCAACAACAACTAAGCTCCTCTCATGTCTACATGGGTCAATTTTATGATTTTTTTGTTTTCATAAAGCTTGATTGTATGTCATACTAACAGTTGACTTAACAAAAGGTAGATCATTTTTTATTGTTTTCTTTCTATAGTTTGTGGTCGTCCTTCGTTTAGTTTCTCACACATTTTCATCAAAGCTTTCATTAGTCAATTTCTTGAACGACACATCCATCTCAAACGATTTTCTTTGGTCATATCTCTCATTCTCTATTGTTTTCTTTGAATAGTTTGTTGTCTACCACTATTTTAAACGATTTTCTCCCATGTTATCATCCAGTAATGACACTCAATTTGATTATGATAACCTATATTTACAATCTTTTATTATGTGATATACATTCATTTCAACATCTTGATTTCTTACCTAACATCTTTTATAGTGTTGACTCAAACACTTGGAATCATATAAAATAGTGGTCTAATTGATGTTTTATAATATTTACCTTTCAACTTTAATAATAGCTTCTTATCATATAAAATACCTTATACACCTCTCCATTTTAACAAACTTGTTTCGTTAAAACCTTGCTCATTTAGCTCCAAAGATTCTAATGTGTGATATCAATTTCACACTCCATCAACTCCAACGAAAGAGAATTCGAGTTACAATATGAAAGTGAAGCAATAGCCATCCTAGCAGTTATAAAGATTTCTGATTCTTCTATAACTCGATCCACCTTGTATTTTTAAAGCAATGGCCACCTATGTCACACGGGTGCGAGTTACAATATTATATATTATATATAATATTTAAGCTAAAATAAATGAGACATCAATTAACATAAGTATATGACAATAGCAAGTACACAACTTTATATTAAAGCAAAACACATAAACGATAAATAACTATTAATTTCATCATAATACACTGATCAATTTTCACAGATCCGGACCCATTTATCCAAAAAGACCTGAACTTCAAAGTCGGTGCCAGATTTGGAAGCGTGGAATATCCACACAAAAGGAAGTAAAGAAGGTTCGCGTTGAGATATTTTTCTCTCTTCATCGGCAGAGCTTCATGAGAGATGACGAAAGACAAGCTGATGGAGCATTTTGGAAACTATGGTGAGGTAACTCAGGTGATCATCATGGGAGATAAGGTCACGAGTCGACTAAGAGGCTTCCGTTTCATTGTCTTCATGGATCACTCCCTCTTCGATCGGGTTCTCTAGGATAAATACACCATAGACGGCAGAACCGTGAGTTACCTTAAAAAATAATAATAATAATTTTTGTATATTTTTTTTGCGTACCCATGCCGTACCGACACGGTGTTGGTGTCGCACCCGTGTCGAGGTCGACACTCCACCTCCTAGAGGTATCTGTGTGACTTAGATGGCCATCCCAACAGGAAGTTACTCAACAAAAAGAATTTTGGCATTAGACTCCTGCATAATAATAACTAAGAGAGAGAGAACTATGCCTTTTGTTAATGTGACTTAGGATGGTGAAGACACTGGTCTCAAACATGTAAGCTAAGAAGATTCTCATGATGATATGAGAGATCAAAATGGTCAACTTTAAAGGTTTCACAAATGAAGAGAGCTGTATCTTTAGTGGGTGCATCCAAGAATGGTGATCACACCTGCTTGAGAAATTCAAGAGAAATGTGAATTCTGGTCAATTAATATGAGCTTTCAAAATGGTATACTTCAAAGGTTTGAGATCTTTCCAAAAATGATGCACGAGCTTCTCCACGAGTCCTCTAGAAGAAGAGCTGGAAAGAGTTTGGATATATATATATATATATAGAGAGAGAGAGAGAGAGAGAACTTGACATACAACAACAACAACAACAACAACTAAGCCTTTTCATATACTAGACGGGGTCGGCTACATGGATTCTTTGTTTCCACAGATCTCTATCGTGTGCCATGTTAGCAGTTAACTCCCAATAAGCTAGATCATTCTTTATTGTTTCTTTCCAACACTTTTGTGGTCGTCCTCTACCTCTTTTAATACTTTCCAAATTTAGGTTTTCTAACCTTCTTACAGGTTCTTCTTTTGATCTTCTTTCTATATGTCCAAACCATCTTAAACGATGTTCTCTCATTTTATCCTCTATTGGTGCCACTCTTAATTTGTTTCTAATAACCTCATTATGTATACGGTCTTTTCTTGTATAACCACTCATCCATCTCAACATCTTCATTTCTGTCACAGACATCTTTTGTACATGTTGATGATTAACTGCCCAACACTCAGAACCATAAAACATGGCAGGCCTAACTGCTGCTCTATAATATTTACCTTTTAATTTTAATGGTATCTTCTTATCACAAAGAATACCTGATGCTCCTCTCCATTTTAACCAACCAGCATTAATTCTATGTGTAACATCTCCATCAATTCTTCCATCACTTTGAAAAATTGACCCTAGGTATTTAAAACTTTCCTTTTGGGGAATGCAATGTGTGCCAATTTTAATTTCTATGTCCTCTGAAGTAGCCAAATGATCAAACTTACATTCCATATATTCTGTCTTTGTTCTACTAAGTCGGAGGCCTTTGTTTTCTAATGTTTCTCTCCATAGTTCCAATTTTCTATTAACTTTCTCCTTAGACTCCTCCACTAATACAATGTCATCTGCAAAACATACACCAAGGTACTTCATCTTGAATATGTTTTGTTAACTCATCCATCACCATTATAAATAAGTATGGACTTAAAGTTGATCCTTGATGTAACCCAATATTAACTTCAAAGAAGTCTGTCGTTCCTTCATGAGTCCTCACACATGTTTTTGCACCATCATACATGTCTCTTATAAGGTTAATATATGTCAATGGGATACCTCTTTTTTCCAAAGTTCTCCAAAGAACCTCCCTCGGTACCCTATCATAAGCTTTTTCTAGATCAATAAATATCATGTGAAGGTCTTTCTTTTTTGCTCTAAAATGTTCCATAAGACGTCTCAAAAGGTGAATCGCTTCAATAGTAGATCTACCTGGCATAAATCCAAATTGGTTCTCTGTTGTACTTGATACTTGTCTTAACCTACGTTCAATAATTCTTTCCCATAATTTCATAGTATGACTCATTAACTTGATACCTCGATAATTCGCACAATTTTGAATGTCTCCCTTGTTCTTATATACGGGTATAAGTGTACTTGCTCTCCATTCCTCGGGCATCTTTTGGTTTTTCCATATTTCATTAAATAGTCTTGTGAGCCAAGTGATTCCTATTTCTCCTAGTATTTTCCAAACTTCTATAGGAATATTATCTGGTCCTACCGATTTACCACTCTTCATATGTTTAAGAGCCTCTTTGACTTCATTCTTTTGAATACGTCGGTAGAAATTGTGGTTTATATACTTTTCTGACTTGGCTAAATCTCCTAAACTAATACTAACATCTTTATTTTCATTAAAAAGATTATAAAAATAGTTTTTCTATCTATTTCTTATATCATCATTTGCCACTAGAATTTTTTCATCCTCGTCTTTTATGCATCTAACATAATTAAGATCTTTAGTTTTCTTATCTCTAGCCCTAGCTATCCTAAAAATGTCTCTTTTACCCTCTTTTGAGTTGAGTTTTTTATATAAGTCCTCCCAAATCTTAGCTTTTGCTTCACTAACGGCCTTTTTTGCTTCCTTCTTTGCTTTCTTATAAGCTTCTAAAGTTTCACTAGTTTTCTTAGCATAATGTAATTTGTAACATGCCCTCTTTGCCTTGATTTTGTTTTGTACTACTTCACTCCACCACCAAGCTTCTTTTTGTGCTGGTACACCTCCCTTAGATACCCCTAACACATCTTCGCCACTTTCCTAATATGTATAGCCATATTGTTCCACATATCAGAGGGTGTGCCAACATAATTCCAAACATCTCCTTGAAGGACTTTTTGTTTAAATATATCTTCTTTCTCACTTTTGAGGTTCCACCATTTAGTCCGAATAGCTCGATGCACTCTTTTCTTCTTTGTCCATTTTTTTATTTGTAAATCCATAACTAAAAGTCGATGTTGGGTGGTTAAGCTTTCTCCTGGAATTACCTTACAATCTTTACAACACGCTCTATCTTTTTTTCTACAAATAAAGTAATCAATTTGTGTTTGTGATAAGCCACTCTTATAAGTAATTAAATGTTCATCTCGTTTTTTGAAGATTGTATTGACTATAAAGAGATCAAATGACATAGCAAAATTTAAAATCTCCCTACCTTCCTCGTTTATATCCCCATAACCAAAGTTTCCATGAATCCCTTGATATCCTAATGCCTCTTTACCGACATGTCCATTTAAATCTCCTCCTAAACAAATCATCTCCCTTTGTGGAATCTTTTGAAACACCTTATCTAACTCTTCCCAAAAAACTGTCTTTATACTATCTTCTAGTCCTACTTGGGGTGCGTAAGCACAAACTATATTCAAAACCTCTACTCCTAACACTAATTTCAATGTCATAATTCGGTCACCATATCGTTGTATGTCTACTACACTCTCCTTTAAATCTTTATTTATGATAATACCAACTCCGTTTCGGGCCTTTTCTTTACCTGAGTACCATAATTTAAAACCTGTATCCTCTATCTCTTTTGCTTTTTCTCCAACCCATTTTGTCTCTTGTAAACATAGAATATGAATCTTTCTCCGAATCATAGTATCTACCACCTCCATTAGCTTATCCGATAATGTTCCGATATTCCAAGAACCAATACGAATCTTATTATCTAGGACTAGCTTCCTTACCCCCCGCATCCGTCCATAATCAAAATGCGGAGACCCTCTCTGAAAATTTTTCACTACATTCGGGCGGCAATGTAGCGGGACTAACTTCTTTACCCACACTCGTCCATGATGTGGGAACCCTCTCTGCAATTGATTCACTACATTCGGGCGAAAATGTAGTGGCCCTTGCTTACTTCTTACTGCATTCGGGCTCTGCAGCACGTCGCTAGGCGGGAACGCCCCAAAGCAATGCTCATAATTTTTGTAATCCATGTTGTAGAAATGCGACGAAGTTTTACGCTGGCTGTCGGAAGCCTAACACAACCCTCCTCCTTTATCCGGGCTTGGGACCGGCAATGCAAGGGTGATCCCTTACATGGGCGGAGTTTGAGAGAGAACTTGACATATGCTAACAAAATTACATGCTAGCATAACAAATTTCAACTATCACTAAAAGATGAATAGTTAATAATTGAATTTAAAAAGAAAAAAGTACACATAGCACTTTTTGCAAGTGTACTTATCAAAAAGCAATCTTTATTTTTATATTCAAATTTAAATTGCATCTTTATAATGAAATAATTGAGATTTGTTAGTATATGATGTTGCCAATATATACCATTATATATACAAAAATAAATTAGGACAAGATAGAATTTGTTTTGTTTTGATGTGTATTGGCATCCTAAAGGCCAACCTCCTCAAAGGATCAGTCAACCTCTTGTCGATGCTTTCTTGGTTACCTAAACCAACCTTCTTTTGATTCATAAAACGAGCTTCATATTGAAGCTTTTACCTCTTTTTTGAGCATTTTTTTTTGTTACAGAGGAGGCCGAAGCCTAACACACATACACCTACCACACATGCATCCTGTGACCAAACTCCCCACCACCGTTGAGTTAACGCCTAGTTCAGCACTTTAATTCTGGTTCAAAGATAAATGAAAGCACTAGATTTGGTTTGTGTCAACCGTGTCAACTGAAGTGGAAGACTGATATATTCGTGCTCTAGGTAATTCCAAATACCCATACAAGTGATCCAAATTCTTTTGAAACATCGTATGGACTTCCTCACCTGAACTTCATCCATCTGAACTTCACTTCGACCTAGAAAATTTTCTAGGTCCAAGACGGTTGAGTCGACTCCTCAAGTTTGAACACGAACCAAAACTGAACCGCAGCTCTATATCGTTGTTTTATCAACTGCAAGATGATCCATCTGCTCATTTTAAGTGATTCAAGGAAGCATATCGAACTTCATTTTGGAGACGCATTGACTTTGTTTACTAGCTCTTGTATCACAGGACAAGGCTTTTTTTTAAAAAAAAAAACGAGATCCAGCTGAATGAGGTAGCTGCAGTGGCCAGCTCCTATGAGGTCATGTCATAACCGTGAGCTATTTGTCTCCCACGTGGGCCATCCCCGGGAAATTTTCATACCTAAAGTATGGAAAGTAAAAGAACAGGTATAGCCCACAGCTAAATCCATGAGCTATAATACAACTTATAGAGAGCCTCGAGTAATAACATTGCATTGAATCGAGAGGTTTTGCAGTACTGACAAGCACTTGATTCAGCAACTAAGAGCCGGAAACCCATGAATAACACGAAAAGCAGAGCTCTTACCGGCTCAGATACATAAAGGGCTTTAAACTTCGCGGGCAGCATTACACACCCCCCCCCCCCCCCCCCCCCCCCCCCCCCCCACCACCACGCACAGATAACGATTAAAAGAACAAACACGACACGAGAAATCGTTGCGTGATTCTTCACTAGGTCAAGGAGACGCTAAGCTTAACATCCTTCTTGTTAATCTCCTTCCAAAGTAACGGTTTCTCTGTCTTCTCTTTGATAGCATTGAACGTCTCAAAGCAGGCAAAGCATGAATCAATCTAAAGCAGGTATTATTATGGCAAGGCGTAGTGTAGGCCATTGGGGTTCGAGGGTGGATCAGCCTAACACCAACTCTGCATGTAAAATTAAAGGTTTTCGCTTTCATCTTGTGTCTGAAAACGCTTCCAAAAGAGAGACAGTTCAACAATTTTTAAACATGACAGCTTTTCTGAACAATTTGCAGCATAATATAGTGTATTTAAATCTGCAAATATGCTTAGCATTTGCTATATAAGGGTCTAAAAACCTATAATCTCAGATACCAGGTAATTTATTTCTCATTAATAGCATTGTTTTTGGTACAACTGGGAGGCCGGAGTTATTCCTCTTCTTGCATTAAGGATTACTTAACAATGGGTGATCAAACTGAAGCAGCATAACTGCTGGTGGTTGGGCAAATGAAGAGCTCCCCATGTGAGAACTGTCCATCCTTCTAACTCTGGATCACTCCCCTCGATTGGCAGGAGAGGCCAAAGAATTTGGCTTCCGGAGGTAATTTATTTCGCTGGAGCTATTGCTATTTGTGCATTAAGGATTACTTAACAATGGGTGATAAAATTAAAAGCAGCATAATTGTTGGTGATTGGGCAAATAAAGAACTCCCCATGTGAGATCTATCCATCCCTATAACTCTGGGTCACTCCCCTCGATTGGCACGAGAGGCCAAAGAATGTGACTTCTGGCAGTACTTTATTTCGCCCGAGCTATTGCTCTTTGTTCATTAAGGATTACTTAACAATCGGTGATAAAATTAAAAGTACCACAAATGCGGGTGCTAGAGCAAATATTCAAATATTTTAAAGTAAAAAGACAATTTTGCTCTTACACGAATAAAAGAATAATTTTGTCTTTTTATGAAAATTATGAAATATTAACATATAAAATTACGTGATTGTCCTTGAATGTGTGATATTCACAAGACTACCACTAAGTCAAAAGACGATTATGGTCATTAGACAAAATTACAAGGGCAAAATTACTATCTTGTCTCAATCAATTTCAAAAATTACTCAAAAT
This sequence comes from Brasenia schreberi, assembly GCA_036023115.1. Taxonomy (NCBI): domain Eukaryota; kingdom Viridiplantae; phylum Streptophyta; class Magnoliopsida; order Nymphaeales; family Cabombaceae; genus Brasenia; species Brasenia schreberi. The sequence goes on from JAYKKT010000049.1 coordinate 9,580,311, forward strand.
ACTGATCATAATTTTACTATTTTGTCCTTTTTTTTATAATTACCAAACAGGATATGCAATTAAAATTATTGGTTTACTCCTAAACTTTAAGAAAATTACAATGGCACGAAATAAGAAAAAATTATAGTTTTATCCCTACATCGATTCTGAAATACCATAATCAAGTTGAGAGTATTTTCAAATAGGAACTTAAGTATCATTTGAAAATACTTTTAGGTACTTGGAGATATTTCCAATTTAGTACCTAGATATTTTATAAATTATGTTTTAGTAGTTAGTTATTCATTGTCTAATATATATGTTGCATGTTGGTGGGTTCTTTTTCTTTAGACCGTCTTATTGTTACTTTTGCCAAATAGTTAAAAATGAACTTCAGAATCTATATATTGGAGTTGGCAAAAACAAAAAAGTTAAACGATTTAAATTTACAAACGTAAAGAAAACGTATCTCATTGGCAGTTACACTTAAAGGTGTAAACTATGTTCTAACGAAAATAGTTACACCACCTATTCAAAATGCAACAAAAGGAGAAAAATGAGTATATAAAATATTCCTTAGAGATAACAGAATAACTAGAACCATAATGCTGACATATATGGAGGATGACCTCATTAGAGTATTCGAGCAATACGAGACTATTAAAGAGTTATTTGATTATATAATAGCTAAATATAATACTACAACAAAGTTATATGTTCAACTGTTACTACAAAAGTATAACTTTTATAAAATAAAAGAATGAAATAATGTAGTAGAACATGTAAGCCAAATATTGATAATGGCAAGAGACTTAGCTATAGCAAAATCGGTCAGCTCTGAGGCTATGTAAATATCCACTATCCTAAACAATCTTCTCCTCATGAAACATGGTTGTCACAATCCTTAGATTAGGAGGTGAACCAAACCTTCCTAAATTTTCCCTTAAACTAGCAATTTAACAAGAACACATGAATATAAATAAGGACAAATTATTATTAGCTCAATATGAAATAGGGTCAAGTTTTAGACCAAAACAAAAAAAGAATAAACCAAGCAATAAGTTTGACAAGAATAACAAGAAAGGTGATCAAGCTTTTAAGAAATCGCATAAAACTATTTCTCGGGTCAAGTGCTTCGACTATGAAAAAAATAGGACACTAAAAGAGTGATTGTTGCAACAAGAAGAATAGCAATGGTGAAAACAATCAACAACGCGACCAATCAAAGAAGCAAGAGATAATCTGCATAGTTTCAGAATGCTTCAATATGAACTGCCCAATATCTGGTTGGTGGATTGATTAAGGAGCAACGAACATATCTCAAAGAGCAAGGAAGGGGCTATGGATGTAAAGGAATATAAATTAGGAGAACATTGAGTATATATGAAAATAACACTTTCTCATATGTTCTTGCAGCTGGGTCCTTATAATACATGTACAAAAAATATCAGTTGTATTAACTGATGTGTTAATTGTGCCATCAATAAGGCATAATCTAGTTTCAGTTTCTACCTTAGTAAATAAAGATTTTGAAGTCAAGTTTGTCCCTAGTAAGGTAATCGTGGGAAAGTATGAATTGCTTAAGTTAAATATAAATATTGGTTCTTCTACTTATACTGATAGTGCTTTTGGTGTAGATGTGAATGTGTGACATAAAAACCTTAGGTATATAAGTCTGAAAAAAGTTGAGTAAGTCATCTAACTTTGACTTATTGCTCATTTTTCATAAAAACACTTATAACAAGTGTTAAACTTGTATAAAAGAGAAAATGACAAGAAAAATATTTCTCAAAAATATAACTAGAACAATAACCTTATTAGAAATCATTCACACTAATTTATGTGAACTCTTTAGGGTAAGATCTTATCGTGAGAAGGTATATTTCATAACTTTTATCGATATATTAACACATAAATCTGAGGTATTTAAAGTATTCAAAGAATATTAGAAGGAAGTTGAGAACCAACTGGGGCATACAATCAAAGCCCTAAGATTTGAACGAGGTGGAGAGTATACTTTTACAAAAAAATATAATTTTGTAAAGACTTTGGTATTTTAAAATAAAATAAAATGCCTAGAACACCTCAACAAAATAGTAGAGTAGAAAGATATAACAGGATCTTACTGAATATGACAAGGTTTATGTTATTTGATGTCTCTCTATGAGAAGAAACAGTAAATAAAGTATACACATACTAAACAAAGTTCCATATATTCTCTATACCATATGAAATGAGGCTTGGGAGAAAACCAAACCTACGTCACCTTAGGAGTTGTGATATGTCATACATATAAAAATCATTGATCAATCTAGAAATAAGCTAAACAACATGTCCGTTCTTTCCAAGGTGAGTAACATGTTTTTGGTCTATTCTTCATTCCTCTACGTCACTCACGTCACTAGCAACAAACCCGTAAAAAGAAATCGATCCGTTCTTCATTCCTTTGCGTCATTGACGTCACCGGCAATAAACCTGCGAAGAAAAAATCGATCCATCAGCCTGCTCCATGTGGTGCATACCCACAAGGGTGCGCAGGATTCGGCTATAGGTAGGTAGATATAGAGCATATAATTGATGCTATGTATAACGCTAACTTGTGTCTTCATCTCTTTATGCATGCATGTCATTTAGGGTCTTGTCTCCCTCAAACCGAAACACACGCATGCATAGGTTCAAACACTAACTAATAGAAATGGCGTCGATTTCGGGTTACAATGAGAAAGAAGGTGAGCTAGGGTGAATAGATAGCCTCACTTAAAGTCTCTTATATATATATATATATATATATATATATATATATATATATATATATATATATATATATATATATATATATATATATATATATATATATATATATATATATATATATATATATATATATATATATATATATATTGTATGTGTGTGAGCTCGTGGTATCTGGTTTCAACTTTGAAAGAATGAAATCAGACTAAGAGCCTCTTAATTTTTTATCTTTTAAAACTTTCCATACTATTAATTTTAGACTAATCTCAAGACAAAGGTAAAGAGTTAACATGATTACCAGCTGCTTGGGTATGAAAATAATAATATATATATATATATATATATATATATATATATATATATATATATATATATATATATATAAAACATATATTCAGTGATTTTTTTGGGTATGAAAATAATTTTAAAAAGTTTAAAGGTTTTTGATAATAGATTCAATCATATATATATATATATATATATATGTATGTATGTATATCAAAGAGAGAATTGTTAGTCTACCTCCGTGTTTAGTCTAAATAGAAAACAGTTTTCTTTGAAAAAATCGTGGCTCTTCGAGAATGGGTGCTATAGAAATCCACATTGATTCATGAAGCAACAGAGCCTCTCAACGGCACTGCGGATATGATGGCGAAAGTCGTGACTGCTCATAATCAGAGAGGCTGGATTGAAGGCCCTTTGTATGACTCTCTCAGTGGATATCCTTGTGACCAACGGTGACAACTGCTTGGTGATTCAAAACAATGAATAGAAACTCGTTTCCTATCTCTTTTGTGCAGAAAGATGAGGAGACTCTTATCTCCTTCCAATCCTGTCCTTCAGATGTGTGCGTGAAAAGCAAATCGAGGAAGCATTATTATATCTTGCGGGAAAATCGTTGCTCTCTATTTGCATCCGGAGAGCCGACTGGTAGCGACTTGAGCCTCAATGGAAGTGCATTTTATAGGACTCACCTTTAGCTTACGACAGAGTTTAGCTTACGACAGTTTACAGGACTTGAAAAGCTGTCACATTAGGCAGCATACAAATAACAAAGAATTGGTCAAGGAAATTACTTAAATCGAATTTCCAGCCAATAAACTTCAATAGCACGGTAAAGCACCTTCACCCAACGCTCTAGACACTTGTACATAAACGAAATTACTAGCACAAGAAAAAGAAAACAACAACGGCAATCAGCAGGAATCATTAAAAGAGTGTAACTTATCGTTGCAAGTAAAAGTCAGAGAAGTCGCTCGGAGGATCTCTGAAAGAATAAAAGGTTGGCTTTACACGATATGAACTCTATGCACGTCGCCCACACTCCAAACATGCCAGTAGATGTGTACAATCCATTAATCGGCTAATCTTTATCGATATAAACATAAAAGAGAAACCTAACACACCCGGTGACACCACCAACAAAGTTCAGAGTCCTTGAAAACTTAAACGAAAAGGAGAAACTAAACCCATAATCCCAACTATACAAAGAGGCATGTGAACAAATGCATTCGGTAACGCTATCCATAGAACTTAACCAACCAAAAGGTGATAGAATAAAGGATTCACCGAATAAATCATGAAAAGAAACCGAGAAATGTATCTGCGAGACAAATCATGCACACCAATCCTCCACAACGGGCTGCGGGGATTTCATACTCCACGAACAAATCAAATTTTCCCGTCCATCTGACTCACCAAAAGCCTCAAGCTCATTTCCATTCCCTGCAAACAGAAATTCATCAATCCAAGCCCACAATCCTCACCTTTGAGCCCCGTTTCAGCACTTGGCGGATTCCATTCTAGGGCAGTATCCGTGGGGGAGCCCTCCAGCTTTCGTGGGCAGTCCGTCTCTTCCGGTTTTTCTTCACGTATCCTGCAAACCGATCGAAATTCTGAGTCGATTATTCTCACTCAGAACCAAAGCTTTTATGTTTCCTTCGTCTCTCTAGACTCGCGGGAGTTGCGCCCGCGCTATTTAAACTTCGAGAGTTGGGAAGTCAGGGATACGTATGCCACGACACGGGACTCGTAATCTTGAACCGAAGCGTCAAGCCGACAGTCATGCAGGTGAATTTTAAGCAAAAAACACAACACAACATAATAATTGGTTGCGCTGAAGGAGCGAGAGGTTTTGGGTGCGCCTCGTCTTCTTCCTCTGCTCAGAAGCAAGAATTCGAGGCATTAAGAGAGCGAATCTCATTATTAATATGCTGTTATTCAAACAGGTTTGTTTGTACTTTGAGACCCCTTTGCACTATCTCCTCCCCTTGCCCCGTCGGCTTCTAGATTTCCTGTTTTTTGCAAAAATCCGATTCCTTTTCTGTGTGATCAACAATTTTCACAGGTTTTTCAGTGCTCCCATTTCATTTTGTGTTGCTTTGTAGATGTACGGAATCTCGGGGGATTGCCGAAAGGTAGGATTCTACGGCGGATCATTGTTTCCGTCTCTGTCATGGAGAGGCAAACGTGATACGCCTATCGATACAAGCAGGATGACTCGAGCTTGCCTGACTTGGATCCAAACAAAAGTTGGGTCACTGCACCAAATTATTCGTATTGTGACGGCCTTCTGCTATATACTTTTCTGAGGCTATATTGGAACGCAAATCGTGGTGATCCTTTATACTTGTTTAGGTTACCTTCTCATAAGACTCTAATGTGAATCACGCACACACTTATGCATGGCTTTTCCATTTCCTTGTTTTATCAGCCATTTCGATTTATGCGAGAAATACGTGTGACCTTTTCAAAAACGAGAATTGTTTTATGAGATTTATATTTTTGAAAATAGTATGTCTTGAAATCCGGGAAGAAGGCCCTCCTTCCTGCATTTCATGGTGATTGTTATTAATGGGCCAGTAATAGCCATTCACTACTTACACACCATTGTTGAACCTTTGATCAATATAATTGTAACGGAGCAACCAGTTGTGGATCAACAGATAATTGAAACATACATTAAAAGTGTTCAAGAATCCACAGAATCACTTGCAAAGCAGAAGCTCACGATGGATATTGAGGTAATTGAAGATAACCCAACAGAAGCTAACTCGGGTGCCTGGGAGAACCTGGAGGACTCAGAGCACTGGATCCAGATAGTTTTATGGAAGGCGAGCCTTCTTTCGAAAAAGTTGCTGAAAGATGCTATTTTCATCTCCAGGATGGCACTGGTCCTGCTCAACTTTTTGTAATCTTTATGATCTGCATTTGTAATGTTTTTTCTTCTTAATTATGTATGGTTGGTGAAGCCACAGAGACGTTGTAAAATTTGATCTTTTCTGCTTGGTCTCTTCATGCTATGCTAAATCATGTATATAGTTGAACTTATTTGTTTTCTTCAACATTTAGCTAAATCTTAGTGATGTCTATTTAATGCAAAGGTTTCTTTCTCATCTCTCAAATTTCGTTAACTATGTTCACTGGGTGTATAGATTGTTCAACTTTGTAATCTTGGTTTGTCATTCATGTTTCTGCATACCTAGTCTTTCCAATGGTACATGCATTTTTGCTTGTGTAAGAACCATAACCATGGATAGGAGTAACCACATAAAGTCGATTATGCAGAAGGATAGCAATGTCAGGAACCAAAGAAGACTGCACCAGATCAAGCTATTAAAGATGGAGACAGAAACATCATCGCATTCAAAATGCAGCCATGTCATTCTGCTTGCTGTTTCTGCAATCTTCTTGTTTTTATCCAGTAGAATTCCGATTAAACGCTCAGAATCTCGTACTTCAGGATATATTATTCATGCCAAACCTGTAGTTTTAGCAATAATTTAACAAGGTCAGTAGCTTCAACACTATCAAGGGCTCTCTGACCTGACCCTGCTGTCCTCCTCCGTAGACACTCTTTCAGAAGTTTCTCCGTTACCTTTTTATACGAATCCTTGTGCAGCATCCTGCTGTTTACTAGTATTCCATCTACCTACCTGCAAAACCGTTGGCAGCCCAAGACTAAAAATCCCAGTTCATGATAGTAAAATAAGTTCGCCTAGTCATCACAAAGAAGCTACAGTTGCTCCTATCTTGCATCTTTCTTCTCAGTATTCATGTCTGAGACTCTGAATGGGTTCTTCATTCTTGAATCCTCGCATTTCAACATCGGATCTCTGACCTTAACTCTTCCAGCACTCTTGTCACTTCTTCAAAAAGTAAAACTTTAGGAACTCTCTCCCGGATAGTTTTACCTTGTTTTTCTCATATAACATGGTAGCTTACTTCCTGACCTATATCATCTTGCATCAACTGTAAATACAATTTTACAGAATTCAACATGTTCTCCAAATTTTTCCCTTTTTCTGTTTGTGCAAATTGCGATTTGCTTCATTGGTTCTTAGTGCAGTAAATAGAAACCCACTGAAGCGTGCCCAGCTCCAGATCCGAGGAATATTTTAGAGCTCTTATGCCAACAATTTTTTTCAGCATTTCTGGGAATTGTGATAGACTTTGATTTCCCAAATAGTTATCTTGGAACATGATCCTTTCGATACTGGCATTCTTCCCGTGTCAAGCGAGTTCCAGAGTATCTGTTCTTGCATGCTGCATTCAAATCCATGGAACTAACATTTTGAGGGGATTCCTGGAATTGTTTCCTGATGTCAATGCTGCCAAAATGAGGGAAACTAGAATTTGCGGACATCCTCTTTCTTGATAGTAGCTATCTGAAGGGTCCAAAGTTTTTGGACGATATGAACATGCAATTTACACATCTAGTAATTTGTGTATGTATGCACGTGGAATTTACTTCATACAGTAGAAATTATATTTGCAGATATACATAAATTTTTTGTGTACATTTTTTCTATACTTTTTATATAAACATATGAATGGTATACCGCCATTGGAGCAGTCCTGGAGCCCAGCAAAAACAGACAAAACAACAACTAAGCATTTTCCCATGCTAGACGGGGTCAGCTACATGGATTCTTTGTTTCCACGTAGCTCTATCATATGCCATATTGCTAGATCATTCTTTATTGTTTCTTTTCAACACTTTTGTGGTTGTCCTCTACTTTTTTTAATACTTTCCAAATTTAGTTTTCATACCTTCTTAAAGGTTCTTCTTTTGATCTTTTTTTTATATGTCCAAACCATCTTAAACAATATTCTCTCATTTTATCCTCTATTGGTGCCACAACTAATTTGTTTCTAATAACCTCATTATGTATATGGTCTTTTCTTGTATGACCACTCATCCATCTCAACATCTTTATTTCTGTTACAAACATCTTTTGTACATGTGGATAGTTAACTGCCCGACACTGCGAATCATAAAACATGGCATGTCTAATTACTGCTCTATAATATTTACCTTTTAATTTTAATGATATCTTCTTATCACAAAGAATAAATGATGCTCCTCTTCATTTTAACCAACCAACATTAATTCTATGTGTAATATCTCCATCAATTCTTCCATCACTATGAAAAATTGATCCTAGGTATTTAAAACTTTTCTTTTGGGATGCAATGTGTCCCAATTTTAATTTTTTTGCCCTCTAAAGTAACCAAATGATCAAACTTATATTCCATACATTTTGTCTTTGTTCTACTAAGTCGGAGGCTTTTGCTTTCTAATGCTTCTTTCTATAGTTCCAATTTTCTATTAACTTTTTCCTTGGACTCTTCCACTAACACAATGTCATCTGCAAATAATATACACCAAGGCACTTCATCTTATATATTTTGTTAACTCATCAATCACCATTATAAATAAGTATTGACTTAAAGTTATCCTTGATGTAACCCAATATTAACTTCAAAGAAGTTTGTCATTCCTTCATGAGTATTCACACATGTTTTTGCACTATCGTACATGTCTCTTATAAGGTTAATGTATGTCAATGGCATACCTCTTTTTTCTATGGTTCTTCAAAGAACCTCCATCGGTATCCTATCATAAACTTTTTCTATATCAACAAATATCATGTAAAGGTCTTTTTTTTTCTCTAAAATGTTTCATAAGACGTCTCAAAAGGTGAATCACCTCAACAGTAGATCTGCCTGGCATGAATCCAAATTGGTTCTCTATTGTACTTGATACTTGTCTTAACCTATGTTCGATAATTCTTTCTCACAATTTCAGAGTATGGCTCATTAACTTGATACCTCGATAATTCACACAATTTTAAATATCTCCCTTGTTCTTATTTATGGGTATAAGTGTATTTGCTCTACATTTCTCAGGTATCTTTTGGTTTCTCTATACTTCATTAAATAGTCTTGTGAGCCAAGTGATTCCTATTTCTCCTAGTATTTTCCAAACTTCTATATTTCTACTAGTATTTTCCAAACTTCTATAGGAATATTGCATGATCCTACCGATTTACCACCCTTCATATGTTTAAGAGCTTCTTTGACTTCATTCTTTTGAATACGTCGGTAGAAATTGTGGTTTATATATTTTTCTGATTTGGCTAACTCTCCTAAGCTAATACTAACATCTTTATTTTCATTAAAAAGCTTATAAAAATAGTTTTTCCATCTATTTCTTATATCATCATTTACCACTAGAATTTTTTCATCCTCATCTTTGATGCATCTAACATAATTAAGATTTTTAGTTTTCTTATCTCTGGCCCTAGCTATCCTAAAAATATCTCTTTCACCCTCTTTTGAGTTGAGTTTTTATATAAATCCTCCCAAATTTTAGTTTTTGCTTCACTAACAGCCTTTTTCACTTCATTCTTTACTTTTTTATAAGCCTCTAAAGTTTCACTAGTTTTCTTAGCATAATATAGTTTGTAACATGCCTTCTTTGCCTTGATTTTATTTTGCACTACTTCACTCCACCACCAAACTTCTTTTTGTGCCATTACACCTCCCTTAGATTCACCTAACACATCTTTTGCCACTTTTCTAATATGTATAGACATATTGTTCCACATATCACAAGGTGTACCAACATAATTCCAAGCATATCCTTGAAAGACTTTCTGTTTAAATATATCTTATCTCTCGCTTTTGATGTTCCACCATTTAGTCTGAATAACTCGATGCACTCTTTTCTTCTTTGTCTATTTTTTTTATTTATAAATCCATAACTAAAAGTCGATGTTGGGTGGTTAAACTTTCTCTTGTAATTACCTTGCAATCTTTATAACTTGCTCTATCTTTTTTTCTACAAATAAAGTAATCAATTTGTGTTTGTGATAAGCCACTCTTATAAATAATTAAATGTTCATCTCATTTTTTGAATATTGTATTGATGATAAAGAGATCAAATGCCATAGCAAAATTTAAAATCTCCGTACGTTCCTCATTTATATCCCCAAAACCAAAGTTTCTATGAATACCTTGATATCCTAATGCCTCTTTACCGACACATCCATTTAAGTCTCCTCTTAAACAAATCATCTCCCTTTGTGGAATCCTTTGAATCACCTTATCTAACTCTGCCTAAAAAGTTGTCTTTATACTATCTTCTAGGCCTACTTGGGGTGTGTAAGCACAAACTATATTCAAAACCTCTGCTCCTAACACTAATTTCAATGTCGTGATTCGGTCACTATATCGTTGTATGTCTACCATACTATCCTTTAAATCTTTATTTATGATAATACCAACTCCGTTTCGAGCCTTTTCATTACCTGAGTACCATAATTTAAAACATGTATCTTCTATCTCCTTTGCTTTTTCTCCAACCCTCTTTGTCTCTTGTAAACATAGGATATGAATCTTTCTCCGAATCATAGTATCTACCACCTCCATTAGCTTACCGGATACTGTTCCGATATTCCAAGAACCAATACGAATCTTATTATCTAAGACTAGCTTCCTTACCCCTACATCTGTCCATATTGAAAATGCGAAGACCTTTTATGTAAATTATTCACTACATTGAGGCGATAACGTAGTAGGACTAACTTCTTTACCCACACCTGTCAATGATGTAGGAACCTTCTTTGCAATTGATTTACTATATTCAGATGAAAATGTACTAACTCTTACTTACTTATCATTGCATTCGGGCTCTACAGCCCGTCGCTAGGCAGAGACGCCCCAAAGCAATGTTCATAATTTGTGTAATCTATAGTATAAAAATCTGACAAAGTTTTACACTGGTTGTTGGAAGCCTAACACAACCCTCTTTATCTAGGCTTGAGACCGGCAATGCAAGGGTAATCCCTTAACAGGCACATGAACAAAATTTCTACCGCATTTTTCAGTAGGGTAACAAGCATCTTGTTTGTCTCTGAGATATCTGAACCAACTCAGCGGCCGACCTGAATATTGTTTGCATGTACTTTCAAGTGTTCCCTAAATTCAAACACAATTAGTTTTGCACACTAAGAGACGGAATTCGCTATCAGTTAGTAACTGAGAGGCTGCTGCAGAAAGGATTTCCATCACAGATTCACACACATATTACTAAAGGTGCCACGTTCCTTTTGCAGCATGTTTTCAGCACTACAAATCGCCCAATCTCCATACCATGGCGTATCATAAACAGACTTCATGATGCTAAAGCAGCTCGAGAAACACAATAGAAACATAAATTATCTTGAATGTTGGCATACATCAGACGTTTCAACTACAGTATATGCTCTAGAATTTTCTAAATAAGAATCAGTTTGTATTGAATGATTTATGAGATTAAAAGGAGATCATAGCAGCAACATTGAACTTCGGTTGCCTAGTAAAAGAGGACCACAAGAACCCAGTCTGTCTTTCTCAGAGCAGCAACACAAAACTGCCGGCAAATGATCAAACAGTTTTGCTTAAAGCATCAACAAAGACATCTTTTAGATGCCGATTAGATGCCGCGATTCTCTGAGCCATGATATCGAAATCAGCTCCTGATCTGAAATAAACAATAATATATTAAAATTAAAATTCGCAACAAAGTACATCAATGTTCAAACCGCTTTGCATCACAAAAACGTTGGTCATCTGAATCATCCAATTACAATGGGAAATAAAATTTAGCAAGTTAGCAACTGAGTTGAATCCTTACGGATCAAAGACACAGCCTCCTGCTTCCTCAACCATCAGAGCACCAGCAGTGATATCCATATGAATAACCATTAACAATTAATACTGTATATCGAAATGAAGTTGTTGCTTTGAAGTATCAGAAATGTGATTGTAATCATACCAAGGCCCGCCAAAACCAAGTTCGTAAAAGATATCAAATCGTCCACATGCAATACCACAGAGATTCAGAGCACAAGATCCGCTCATTCTCAAAGATCTCACCTATATATGACGATGATGTTAGTTATAAGATATATGAGATTCCTTTATTGAACATTCAATGAATTCAGCAAGCTTGATACCTTAAAAAGCAAATTGTTGATCCTGTTCGTTGTTGCATCAACAGTAACTTGATCACATTTCGTGCCAACCTGCTCTGTTGTGAGCATACGAATTGAAATTCACCACTGACACAAAGTAATAGAATTTCCAATGGCCAGATCCAAAAATTTAAATTCCAAGGAAGAAACATATGGAAAAAGCTAGTCGCTTTCTGCTTTCCAAACTTGAGAGACAAAAACATTTCAATAAGGTTGAGAACACCGCATTAAAAGTTTTGCAGCCTTCAAACAAATAAAGCGGAATTGGGAAGCCAAACTACTAGAATGTAAGCTTGAAATCAAGCATATATGAATGCATGTTCACTTATGTCAAACACACCTGGTTTATCTATTTCATTTGAACAGCTACAGCATTTATCTATTTTTAATAGGTGCAGTACCACCAGATTTCTACAGAAAGATCCACATTTAAGGAGTTAACATCAAGATAAGCATTAGTTGCTTGAATAGTGAGTGGCTATGAATACATAAAATACTCGTAAACCGGCTGAATATCAAATTGACTAAACACAACTAAGTTTTGTACCTCGGTTGCAAGGAGCAACTTCACCAATTCAGTTTGAGAGGATGCTGTGCCAAAACAAAAGTATGTTGGTTTGGTTTTGCAGTGAAATCCATATTTCAAGATAACAACTACTACTAAGCCTTTTCTCATACTAGATGGGGTCAGCTACATAGATTCTTTGTTTCCACAGAGCCCTATCATAATTTGTAGAATCCATAATAAATAAGTCCGACAAAGTTTTATGTTGTCTGTTGGAAGCCTAATGCAACTCTCCTCCTTTATCCGGGATTGGGACCGGCCATGTAAGGGTGATCCTTTACATGAGTGGAGTTTGAAAAGATAACATGATTAAAATGTGGGCTTTCATCCATCTATAAAGAGCACATGGTACCTTTTATTGGGTTTCCATTGAGAAAAGCCCCTCGTCCTCGGTAAAGAGCTGCTTTAGCAATCCTTGAGAAGCTGGAAGGCTATCAAACCACAGCAGTTTGATAGCTGAACTGATGTCATGCGTGCTTTCAGAAGAAGTGTACAGTGGACTACACAAAGTGAAACACATATACAACCACAAACATGGAAACGTCCAACATGCGCACACATTGCAAATTATGTTCTCTGTAGTATCTTCTGAAATAGATAGATAAATAAACAACAGATAGCTTTTTGAATAACAAAAACTGTACTTTGAGCAACTACCATGATTTCAAGGTTTTAAGCTTTTCAAGCCAAGGACTTAATAAGATAATGCAAGGCAGAGATAAAATTTAGCAATTGCATATGCTTACCTCATTGATTATTGGATTGTACACAACACCAACGGTGGGAACCTTCCCTATTGTAAGGCCAATTGAAAAACAAACGTAAGGGAACCTAAACACAAAATCATCACTAGGACAACCATCAAGCAAGTTACAGATTTCGAATGTGGCATCTGCTTTTGAAGCTTTGAAAAATAAATGTGCAGGATGCATCCATACCCATGGACAAAATTGGTTGTTCCATCAAGAGGATCAACTATCCAAGTAGGTTCATCAGTCAGTTCAGCAGTTCCAAGTGCTGCAGAAATTTCTTCACCTATGAACTAGGAAAACAAAGGTGAAATATCATGACACTGAGATTTGGACATCTAGAACTTAGTTCAAGCAATTTCTGACATAATTATAACCATAACCATTACCTTATGGTCAGGAAAATGCTCTTTGAAGTGATTGAATATGAGATCCTCACATGCCTTGTCCGTTTCAGTAACCAAATCAACCTTCACACAGAATATACACCAACATTATTTGCAGGAAGAAGCAAGAGGAACACCACTAGATGATAAGGAAAATCCAAGCCTTAGGTACATAAATGAAAACTTGGTGTGAATGGTGAACAAACGTCATTTGATGGCTTGACCCAAAAGAATGTCATTTAGGAAACACCAAATGTTAATCAGCACGAAACAAAATAAAGCAAGTTAAATCATCAGCAGAGAGGTGAGCATGAAGATGAGAAATCGAGTGATGCAGGAATTCCGTCTGATTCTATTAAAATAGCATAAAAAAGGTGCTTTCATATTTCATCCATAAGATGGTTAAATATCAACATGCAATAACTTCCAGAAATTAAACGCCAGCAAATAAATGGTTCGCATATAAATTCTTAGAGTTGGTTCAAGTCACTCACTATATACCCAGATTCAATCTGCAGTCAGTACATGAATCTATTAAAAGAGCACAAAGGTCAAACCACATAAACAAAATGAATTCAAGTACATGATACATGCACTTAGTTGCACTATAAGTGCAAAGAAAAGGGGCTCTAGAGGAACCGCCAAGATATCAGTAAGCAAGAGCAGAAAACTCAAATTCAATATCAAATGATTATGAAAATCATCATAGGAAACATCAACAATCAGCGCGACGAAAGGCCCGGTTGTCAGTAGATCACATGGGAACACCAAATCAATAACAAAGAAATTGTCAATTTTACAAACATTCAAAAAAAAGTCAACAACATTACATGCCTCAGAATGTACAGACATGATTACCTGGCCTTTATGCTCTACACGCTTGGATTGATAGAATCCTTTCCGGATCACCTATACCTCACCAACCAATCAATATCAAGAAACCAACAAAAAAAAGCTTTTCTGGAGGGGAAGACAAAAAAATAATGAAAAAGGTAAAAAAAAAACAATTCATGAGACATAGCATCTCTTACGTCTCCAGCTCCTTTTGCAGCTTCAATGGCCACAGCCAAATATTGACCAACTTCATCTTGCTTTATTCCTTCCATAATGCACATCACCAAAATAAACAAAACTGAATCACCACATAAAAGGAGGCATTCCAATATTTTCAGAAATCATCAAATAGAAAAATACCGTTTTCCTTCATGACTGAGAAAGCCAATATTAGAGAGAGAGTTACTACAAGCTAACGATTTGGTTAGCCAAATTTCTGAAGGACGGAGTAGCAAGCGTGGGTTGCTCTTGGAATTAATAATATTCCGAATATTCGACCGGATGTGGGTGGCATCAGATTCCACCATGCAAATTTTTGCGCCGAGTGGGCGGATTCGATCCCGTGACCTGTGACCCCATCCATCAGCCTCGAGATCACAAGCTTCCAGGACAAAATAACTCAGCTCAAATGCCGTGGATCGTTAATTTGCTTCGTTTGTATCAGCAAACTAACGGAAATTTAGGAAACAATAATATGGCGTCATAATTTTCCTTTGACTATACATGAGCAGAAGGTGCAAGTGTCGTGAATTTGATTCCTTTTTCGATAATTGATATATTCTAGCAGTGTTAAAGCGTTGGTTCATTTTGGTTCATTTCGCTGGGTACTTCACTCACAAATTCGAGGTATTGAGTTCGATACTTAGGAGTAGACATATCTTTGGGGGTGTGCATAACTCAGCCTCCCCATTGTAAAAACAAATATGTTAACGGCGTTCGAACAACAACTAAGCCTTTTCCCATACTAGGTAAGTCAGCTATATGAATTTTTTGTTTCTACAATGCCCCTTCTCTTTTATTCGGGCTTGAGATTGACCATGCAAGAGTGATCTCTTACGTGAGCGGAATTAATTGTATTGATTGAACAAATGAAACAAAATCTTGCTAATGCTTTTGAGGTGAATCCATACACTTCTTATACGATCTGTTTTGTTTGTCATCTTCATATAAAGTTTTAGGTCATTTTCAGTTCGATGACCCGGCTCGTGTTCGGGCTTGTTGTAGACCAGCTGAGATGCAAGCGAGGATGACCCATCAGTGAGACAAACCAAGCCGCGAACGGCAGCATCTCATGATATGAAAACCTCCTAACACAACCCATTTGTGGTCAAGTTTGATAATATTCAAGCCTACAACGATCATCTCCTGTCGACGCTAGTGGTCATAATCAAGTCAATAGAATCTTTTTCTAAGTGTATTGATTGCACTCAATACTTTTGACTCTTTGACTTAAAGGATGATGTACTCATTAAATAACTCCAAACCCTCCCATTCTCTCTCTTTCTCTATGTATCTATCTGTCTATATAATGTTATGATTGGAAAAGCCTGAAAATCATGGTAATTTCTCCAAAGTACAATATCATGCATGTAGTGATTTAAAAAATCTTTTAAGGTATGCAAAGAGAAACTTGTGATTTTATTATGAGTTGTGATAATATTTAAGTTACCATTCAGTTTCAACAGTATTATATATGAATGGGCTTAGAGTGACTTCCTGTCATGTTTTTCATCAATTGAACTGAACATCAAATAATCTGTCGTCAAATGCATTTCCTTTTAAATAGAACCCAAAAGAATAATTGTGCATCTTATTAATCATAATCAACCTTTACAATCTATTTGAAGTGAAAATAGAAGTTCTACTTTTTTCATACACGTCTAACATTTACTTTCAAATTTAATAGCTTTCTCCCTACTATATTCGATATTTCTATCATATACAAGTTCCACTTTTCCTCTTCAACCTTTTTCGTATTGAACAAATTACTATAGTAACTATGTTGTAATCCGTTACAACTCCTTTTTTATAATTGAATCTAACTCATTTGATTACAGACATAACACTCTGTTTACCTTCATGTCATCGCTTATTGTATATCTACATTTTGTATTGTCATTTGACCTTTTACAATTGAAAACACAAATGAAACATCTGTAAAGAAGAAAAAGCCGAAAACCCTACTCACTCTCAAAGGCAAGAAAGGGAAGGAGAATAGAGAATAGTAGGAGAGGAGAGAGTTATCTCAAATTTCGAATATTACAGTGTCTAACTCCGACGACGAACACCTCCCGCGAAAAAAAACGAGATACAATATAGCATAATTAGAGCGAGTGCGAAAAGAGAGCGGGAGAAATCGAAAAATGGAGACGAGGGAGGAGAACGCGAAAACGTGGTAGGGTACTTTTGGTATTAACTACGTTTAGGTTGAAGGATCGATGTCCGAGATTCAACCATTGGGTCGGGTCGTTGACAGGTTCTTTGGCCGTTTTTGAGGTCCATCCCTTTCTCCGAACTCTCCACTCCGAATTTTTGCAGCCTTCATTGCCTCGTTGTCTACCAATTCTAATTCGTCGCAAAAGCTCTCATCATGATTCCTGTGAAAGGTTTTTCAGGTACTCCTTTTCTCTCGCTATTGAAATTTCCCATCCTTTTCTAGGTTCTATCATTCTGTGTGATCAGTTAATCATGGAAAGAGTTTTAATATGGGTTTTCGATTCTTGGTGGTTTCGTAGTTTCGTATCGTGCGTGTTCCCCTCTCTGATCCTAAGTGCCGAGGAAAATCTGATTCGGCAATCGGGCGGTCGAAAGCCGAGATGCCATCGTCGTCGACGATCCTGATGAGTTTCTTCGCGCGTCTTACCGATGGGTTCGATGCCTATCACGTCCCGGTGTGGGCGTCGGCGGTGGCCGGAACGTTCGTCGTCATGACGCTCTGCTTGTCCATATTCCTTGTGTTTGAGCATCTGTCGGCGTACAAGAATCCCGAGGTTTTCGCGATGGCTCGCTTTTGTCCCCTCCTGATTTTGGTGCTCAATGATGATTTTTTCATTTGTTTCTGTTTCTGTTGTTGCCGTGTTGCCTCTGCAGGAACAAAAGTTTCTCATTGGTGTTATATTGATGGTTCCCTGTTATGCAATTGAGTCGGTGAGTTCAATGAAACATTTTTGTTGGCCTAAACATTATATCTTTTTTGTCAAATAAGCTGTCTGTTGAATAATCAGAAATCAATGAAAAACAATCCTAATCACGTAGAAAATGGAAATCTGGTTCAGCCCCATTTTCTTAACAGACTGCTGTCCTCCCTCTCTTTATTTTCTCTGTTCTGGTCAACAAATAAAAGAAAAAGATTACATTATCCCTAATAAGTGACTTCTAATTTAAAAAACCTTTAAAAATATTTTAAAGCACTAACTTAATACACACAAATTCTATTATGACACACCCCCTTAAGTTGGGATGAAGATACTTTGAGTTTCTAATTTGCCAAAGAGTTTCTCAAGTCTTCCCTTTTCTAGGGATTTAGTTAAGAAATCAGCACACTCTGAATGATTCCTCATACATACGAATGATTCTTGACTTTATTGCATCTCTTATGAAGTGACAATCTATTTTAATGTACTTAGTTCTCTCATGATACACTGTATTCACAACTATTTGAATTGTTGCTTTATTGTCACAATAGAATAAGATTGACTCTTTAGTGTGTGTATCGAGTTCTTGTAGTGGAGATTTTTGCCAATAACTTCACAGACTCCAAGTGCAGCTGCCTTGTACTTTGCTTCTGTCGATGACCTTGCCACTATAATTTGCTTTTTACTTTTCCAAGAGTCTGTGACCTCACCATCATTAGGTACCATGAGGTTGACCTTATATCATCAACAAATCCTGCCCAATCAACATCTATATATACCATTGAGCTTTATCCAGTAGACCATTTTGAGGAGTGTATTTCAAGTATCTTAATATTTGTCTCACGACATTCATATGAGATCGGGTAGGGCAATGCATAAATTAACTTACCATACTTACAATATAGGAGATATCTAGACGTGTGATCATCTAATATATAAGTTGTCTCACTAACCTTGATATCCACAAGCTTCCTACAATTGTTCATCGATATTTGCACTCAATTTTGAGTTGCTATCCGTAGGTACATTTACTGATTTACTCTAAAATGTGAGTATCCTTCGGTAGGTTTGGAGTATATTTTCTTTGAGTTAGGAGTATGTCCCTTAGTTCCTCAATACTTTAATTCCCAAGAAATAATGCAAAGGTCATAAATCTTTCATATCAAACAAGTTAAGCAACTAACCTTTTAACTCCTTATAAACATTTTCTTTACAAACATAGTATGATTGCTTACACTTCTTGTAAATCGAAGACTAGTAACACCATCGCTGAAGCGTTCAAACCATGGTCTAGGCAATTTTTTCAGTCCATATATGGCCTTCCTTAGTTTGCATACCCTGCCGTCCGTATATCCATCACAAGAGCCAAACAATAAATCCATATAAATTCTTCATTCAAGTACCCTTGGAGAAATGCATTTTTAACATGCCAAAATTTCTACCCTTTATTAGCAGCTATAGTTGCTATACTAATAATGACTCTTATGGTAGTCATTTTTGCTATCGGTGCAAAAGTCTCTGCATAGTCTAAACATGGGCTTGACTGTAACTTTTTGCGACTAATCGTGCTTTGTATCTCTCAATATTGCCATCAACTCTATACTTGATACTGATAGCGTAGACCCACTTGCGTCCCACTAGTTTTCTTATAGGAGGTAGTTTCACAATATCCCACGTGTTTTTCTCCAAAGCTTGGATCTTAATTTCCATCACTTCTTTCTAGTGTTTAGACTCTTGGCCTCCTCTTGATACTTAGATAAGATCAGAATTAAGAGCAAACATCTTAAAGTTGTTTAGAGTCCTTGGCCTCCTCTTGATACTTGGGATATAGGATAGGTGTAAGATCTTTTCTCTTTTTTCAATGCGATGGGAACATTCAATTCATTGTCAGTGGGTAATGTGGTAGATTGTTCTAGCACAAAATCAACCTCCTGCAGATGAAAGGGGTGATCCTCTTCTTGGGACATGGTTAGCTATACAGTTTTCCTTGGAGTCTCCTTGTGCCTTCTGCTATACACTTGTAGTTCATGCCTATTCTAATTATCTAGTTCTAACTCTTCTTTTGTGGTTTAGCCCCACTTCCTTTTTCTAACCCAGGATTGATAGGCATGATGAGTAAATTTGAATTTTGTGTGAGTAGTTTCTTTCCTTGCTATCATAGTAGGTGGAATCTTCAAAGAAAGTTACATCGTTTGGCACATGTACTCTCCTTCTACTAGGGTCATAACAAACATCCTTATACCTTTTTTGTGTAGAAGAATATCTGAAGAAGATACATTTGATGGCTTTTGAATTCAATTTATTTGTATGTTTCCAGTGATCATGAATATAGCAAATACACCCAAATATTCTAAGAGGAATATTGAACAATTTTTTGATGGGCATCTGAAGTGAGATTCTTCCTTTAGTATGAATAAGGAAGTTCTGTTTATAAGGTAGATAGCTATCAAAACTACATCGCTCCAAAATACCTTAGGAGTGTTACTTCCAATTAGTATGGCTCTAACTGTCTCTAAAATGTGACGATCCTCTCTGCCACTCCATTTTTGAGGTGTATAAGCACATGTAGTCTGATAGATAATGTCGTGATTTCTCATATACTATTTTAGAAAAGTTCTACTGAATTTTCCACCATTACTTGGTCTAATACACTTAACAAAACACTGAAACTGCCACAAATTTGTAAAACATAAGAAATATAGTTGAAACTTTACTTTTATTCTTCATTAAGTAACCATTGGAAATCTTATACACTCATCCACAAAAGTAACAAAGTATTTGTAGCCAGACATAGCAACTAAAGGACTCAGATCTTACACACTTGAGTGGAGAAGCTCAAATGGGTTTATTTTTCTAGACTCACTACTATAAAAGCTAACTCTATGATGCTTCACTTTTTGACAAGTATCACACTCAAGAGACAAATTACCCACATCTAAATTAAAATCAGGAACCACATCTTTCCTTTCTAAAAAAGGAAGATGACCCGGTCTTTGATGCCACAATCTAATTTCTTTGACACTTGCATAATCAATCCCTTTATTCGTGGTCACCCGTGAATGAACTCCGTCATATAGTCCACCTTTTTCTCTATCATGCCCAAGGATTCTCTCTGTCCTCCGATCCTTAAAGGCAACTATTTTCATCGAATTTGAGTAAACAATCTAATTCTTTAGTGATAGCATGGACAAATAAAAGGTTGGTAGGGAATTTAGGAACATGTGATACCGAAGGGAGATTACGAATTGATGTTCTCACTTTCTCTTTTCTTTGGATATGAATGTGGGAATCATATGCAAGTTTTACACTATTACCCACTTTCATACATTCCTAAGGATTGAAAATATTCCTTTTACCAACCATATGATGGGTAGCTCCTGAATCAACAATCCAAGAAGACAAACTTGTAGAGTTCATGACATTAAATCCTGATGCATGACCCAATGAAGCTTGTAGATCTGAAGTGGATTCCTATTTCTCTCTAGATTTCCCAAATCATCTAGTCGCTTTAATATTTATGAAAGCATATTATTTTCCGTATCTACTGTATCTAAAGAACTCGCATGATAAGCTTTATTCTTGTGGTATGTTGGTTTTTTAATACGATCCAAGCATTGCTCCTTAGTATGTCTTGACTTCCTACAGTGAGAACACTTTGGTTTGTCTTTCTCATCAGAATGTGAGGATCCACGCCCACGTCCACAACCACTCGTGGAGGCACTTCCTCTTCCATGACTACTTCCCTTGCTACTCAAGACTTGTAAAAATTGTTTTTTCTCGTGTCTATAGTTCCTCTTTCTCTAAGTTATTCCTGACATCCTCTCGTATAAGCAATGAATATGTTATACCCAAGGATGACACAGTTTCACTGTCGAGGATGTTTGCCTTTATATTTTCAAAGTCGCTAGATACAAATACTTTCTTTTCTTCTAATTCTGCATTCTTGTTCTTGACACAATAGGAACAATCTCCTCGAGTATAATACTACAGTTCATCCCATAGGTTTCTGAGTTCTTCATAGTACTCACTGATAAATTGACTTTCTTGTCGACAATTCCTGATTTTCACATGTATTTCATACCTTCTTGCAATATTGATTTTCCTCGAATAAGCATCTGTAACCGTTGTCCAAATTTCACGTGTTGATTTTCCAACACTTTTATGGTCGTCCTCTTCCTCTTTTAATATTTTCACAATCTAATTTTTCATATCTTCTTACATGAGCATCATTTGGTAATCTTTTTCATGTCCAAACCATCTTAAATGATTTTTCCTCATTTTATCCTCTATTGATGCTACTCTCAATTGGCTTCTAATAACCTCATTATGTATACGGTCTTTCCTTGTATGAGCACTCGTCCATCTTAACATCTTCATTTTTGCTATAGATATCTTTTGCACATGATGATTAACTGCCCAACACTCAGAACTATAAAACATATCAGCCTAGCAGGTCGTCTAATTGATGCTCTATAATATTTAACTTTTAACTTTAATGATATCTTCTTATCATATAGAATACATGATGCCCCTTTCCATTTTAACCAACTGGCATTAATTATGAGCTTAACATCTTAATTATTTTTTTCATCACTTTGAAAAATTGACCCTAGGTATTTAAAACTTTCCTTATGGGATGCAATGCATGCCAATCTTAATTTATATGTCCTCTAAACTAAAGTACCCAAATGATCAAACTTATATTTCATATATTTTGTCTTTGTTCTTGTAAGTTGGAAGCCTTTACTTTCTAATGCTACTCTCCATAGTTCCAATTTCCTATTAACTTTTTTCTTAGACTCATCCACTAACACAATATCATATGCAAATAACATACACCAAGGTACATTATCATGAATATGTTTTATTAACTCATCAATGACCAATATAAAAAATATGGACTTAAAGTTGATGATGTAACCTAATATTAACTTCAAAGGAGTATGTCATTACTTCATGAGTCTTTACACAAATTTTGCACCATCGTACATATGTCTTATAAAATTTATGTATGTTAGTGGGATACCTCTCTTTTCCAAGGTTCTCCAAAGAACATCTCTTGGTATCCTATTGTAAGCTTTTTGTAGATCAATAACTATCATATGGATGCTCTTCTTTTTTGCTCTAAAATGTTTCATAAGACGTCTCAATAGGTGAATCACTTCTATAGTAGATCTGTCGGGCATGAATCCGAATTGGTTCTATGTCGTTCTATAACTCTTTCTCATAATTTCGTAGTATGACTCATTAACATGGTACCTCGATAATTCGCACAATTTTGAATGTCTCCCTTGTTCTTATATATGGGTATAAGTGTACTCGCTCTCCATTTCTCGGGTATCTTTTGGGTTCCCCATATTTTATTAAATAGTCTTATGAGTTAAAGTGAACCATCTCTTCTAGAATTTTCCATACTTCTATAGAAATATTATCCGGTCCTAGAGATTTATGAACTTTTATCTATTTAAGAGCCTCTTTGACTTTGTTTTTTTGAATATGTAGATAAAAATTATGGTTTATATACTTTTTGATTTGGTTAACTCTCTTAAGTTAATATTGTCATATGTATTTTTTAAGAAAAACTTATAGAAATAATTTTTCATATATTTTTGGTATCATCATTCACCACTAAGATCTTCTCATCTTCATCTTTGATGCATCTAACTAAAGTAATATACTTAGTTTTCTTATCTCTAGCCTTAGCTATCCTAAAAATATCTATTCACCTTTTTTTTAGTTAAACTTTTATATAAATCATTTCAAATTTTGATTTTTGCTTCACTAACGACCTTTTTCACTTTTTTCCTTGATTTCTTATAAGCCTCCCAAGCTTCACTAGTCTTTTTGACATAATGCAATTTGTAACATGCCTTCTTCCATACAAGAGTGATCTCTTACATTGTCGGAGGAGCTCAAATCATAATCAAACAACAACTAAACAACTAAGCTTTTGCCATACTAAGTGGGGTTGGCTACATAGATTCTTTGCTCAAACAACAACAACTAAGCCTTTTCCCATACTAGATGGGGTCGGCTACATGGATTCTTTGCTTCTATGTAGCGCTATCATAATTTATAGAATTCATAGTAGATAAGTCTACCAAAGTTTTATGCTTACTGTCGAAAGCTTTATGCAACCCTCCTCCTTTATCCGGGTAGTGTAATCCCTTACAAGGGTGGAGTTTGCTCAAATCCTAATCAAAAAGAATTTTTTTTCCATACGTGTGTGCTTCCCACAGCCTAAAAAACATTATTATGCTCTGATACAATGTTGAATAATTAGCAATCATTGAAAAACAATGCTAATCACGTAGAAGAAGAAATTGGAAATCGTGTTCAAACGGTTCAACCCCCTTTTCTTAACATACGACTGCCCTCTCTCTCTCTCTCTTTATTTTCTCTCTTGTTGTGGTCGGCTGACCACTAGGGTTATAATCAGTGTTGTCCGTATCGCACCGTATCGTATCGTATCGTGGGCCACCACGATACGATACGGGCCCCCGTATCGCAGGTGCGGGCGTATCGCACCGTATCATGCGATACGGCCCGTATCGCACGATACGGCCCGTATCGTACGATACGGTGCGTACTGGGACCCTTATAAAGGGTCCCGGCCCGAGAGAAACCCGCGATTTTTCGCGGGTTTCCTCTCTTCTTTTGGGTTCTTCAAGTTCCCTAAGAGTCGGTTTTCGCCTCCTTGGTGTTCAAAGCTCTAAAATCGTGCCCTACGGTGTCCGTCCAAGCCTCCAAACTCGGATTTAGGTATATTTTTAATGTTTTTTTCCTTTTTTTCCTTTATATTTATTGTTTTTTATGTTATTTCGGGTTTTTTTTTTTGAATGACAAAATATGAAGTTATTAAGTGTGTGTATACGATTTTTATTGCATTCATGAAGCGGGAGACACTCGATTTGAGTGTTATTTGAAGATTGGGGGATTTACGAAGTGCTTTTATTTTCAGGTTTTTGTTTGAATTAAAGTACTCCATTGAGATGGCAGGAAGGGGTGGTAGAGACTCTCATTCAAAGTCTGATGATCCGGCATGGCAGTGGGGTATACCAGTTGAGGGTTCAAGGTTAAAAATCAGATGCTTATTTTGTGAAAAGGTGGTTAGTGGTGGAATTTCAAGGTTGAAACACCACCTAGCAGGAACCAGGAAAGAAGTTGCTCCATGCACAGGCAGAGTTAGAAGTGTGCCAGAAGGTATTAAATGGCAATGCTTGCAGATGATTGAGAGCATACAGGAAAGGAGACAACAAAAGGGTGATTTCCAGATGTGTGAAGAAGCTGATGATACTACTGCCACTGGAGTTGGATTCACTGATAGTTTGCCTTCAGATGCTAGAACAGATATTGGTAGTAGCAGTTCGCGAGCACCTAGCAGAGGAAAGAGGGTTGCATCTGAAGACTTTGGAGGTGGCAGAAGAGGAAGTTCAGGAAGGAGTAGAGGAAGAGCTTCTTCTTCTAGCATACATTCGTTCTTTCCTCCTTCCACTACACCTGGTGCTCAGCCAGGAATTCGTGCTGCTATGGCTTCAGAACAACTGCACGATCAAGCAGATCTTGCAGTGGGCAGATGGTTTTATGATGCATGCATTCCATTTAATGCAGCAAACAGTTTTCATTTTCAAGCAATGGCAGATGCAATTGCTAACATTGGTCCAGGATACAGGATGCCCTCTTATCAGAAGTTGAGAGGGAAGATATTAGATCAGACCGTGATTGAAGTGCAGCAATACTGTTCGACTTTGAGACAATCGTGGAAGGAAACAGGATGCACTATCATGACAGATGGATGGACCGATAGGCGAGGAAGGACATTGCTAAACTTTCTTGTATATTGTCCTAAAGGACTCATGTTTTTGAGATCTCTAGATATGTCAGAGGAGATGCACACTGCAGAGATCCTACGAGAGGAATTTGATAAGGTTATACAAGAGGTTGGGCTAGAAAATGTAGTCCAATTGATTACAGATAATGCAGCTAACTACAAAGCAGCCGGAAAGGAGTTAGCTGATATTTATGGGACTTTCTACTGGACACCATGTGCAGCCCATTGTTTAGATCTCATCCTCGAGGACATCGGTGAGATGGATGAAATAAAGGCAGCAACTGAGTGTTGCCAAGATATTACAAAATTTATTTACAACCATGCATTTGTTTTATGTATGATGAGGAGATACACAGAAGGTGCAGAGCTTCTTCGCACAGCTGCAACTCGGTTCGCAACAAACTTCTTATCTGTACAGAGTATTGTGAGACAGAAGCAAGCTTTAAAGAGAATGTTCTCCTCAGATGAGTGGCAACAATTTGCAGAGTTGTCACAAAACAGAAGGAACAGAAAGTTAAATGAGATTGCAGAAACGGTTTTTAGAAGTTCATTTTGGAATGCATGTATCAGATTATTGAAAATTACTTGTCCTTTAGTGAAAGTTTTGAGATTTGCTGACAGCGAGGAGAAACCATCTATGGGCTACCTTTATGAATCCATGGACAGGGCAAAAGAAGCAATCAGAAATAACTTTAATGGAAAAAAAAGAGATTATGTGCCCGTATGGAAAATAATTGATAGTAGATGGAATAAACAATTGCATCAGCCTATTCATGCAGCAGCCTACTATCTAAACCCATCATTGAGGTACTCAGCAACCTTCAAAAGGGACGGTGAGGTTAATCGAAGAATCATTGAATGCATCGACAGATTAGTCCCTGATGAGAGCATAGTAGATGCGATACATCGAGAGATGGAGATATATGATAATGCTCTTCACTTGATGGGTTTGCCTGTTGCAATTCGCAACCGCTCTACGATGCGTCCAGGTACATTGTTTATTTTCATATTTAAGTTGCATCTTACATTACTGTGGATTATTATGTCTCTAACGTTTATATTTTTTTTACAGATGTTTGGTGGAACAGGTTTGGAAGTGATTGTCCAAACCTTAGAGATTTTGCAGTTAGAGTCTTAAGCCAAACCTGTAGTGCAACAGGTTGTGAAAGAAATTGGAGTGTTTTTGAACACATCCATACAAAAAAGCGCAACAGGTTGGAACACAAAAGGCTTAATGATTTGGTTTATATTCGTTGTAACATGCGCCTTCGTGAAAGGTAATGTTGTATTACTTTCAAATTTTCAATTCGATATTATTTAACTTCAGTTTTCAATTGTTAATATTACTTACTAATTGTTTATCTTTGTTTGTGTCGTAGGCAATTAAAAAAAGTAAATAGAGAAGAAAGTCAGTTCGATCCAATAAGTTTGGATAATTTTGATATATTAGAAGATTGGGTTATGGAAGACACTGAAGAAAATGCCCTCCTAACAGAAGAAGACGTTGCCTGGATTAATTTGGAAGGAGCGCAACAACATTATGGAGATGAAGAATTTGATTTTGAAGAAGAAGGTGTGGGCGTGGCTGATGATGATGAGGATCTGCAACAAGGAGAAGATGAAGATTATTTAGTTGATGATCCTGATTACAATTTGTAAAATGTAACATTATATGTAACTGTAGTGTACTGTAAAGTGTAAACTATGTCTGTATTTTATTTTTTGGATTCAAAATATATAAATTTGGATGCAATTGTTCAATGTTGAATGCTCAATCTGTACTAAACTTACATTATATGAATTTAAAGCAATTATCAGATTTTTCCTGGTTTTTTTCTGATTTTTTTCGATTTTTTTCTATTTTTTATTAATTTTTAATTATTTTTACATTATTTTAATATTAAAGTACGATACGATACGATACGATACGCCCGTATCGTGGAGCCCAGCGATACACGATACGATACGCGTCAAACAACACTGGTTATAATACAACACATAAAAGAAAAGGATGACATTGCCCCTAATAAGTGACTTCTAATTTAAAGAACCTTTAAAACATTTTAATTCACTAACTTAATACATTGCCTGTAACGACTAACACATACTCTATTCTAACACTGTCTATGTATAGTTATGATGCTTCCATCGATTTGATTACAAGTCAGTGCTTGTGCCTTCGAAGATACATTTCAGGTATCAGTAGATGTTATTATTTGGGAACTCAGCGTCTTATCACTTATCAAGTTAATTGGGTGATAGATACTATTCTTTGTGTATATAGGTAGCAGAACTTAGAATGGAAATGGTTGGATGTCATGGCGTGTGTAAATTTAGAATTTAAAAGATTGGAGTCAAGTTAGTGAAGATGGTTTTGTATCATCTAACTGGGAAAAGACAGCTTCTGTATATAGTGGAGTGAATTGCCTAAGAGAAAATACATAGTGATTGGAGTTGATATTTGAGTCCTTTCGGTTAACAAACAATTGCTATTTGAAGCCAAATTTCTCAGTTTGTTGTGAATTGCCCTCACTGGTACGTAGGGAACTGGGCATTGTTTGAAGCCACATGCCTTTCAGGGTCCTTCTTAACCAAGAATACTTGGTTGACTGATGGAGGATGATCAGCATGCTGTTTGATTTAATCGAGGTAATTCCTGACAATGGTTGAAGATTGGTGGTGCTTTTTTGAACACCGTAGCTTGAGTGACAATTACTTTGATCAAGGTAGGGATGGTCTGTCTGTGGCCAAGGTAGGCATATCGTTAACTTAGTAAAGGCCTTGCATATTTTTGAACTTTCGGAATATCTTCCTATTGATTAATTAAGATTTTCTATGCAGTCGGGAAAATGATGTCCTTATAGCTGGTTCCTTATCGCCATTCTTCCATTTTGGGATCTACGTTGATAGCATCATTTTCACCACGTGGGAATCTTGTAAAAATGAAGCGACAACTTGGTGGAATGGTGTGTTATAGTTTAGTAATATAAGTTGGTGGTTTTCTATTGCCATCTAGATAAACATGAATTTCATCAAAAGGTCAAATGTTTTACAATGATGGCATTTTAAATGAACCAATGGGATTATTTAGAAGAATTTATTACATAACCACTGGAAACGCTGTTTATGGCAAAACTTTGTTTGGAATAACGTGGTTGAAGCAGTGTTATCCGTATCGCACCGTATCGTACGTATCGATACACCTAGTTGTATCGTTTTTAGGAACTTATCGCACCATATCGTGCGATACGGCGCCCATATCGTGCGATACGGGCGATACGCCCTGGGACCCTTATAAAGGGTTCGGGGTCGACCGAAACCCACGATTTTTCGTGGGTTTTCTCTCTCCTTTTGGGTTCCTCAAGCTCCCTAAGAGTCGGTTTTCGCCTCCTTGGTGTTCAAAGCTCTAAAATCGTGCCCTACGGTGTCCGTGCAAGCCTCAAAACTCGGATTTAGGTATATTTTTAATGTTATTTTATTTTTTCCTTTTATATTTGTTATTTTTTGTGTTATTTCGTTTATTTATTTATTGAATGACAAAATATGAAGTTATTAAGTGTGTGTAAGTGTGTATATAATTTTTATTGCATTCATGAAGTGGGAGACACTCTATTTGAGTGTTATTTGAAGATTGAGGGATTTACGAAGTGCTTTTATTTTCAGGTTTTTGTTTGAATTAAAGTACTCAATTGAGATAACAGGAAGGGGTGGTAGAGACTCCCATTATCGGTTTGATGATCCGGCATGGCAGTGGGGTATACTAGTTGAGGGTTCTAGGTTAAAGATTAGATGCTTATTTTGTGAAAAGGTGGTTAGTGGTGGAATTTCAAGGTTGAAACACCACCTAGTAAGAACCAGGAAAGAAGTTGCTCCATGCACAGGCAGAGTTAGAAGTGTGCCAGAAGGTATTAAATGGCAATGCTTGCAGATAATTGAGAGCATACAAGAAAGGAGACAACAAAAGGATGATTTGCAGATGTGTGAAGAAGCTGATGATGCTACTGCCACTGGAGTTGGATTCACTGATAGTTTGCCTTCAGATGCTAGAACAGATATTGGTAGTAGCAGTTCACGAGCACCTAGCAGGAGAAAGAGGGTTGCAGCTGAAGACTTTGGAGGTGGCAGAAGAGGAAGTTCAGGAAGGAGTAGAGGAAGAACTTCTACCATACATTCGTTCTTTCCTCATTCCACTATACTTGGTGCTCAACCAGGAATTCGTGCTGCTATGGCTTCAGAAAACTGCATGATTAGGCAGACCTTGCAGTGGGAAGATGGTTTTATGATGCATGCATTCCATTTAATGCAGCAAACAATTTTCATTTTCAAGCAATGACAGATGT
The DNA here is from genome assembly GCA_036023115.1 of Brasenia schreberi. Lineage (NCBI taxonomy): Eukaryota > Viridiplantae > Streptophyta > Magnoliopsida > Nymphaeales > Cabombaceae > Brasenia > Brasenia schreberi. The sequence continues at coordinate 9,610,182 of JAYKKT010000049.1, forward strand.
AATTGCTAACATTGGTCCAGGATACATGATGCTCTCTTATCAGAAGTTGAGAGGGAAGATACCTAGTATTTTCCAAACTTCTATAGGAATATTATCTGGTCCTACCGATTTACCACTCTTCATATGTTTAAGAACCTCTTTGACTTCATTCTTTTGAATACGTCGATAGAAATTGTGGTTTATATACTTTTCTGGCTTGGCTAAATCTCCTAAACTAATACTAACATCTTTATTTTCATTAAAAAGATTATAAAAATAGTTTTTCTATCTATTTCTTATATCATCATTTGCCACTAGAATTTTTTCATCCTCGTCTTTTATGCATCTAACATAATTAAGATCTTTAGTTTTCTTATCTCTAGCCCTAGCTATCCTAAAAATATCTCTTTCACCCTCTTTTGAGTTGAGTTTTTTTATATAAGTCCTCCCAAATCTTAGCTTTTGCTTCACTAACGGCCTTTTTCGCTTCCTTGTTTGCTTTCTTATAAGCTTCTAAAGTTTCACTAGTTTTCTTAGCATAATGTAATTTGTAACATGCCCTCTTTGCCTTGATTTTATTTTGTACTATTTCACTCCACCACCAAGCTTCTTTTTGTGCCGGTACACCTCCCTTAGATACCCCTAACACATCTTTCGCCACTTTCCTAATATGTATAGCCATATTGTTCCACATATCACGGGGTGTACCAACATAATTCCAAACATCTCCTTGAAGGACTTTCTGTTAAATATATCTTCTTTCTCGCTTTTGAGGTTCCACCATTTAGTCCGAATAGCTCGATGCACTCTTTTCTTCTTTGTCCATTTTTTTTATTTGTAAATCCATAACTAAAAGTCGATGAGGGTGCAACAAACAGGTAGCATAATGAGGTAACCATTACACTTCACGTGATAGCCTCAAGTTCAGTCCAACTAACGGCCTTTTTCGCCTCCTTGTTTGCTTTCTTATAAGCTTCTAAAGTTTCACTAGTTTTCTTAGCATAATGTAATTTGTAACATGCCCTCTTTGCCTTGATTTTATTTTGTACTATTTCACTCCACCACCAAGCTTCTTTTTGTGCCGGTACACCTCCCTTAGATACCCCTAACACATCTTTCGCCACTTTCCTAATATGTATAGCCATATTGTTCCACATATCACGGGGTGTACCAACATAATTCCAAACATCTCCTTGAAGGACTTTCTGTTAAATATATCTTCTTTCTCGCTTTTGATGTTCCACCATTTAGTCCGAATAGCTCGATGCACTCTTTTCTTCTTTGTCCATTTTTTTTATTTGTAAATCCATAACTAAAAGTCGATGAGGGTGCAACAAACAGGTAGCATAATGAGGTAACCATTACACTTCACGTGATAGCCTCAAGTTCAGTCCACTGCCATTGTTAAGCAATCTGGTATGCATGGGGTGGACCTGGAATGAAGCATTGGCATGTGCCATGTCAGGACTTGTGCATTAGTTCAAGGAGACTATTGAATTGAGTAGCATTGTCCAAGCTTTGGAACCCATGCATGAAGATGTAACGTAATGAATAGTTAAGATGAATTCCATTGAAAAGGAGGAGCTTTGACTCTCAGGCCAGAGGATTGACTTGAAATAACCGTCAAATTGAAGGTCACAAGATCGATACCTGGTGAAGATGTAATATATAAATGTTTAAGATGACTTCCAATGCAGAGGCGGATCTGTGGCTCCCCTGGCAGGGGGTTTCGCTTGAGAAAAGCTTAATTGATGGTCACAGATAAATACCATTGGATTCTGCACATCTGCTAGGGGTCTTCCTACCTTACTTTTCCTATCCAAACTGATTAAGGATTGCAGTTCTCATATTAAATGCTATATTCGGGTCTATATTTCATATTAACAATCAACATGTAGTCAAAATAAACAACAAATTTTTCTTCGACTGGGGCTTCTTCCTGTATGCGTGAGTTCAAAAATATGATAACACAATAGATATTTTTTGTCATTCCAAAATTTATAGGTGGGTTTGAGTCCTATTCTTCCTAATAGACCTAAAAGGTGCGTTAATTTCTGAATATTTCATGACATTCATTTTCCATACACGATTCACCTCCCCATACTTCATAATGTTATAAGTGATCTCCAATTATATGTTTTATGACATGTTGCACATAATAATTTTCTCTTCTACAGCTTATATCACTGACAGACCCATCAATAAGTGTTGATATTGGGATCTTGCGAGATTGCTATGAGGCTTTTGCAATGTACTGCTTTGGCAGATATCTCGTTGCATGCTTGGGTACATATCTTCATAACCTGAAAAGCTTCCAGTGGTTTCATGTTGTTCATTGACGGGGCAATTTAAAGTTGTGTTCTTGTTATGAACTAAAAATGGTATCATTATCTTTGGTGCTTTCAGTTTTCCAGTCATAAAATAACTGTTGAACATATCTCTTCTCTAAGTATTAGTAAGCAAAACAATGAAACCTTTGCAATCGCAATAACAGTTGTTTGCTGTAGACTGGACTTGATGTAAAGCTAATTATAGTTGGTCAACTGAAGAGTAAATCTTGGCATTTTTCATTGCTAAACATCAAGAGAAAATTTGCTCTTTAGAAGCATTTCTTCACCATGTGATAGATATTACTGACACTGAAAAGCATTCTTTGTGCTTGTAAACTTGTAATCGATCATGCCATTGATTAACTAAATCCATTGGCTTCTTGGAAGATGCGGAATTTTCTTTCTCTACTGCCTTTTGCTTATCTGCAATATGCCCTGATTTTCTCCATGGAAGCCATTTGCTTCCTAGCTGCGTAAGATGTGCCTGATTTACCCTGTTTTTCAGAATCCTTTTTGTTTTGATAGAACATAGGTTCTCCTCTTCATATGTTTCTCTCCACGTACAACTACATTTTCTTATGTATACCACCTTATATTAAGGTAGTTAGAATTTGAGTGCTTTCACAGCGACAATAAGACTGCAGTGACTTCTATGAACAGTCACTTTCTGTGCATCACTATACTGTCCGATATTTTTTTTCTTCTTTTGGTTTACTCTCTTAAGACATAGATTTATTAGTTTCTACAAATATGACACTAAGGATTTTTGTCATCTCTTTGTTTGCTTCAGGTGGTGAAGAGAGGACAATCCAATTTATGAAGAGTCAAGGTCACCTTAGTGAAAAAACACCATTGTTGGAGAGCAGACATGAAAAGGGGATTGTAAAACACCCCTTCCCTATGAAGTACTTTGTAAAACCATGGAAGCTAGGTGAATGGTTTTATCAAGTAATCAAGTTTGGAATCGTCCAATATGTATGCTCATCTTCAATCATTACCATTACATGCTTTTACTTTTTTGATATGTTGTTCTGACTTTAGATTCATTCATGTGTATCAGTTGTACTTTTCCTTTTCATTTACTCCATTGCGATTGGTTGGAAGTAACTGGTGTCTGTTGCAGATGTTGATCAAGTTAGTTACTGCAATATTAGCTGTGGTTTTTGAAGCATTTGGAGTTTACTGTGAAGGAGAATTTAATTTAAAGTGTGGGTAAGAAAGTGTCTATTCAAATAATTTTTTTAATATTTGTCAATTTTGTTGTTAGCACCTGGAGTTTTTTGTTCTTTAAGTCTTTTTCTTTGGTCTTCTTTCATGTTATTACTTACTAAGTTTGTTGAAGTTATGCTGTTTTTGTTACAACTTATTCAAGCATATCTATTAGATACTATTGATGCTATTTCATGGAATTACTTATGTCTGATTTCAGCTAGTTATGCTATTTATGCTGTTTTTGTTCTTTAAGTCTTTTCCTTTGGTTTGCTTTGTCATAGAGACTCCTTTAAATGCAATCTGTTATGAATCCATTTAGCTAAATAAATAGCTGATATATCTGCATGCATCCTTAAAAGAATTGCTAGCTGTTCCTCACCTTTTTGTATGTGCATAAATCATATGGGGCAAGCGACAAAGATGTTTACCAACTTTGTATCCTGTTTGCTCATCCATGGTACGTAATTGAATATCTCATCATCATCCATGACTCCCTGAATTAAATCACCATTGTATGATCTCATTTCTGTAATAATCTATTTCCGCCTGTCTTGAAAACAGAAAAAAGATTTAGAACATTGAAAGGAAATCATTCTTATAAATGAATCCAACAGATCTTAAAGCAACTTGCTCTATTACATGCTTTGAAAGTTCGAAGTTCAGTAGGATCTAATGTCTCACTGTGCTCTATGCGTTCCTGAAAAATAAGAACCAATATCTCTTCTAGTAGTACACTGTCTCTCCTCCTCTACCCCCAACTCCACTGATACCAAAAGCTATACTTCCTTTTTCTCAAGGCCTCTTAGATCTCACAACTGTTGAATGCCAACTAAATAAACTGATTTAAAGAAAAATGATCATATGAGGTAGGAAGCCGTCACCCTTTTCTTCTTGATGGGCGACTGCTCCTTTCTCTCTCTCCTTTTTATTTCTCTTAACCTAATGGGCAGGCGCCCATTAGTATATATACATATGTTTTAACTTGAAAAACATTTATGCCCCTAATAAGTAGTTCTAATTTTCCAATATAATGGGCCATGAGAAAGATAAAAAAAAATACAGCAAATATAGCTTAGTATTCGACACTCCCTCGCATGTTGTTCTTCAGATCTTACATATATCATCCGTATAATCCCTGACTTCACTACATCTCTTATGAAGTGGCAGTCAATCTCGATGTGTTTCGTTCTTTCATGATACAAAGGATTAGTAGCTATTTGTATTGCTGCTTGATTAACACAGTAGAATAAAATTGATTCTCCTGATTAAGTACCAAGTTTTTGTAAGACTTTAACTACATTGTTTCTCACAATCTAAGTGCAATTGCTCTATACTCTGCCTCTGCTCAAGATCTAGCTACTGCAGTCTTCTTTTTGCTTTTCCATGAGACTATGTTACCACCTACCATAGTCAAGTATCATGAGGTAGATCTTCTATCATCGGTTGATCCTGCCCTATCAACATTTGTATATACTTCAATATCTAAGTGTTGTAAGTTGTATACATCACACCATTTTCAGGAGTGTTTTTTAGGTACCTCAATATTTGCCGCACAACATTCATATGAGATTTTGCAGGACAATGCATAAATCGGCTTACCATACAACATAGGAGATATTGGGCGTGTAATGGTCAAATATATAAGACATCCCACTAATCTTTGGTATTCACTAGGTTCCTACAATGCTTCTTTAGTATGGGCACTTTGTTTCAGATTGCTATCCATAGGTACACTTGTTGGTTTACAATCTAGCATCTGAGTATCCCTTAGTAAGTCAAGGATATATTTTCTTTGGGTAAGGAAGATGCCCCTTGAATTCTTAAAAACTTCAATCCCTAGGAAGTATTGGAGAGGTCCCATATCTATATCAAACAAGGAGAGTAGTTGATCCTTTAACTGTTTTATTTCATTGTTATTCTCTCTAGTGATGATGATATCTCCATGTATACAACCAAAACACAAATACCTTCTCCTTTCCTTAAAAGCATGGCATGGTCACTTCTAGTAAATCCAAGGCTTATGACTCCATCACTAAATCTTTCAATCACTAAATCTTTCAAACCATGCACAAGGTGATTGTTTGAGTCCATATATGTCCTTGAGTTTGCACACATAGTTATCTGTGTAGGCATTACCCATCCTAGGTGGTAAGTTCATATAGATCTCTTCATAAGTTCCCTTGGAGGAACACATTTTTTACATTAGTTGTCAGAGGCAGTGTTGTCTAACGCGTATTGTATCGTGTATTGCTAGGCTCCACGATACGGGCGTATCGTATCGTACTTTAATATTAAAATAATGCAAAAATGAATTAAAAATCAATAAAAATTAGTAAAAATCCGAAAAAAATAAAAACAAATCAGGAAAAATTCAAGAAAAATCTGGTAATTGCTTTAAATTCACATACTGTAAGTTTAGTACAGATTGAGTATTCAACATTGAACAATTGCATCTCAATTTACATATTTTGAATTCAAAAAATGAAATACACATTACAGACACAGTTACATTTTACAAATTGTAATCAGGATCATCAACTAAATAATCTTCATCTTCTCCTTGTTGCAGATCCTCCTCCTCATCATCAGCGACACCTTCTTCTTGAAAATCAAATTCTTCATCTCCTTGATATTGTTGTTGCGCTCCTTCCAAATTAATCAAAGCAATCTTCTTCAGTTAGGAGGGCATTTTCTTCAGTGTCTTCCATAACCCAATCTTCTAATATATCAAAATTATCCAAACTTATTGGATCGAAGTGACTTTCTTCTCTATTTACTTTTTTTAATTGCCTACGACAAACAAAGATAAACAATTAGTAAATAATATTAACAATTGAAGACTGAAGTTAAACTATATTGAATTGAAAATTTGAAAGTAATACAACATTACCTTTCACGAAGGCGCATGTTACAACGAATATAAACTAAATCATTTAGTCTTTGTGTTCCAACCTGTTGCGCTTCTTTGTATGGATGTGTTCAAAAACACTCCAATTTCTTTCACAACCTGTTGCACTATAGGTTTGGCTTAAGACTCTCCCTGCAAAATCTTTAAGGTTTGGACAATCAGTTCCAAACCTGTTCTACCAAACATTTGTAGAAAAAGATAAACATTATAATCCACAGTAATGTAAGATGAAACTTAAATATGAAAATAAACAATTTACCTAGACGCATCGTATTGCGGTTGTGAATTGTAACAGGCAAACCCATCAAGTGAAGAGCATTATCTTATATCTCCATCTCTCGATGTATCGCATCTGCTTTGCTCTCATCAGGGACTAATCTGTCGATACATTGAATGATTCCTCGATTAACCTCACCGTCCCTTTTGAAGGTTGCTGAGTACCTGAATGATGGGTTTAGATAGTAGGTTGTTGCATGAATAGGCTGATACAATTGTTTATTCCATCTACTATCAATTATTTTCCACACGGGCACATAATCTCTCTTTTTTCCATTAAAGTTATTCCTGATCGCTTCTTTTGCCCTGTCCATGGCTTCATAAAGGTAGCCCATAGATGGTTTCTCCTCGCTGTCAGCTAATCTCAAAACTTTCACTAAAGGAAAAGTAATTTTCAATAATCTGACACATGCATTCCAAAATGAACTTCTAAAAATTGTTTCTGCAATCTCATTCAACTTTCTATTCCTTCTGTTTTGAGGCAACTCTGCAAATTGTTGCCACTCATTTGAGGAGAACATTTTATTCAAAGTTGCCTTCTATCTCACAATACTCTGTACATATATGAAGTTTGTTGCAAACCGAGTCGCAGTTGTGCGAAGAAGCTCTGCACCTTCTGTGTATCTCCTCATCATATACAAAACAAATGCATGGTTGTAAATGAATTTTGTAATATCTTGGCAACACTCAGGTTCTGCCTTTATTTTATCCATCTCACCAATGTCCTTGAGGATGAGATCTAAACAATGGGCTGCATATGGTGTCCAGTAGAAAGTCCCATAAATATCAGCTAACTCCTTTCCAACTGCTTTGTAGTTAGTTGCATTATCTGTAATCAATTGGACTACATTTTTTAGCCCAACCTCCTGTATAACCTTATCAAATTCCTCTCGTAGGATCTTTGCAGTGTGCCTCTCCTCTGACATATCTAGAGATCTAAAAAACATGAGTCCTTTAGGACAATATACAAGAAAGTTTAGCAATGTCCTTTCTCGCCTATCGGTCCATCCATCTGCCATGATAGTGCATCATGTTTCCTTCCACGATTGTCTTAAAGTCGAACAATATTGCTGCACTTCAATCACGGTCTGATCTAATATCTTCCCTCTCAACTTCTGATAAGAGGGCATCCTGTATCCTGGACCAATGTTAGCAATTGCATCTGCCATTGCTTGAAAATGAAAACTTTTTGCTGCATTAAATGGAATGCATGCATCATAAAACCATCTGCCCACTGCAAGGTCTGCTTGATCATGCAGTTGTTTTGAAGCCATAGCAGCACGAATTCCTGGCTGAGCACCAGGTATAGTGGAAGGAGTAAAGAACGAATGTATGCTAGAAGAAGAAGCTCTTCCTCTACTCCTTCATGAACTTCCTCTTCTGCCACCTCCAAAGTCTTCAGCTGCAACCCTCTTTTCCCTGCTAGGTGCTCGCGAACTGCTATTACCAATATCTGTTCTAGCATCTGAAGGCAAACTATCAGAGAATCCAACTCTAGTGGCAGTAGCATCATCAGCTTCTTCACACATATGGAAATCATCATTTTGTTGTCTCCTTTCCTGTATGCTTTCAATCATCTACAAGCATTGCCATTTAATACCTTCTGGCACACTTCTAACTCTGCCTGTGCATGGAGCAACTTCTTTCTTGGTTCCTACTAGGCGGTGTTTCAACCTTGAAATTCCATCACTAACCACCTTTTCACAAAATAAGCATCTGATTTTTAACCTTGAACCCCCAATTGGTATACCCCACTGCCATGCCGGATCATCAGACTTTGAATGAGAGTCTCTACCACTCCTTCCTGCCATCTCAATGGAGTACTTTAATTCAAACAAAAACTTGAAAATAAAAGCAGTTCGTAAATCCCCAATCTTCAAATAACACTCAAATGGAGTATCTCCCACTTCATGAATGCAATAGCTTCTTCATACATCTGGAAATCATCATTTTGTTGTCTCCTTTCCTGTATGCTTTCAATCATCTGCAAGCATTGCCATTTAATACCTTTTGGCACACTTCTAACTCTGCCTGTGCATGGAGCAACTTCTTTCCTGGTTCTTACTAGGTGGTGTTTCAACCTTGAAATTCCACCACTAACCACCTTTTCACAAAATAAGCATCTAATCTTTAACCTAGAACCCTCAACTAGTATACCCCACTGCCATGCCGGATCATCAAACCGATAATGGGAGTCTCTACCACCCCTTCCTGCTATCTCAATTGAGTACTTTAATTCAAACAAAAACCTGAAAATAAAAGCACTTCGTAAATCCCTCAATCTTCAAATAACACTCAAATAGAGTGTCTCCCACTTCATGAATGCAATAAAAATTATATACACACTTACACACACTTAATAACTTCATATTTTGTCATTCAATAAATAAATAAACGAAATAACACAAAAAACAACAAATATAAAAGGAAAAAATAGAAAAACATTCAAAATATACCTAAATCCGAGTTTGGAGGCTTAGACGGACACCGTAGGACACGATTTTAGAGCTTTGAACACCAAGGAGGCGAAAACCGACTCTTAGGGAGCTTGAGGAACCCAAAAGGAGAGAGGAAACCCACGAAAAATTGCGGGTTTCTCTCGGGCCGGGATACGCCCGCACCTGCAATACGGGCCCCCGTATCGTATTGTGGTGGCCCACGATGCGATACGGAAAACACTGGTCAGAGGTTCTACCCTTTGTTTGCAGCTATATTGATGATTACTCTAGTGGTTGTCATTTTTGTAACTAGTGCAAATGTTTCAGTATATTCTAACCCATAAGCTTGATTGTAGACCTTTGCAACTAAACATGCTTTATATCTATCAATACTGACATAAGCTTTATACTTTATGGTGTAAACCAACTTGCATTTAATCTATGGAGGTAATTCTATAATTTTCCATGTCTGGTTCTTTTCTAAAGCTAGAATCTCAGTCTTCGTAATGTAGAGTCTTTCGCTTCTTCATAATTTTTTGGTATCTGGATAAGATTATAATCTAGGGCAAACATCCTGAAGTTGTTAGAAGTATTTTGATATGAAATTTATTGAGAGATTGAGTAAGTAAAAGATCTCTTCCCTTTCCTCAATGTAATAAGAACATCTAAATCATTTTTGGTTGGTTCTGTGGTCACTGTTCAGGTCCACATTCAGTTAGTGCAGATCAGAGGGGAGTAGTTCCTCTTGGAGCATGGTAGACTGCAAAAGTTCCTTTGTGATCCCTTTGTTCCGTCTTCTAAGTTCTTTAGAAATCTGACCTTCAAGTTATGACTGTTTTGTTGTATCTTGCTATAAGGTATCTTCACATTCTACCTCTGGTCCTAGAGTTACAGGCATGACCGTTGAGTCTTGAGTTTCTGTAGATAACCTCTCTCCCTTGTTGTCATAGTAGGTGGAATCCTAAAAGAAAGTAACATCCATGGACACATATACTCTCTTCCTACCTGAATCATAACAAACATAGTCTTTCTATGCAGATGAGTAACCCATAAATAAACACTTAATAGCCTTTGGATTTAATTTATCTCTATGTCTTGAATGATCATGAACGTAGCACACACATCCAAATACCTTGAGGAGAATATCAAACATTCTTTTATTAGGCATTAGTACTTGAAGTGGTCTTCTCTTATAGTATGGTAGAAGGAGTTTTGTTTATAAGGTAGATAGCTATTAGACCTGCATCTCTCCAAAATATCTTAGGTGCATTGTTTCCAATTAGCAGAGCTCTGGTTGTTTTAAGAATGTGTCAATTTTTTCTCTCTGCTACTCCATTTTGTTGTGGTGTATAAGCACACGATGTCTGATGGACTATACTATGATTCTTGAGATACATTTTTAAGTGCATTCCACTAAATTCTCTACCATTGTCTGGTAGAGAATTTAATTTGTGAAATAATAGAAATATGGTGCATTCAGAATGGTACATTAAAATTGTAAATTTGTGAAATAATAGAAATATGGTGGATAATTCACTTTTATTTTTCATTAAGTAAATCATTTTGAATCTAATACAATCATCAACGAAGGTAACAAGGTATATGTAGCTTGACATAACAACTACATGACTCAAATCCCATGCATCTGAGTGTAAAAGCTCAAAAGGATTTGTTTTTCTAGACTCGCTGCACGGAAAGCTAGATCTATGATGCTTAGTTTTCTGACAAGTTTCACATTAAAAAAATTGACTACCCATATCTAAACTTAACTCTGGAACCAAAGTCTTCAATTTTGGAACTGGAAGGTGACCCAATCGATGATGACACAGAATGATTTTCTTGACAATAGCTTCTAAGATTCCTTTATTTGTTGCCATATTTTACTGTACTCCATCTAATATGTATAATCCTCCTATGACTCTACCATACCCAAGGATCCTCCCTATTCTTCAATCTTGAAAAAAACTGCTATTTTTATCAAATATAAATGAACAATTTAACACTTTAGTGATAACATGTAGAGATAGAAGATAAGTGGGAAATTTAGGAACATGTAAAGCTAAGGATATACTGCTAATGGACGTTTTCACAATCCATTTTCCTAGGATATGTATGTGAGAGTCATTTGCTAGCTTTACATTATTGTCATCTTTCATATATTCATACAAAGTTGAAGATGTTCCTGTTACCAACCATATGGTGAGTAGCCTCCAAATCAATAACCAGGAAGTGAATGAAGACAAACCAGTGAAATTCATAACATTAAAGCCAAATGCATGAACCTAGGAGGCTTGCAGATCTGAAGTAGATCCTAGCTCTCTCTGGATTTACCCATGTCTTCCAACCACTTTAGGATTTGGAAAAGGATATTATTCTCTGTGTCCGAAGAACTTGCTTGGTATGCCTCGTTCTTGAGATGTACTGGTTACCAATTATATCCCATAATTGTTCTTTGGTATGACATGGCTTCCCATAATGGGAGCACTTCAACTTATCCTTCTCATCAGAGCATGGATATCCACGTCCACGGCTACCAGAAGTTGCATCACCTCTCCCATGGTTGCTTCCTTCCTATCCTAGGGTGACAAAGGCTTATTTATCTCGAATATGAACTTCTTTCTTCTCTAAATTCTTCTTGTCTTCCTCTATGATAAACAAGGAATGCACTACTCCGAACGATGGTCACTACTTAGAACATTTGCCTTAACATTTTCAAACTCACTGGATACACCCCACAACAAATTAAATACCTTTTTCTCTTCTAATTCAACATTTCTAGTTTTGAAGCAGTGTGAGCGTTCACCGTAGGTGTAGTACTGAAGTTCATCCCAGAAGCTTATGAGTTCAACATAGTATTCATTGATTGATCTACTTCCCTCTCTACAGTTTCTAATTTTTTATTGAATCTCATACTTCTTTTCGATGTTAATTTTTCTAGAGTACGCTTCAGTTACAGCCAACCAGATCTCGCACACGGTGTTCAAGTACATGAAGGTGTTGCCAATGCTTGGCACCATGGAATTGATTAGCCAAGAGACTACTATGGCGTTATCTCTTCTCCACTTGGAGTACTTGGCCTGAGGAATGCATACTGCAGTTGTGAGATTCTCCCGTGACAAACTCTCGTTTGCCTCATGTGATAAGGGCAAATTCCAAGGCCCTAGACCATGCTTTATAATTCTTTCCTTGGTGAAAGTAATTTGTATTGAATCGATCTTGTTATTGTTGTCCGTGTATTCTACATAGTGGCTAGATTTACCAAAAATTCCACTTTTTCTAGCCATTTGTCTTCCTCGAGATACATGCGGTTTGCTTCGAGATGTGTGTTGTGTTGTGGTTGTCTTGGGATCTGTGTCGTATTGTTTCCTTGCAGAAGATGCAAGTAGGGTTGCTGAATCTTGTCCCAAGTGTTGATTCATAGAAGATTTTCTCACCTTTCTTCGCTGATTAGAGTTTATATGGAACCCTAAGTACTTAGAGGATGATTTCTCGGACTTGCACGTGCTCCATGGCCTATAAACAATGTCTAGGCTCTGATACCATGTTAAATGTCAACTAAATAAACTGATTTGAAGAAAAACGAGGGATCATATGAGGTAGGAAGCCGTCGTCCTCTTCTTTTTGATGGGCGGTTGCTCCTTTCTCTCTCTCTCTCTCTCTTTTATTTCTCTTAACCTAATGGGTGCCCATTAGTATATATAAATATGTTTTAACTTCAAAGACAAAATAAAAAATACAACAAATATAGCTTAGTATTCAACAACAACATCCTCATAATAGTCTTAGTTTATTTCCCGTATATATCATGAGACACCTTATTCCGAGATTGGGACATATCTATTATGTTGTTCTTCTCTTTCCCTTCTCTTGTAAATTTCAAACTGTAGGATTTCTTGCTATAGGTTTGGCATGATTTCTTGCTATAGGTTTGGCATCCTTGGACATGCTGTGACATATTGTCATTGCAAGTCTGTTTATACACATGATTTTCTTCAGACAACGCCTCAATAGTTGCAACAATTAACCATCCCAATTCCCAACCTCTATATGCAATATTTCCATGTCAGATCTCCTTAAGAGGCCATTTTAAACATAAATGGTTCTCTCAAGACACTGAAGAAATGTTTTAGATTTCACAAAACCACAAAATACTCCACTGCTTTAGGTTGGAGAGAGGGGTTCAAATTTCATGAGATCCCATTTTTTTGGAAAACCCTAAGAAATAGGCTGAGGGTTGTTTGGGTGAAAAAGAGGCTTCTCTCTTCACTTTTGGGCTTTAAATAGCCTCCTGGTTGTTGGTTTATCAGCCAGAAAAGTAAAAGCAAAACAATTCCATGTATCATCAGGTATGATGCATAATATATTCCTAAAGATGCAATGTGATATGCACTAGCAAATCTTACTGTAAGTGAGAAAATTGAATCTTACTATATATTTTGTACATCTTGGAAGACCAATCTGTTTTGCATCATTGTTGCCTGCAGCTGGAGGTAGTGAGCTGCATTTGATATGTTTTTTCGTTTCCATTTTCTTTACCTATGTTATCAATAGCGGTTAGCGGTCGACCTTGATATAGTGGTAGCGGGGATATAGCGGATTTAGTGGTACACTTTTATTTACAATTAAAAAATTATATATATAATAGGTTCTCTAATTTCTATAAGTGTAGGGTATTATAATAGAATTTCTACAACATCAACTATAGTAGATCTAATTAGCATAGAAGTTCAAAAGTTTAATGAAACTCACTAAACTCACTCCTAAAGGGGACACTTGGTTCTGCCATCACCATATATTTTACAAAAATGAAAAGACACGAAAAACATACTTATAGACTTAGGTTATCAAAGGAACTAAAATACTTAGAACATTAGTTGTCCATTTTGCTGAAGGGTTTTCGGAAGTCACACACAACTGCAATGTTCCTCTGGTACAAATTTAGTTATGAGAAGTCGGTGCACTAGTTGCAAACCTTCACATGTAAATCCACGAGTATGCAAAGAAATATAAGAAGATAGTAAGGTGTACACTGCCCAAGTGCGAGCAGACAAACATGCATGCACACGCGCATGCACACACACACACACACCTTCACATCGTTGCTTCTTCTCATTATCTTTTTCTTTTTCATTTCTTCTCCTTCTATTTCTCATCTGTCCGAGGAGAAGCCAACCTAGGCAAGAACCAAAACCTGCATAGATGAGCATATCATTTGAGATGTTTAAGCCTGATAACAGGCTTGGGTACACTCTATCCTCTTTTTTCTTCATAACCTCCCTCCCCCCGACTCTACTTCTTCTTCCTTCCTCTTTTACTCTTTCTCCCTATCACTTACATGGACATATATACTGTATGCATGTATATCTTCTAAGCTGTTAATGGCAACTTTGTTTTATGTCAATAATCACTATATATATCTCACAGATGGCTGGAAGTGCCATGTAACAATCACTAACAGAAATAGCATATTGTTTATCAAGAAACTAAGAAACAAAATCTTTTAGCATGCTATCACAAAAAATTATGCACGAGACATTAGTACAACTATTGAACATAGAATATCGCAGCACCCTAAAGATTCTACATACCTGAGAATCGGTTCAAGCGATAATCTCGCATGCGTATTTAACCTTGATGTGAGTTTTGATACCAGACTGTCCTTGTGATATAATATTTGCGGTAGTGTTTACACCAAAGGCATCAACTCCTCGTACAATGATATAAAATCTTCTGCTGTATTTAGTTCCTATTCAGAAAAAGAAAGGAAAAAATTGAAGGTCGTCATCAATGAGATTCACTAGAAGAGCATCTTTTGAGCTCAAGACTGAGTCCCAAAAACTATGCATTACAATGGCAAAATAGTGAAGACACTTGACATCAAACAACCGAAACAGAGAAAATCTCAGAACTACAACCACAAAGTCCCAGAAACGTCAGCTCACAAATTTTGCTTAATAATTGACAACTTCCTTCATTAGACTTAATTATGCACTTTTGCAGTGGAGTGTTCGCACAGATACAAACTACGACTCGAAAAGAACTTGAGACCAAAAGGCAGCAGATCACGAAAAGCACCAAAAACATTTAGCTCGAAGTTTGTTAATCACCAGTTAAATCACTTTATCTTCTTACAAACACGGTAAAAAGACTAAATCAAAGACGAGGAAGAAGACTAACGAAGGAGGGCAAGCATACCCACCAATAGACGAGGGCATCCTTGAAGAAAGTCGATCCTTGTGTTGGCTCTGGCTTTACCGGCTCAAGGCTATGGAAGACGTTGATGTCCACATCCTCAATGCGTTGAGAGGTCTTTAACTGAAAGAAAAAGATAAAGAAAATCGAGATATCAAACCACAAACCAAACACAATGGGCATAGAAGACAAACTCAACACCACAAAACAAGCAAACTGAGAGAGTACCATGAAGCGTCGGCGATCGGGACCGGTACTGAGAGACTTGATAGGCTGAGAAGGAGTAGACCCAAGCCGCGAGGATGTTGACGCCCGACGCGATGAGGTCCGGTTTAAGGATCTTCGGAGTCTGGCCCTTAGGACCACGGGCGGAGAATGAAGCAACGATGGGTGCCGGCTTGATGTCGAGAATTGTTCCTTCAAAGGAGAGTGTTGCTATTGGGTTTGGCATCGACTGGATGTAGTCTTTAATGGATTCTCCCTCGTCAGAGCCAACCGTGCACGCCAGAAGGATGTGAGCGTATCCGACGAGCCCCTCACCGTTGGAGATACCGTTAGCAAGGATCATCTTGACGCCTCTAACTTTCTTTGCTACGAGCCCCTTCGCTACTTGCGGATTGCTCTTGCGATCGCAGAGGACGTTCTTCTCCTGAATGGAGTTCGGGTCCCGGGAATCCTCCATGCAAAGCGAGGCAGAGAGTCCCCCAGAACCGCTGACTGGGTAGACGAGAGGATACATAGTCCCGGAAAGAGGCTTGCCCGAGTAGAGTGAGACGCTGGTGAGGGTTTTCCCGTTGTCGAGAGTCACCTGCGATGGGAAGTTCCTGTCGATCATCCCGGCCTCAACGGTCGTAATCCAGGGGGTGAGGTTCGTGATCGACATGCCTGTAGCTCCCTTGTTTCCGACGAAAGACGCGACGAAGACGCCCTTGGACGAAGCAACGAAAGAGCCAAGCGCAATGCAGTCGACGTTTTTGCGTATGATGGAGGAGAAAGCAGTGGCGAGAGGCAGGAGAGAGAGACGTAGCGGCGGATGATAGAGGAGGTGGTGGCAGCGGTTGTCGATGTCTATGTCGCTGATGGTAGAGAGAGAAATGGCAAGAGGCGGGAGAGAGACAACAAATGTGGGAAAGAGACAGGGACTTAGGTTTTATGTGTTTCGGATCGAGTTAATCCAATATTCGTTGGATCGACGCTATCCAAACTCCATTGTACGCTAACCGTCATATAGCGGACCACTATAGCGGTCCGCTATAGTGGTGTTAGCGGCACTAATTGTGCCCAAACATGTCGCCCGCTATTTAATGGGAGTTATAGCGATCCGAGGTCCCCTAAAACGCTATAGCGCGCTATTGATAATATAGTTCTTTACTTCAAGCATCTTCAAGTTTCCCATATAATTACAAAGCAGTCTCTTTTTTGGCATTTTTTTAATGCTTTTTGTGTTCATATTGAATTCATCATTTTATTTCTGCAGGTACATTTATATGGCGGTTGTTCTCAATTTCAGCCAATCCTGGGCGCTCTATTGCTTAGTAGTGTTCTATACTGTGACAAAGGATAAATTGGCACATATAAAACCTTTGCCAAAGTTCCTAATGTTCAAGTCAATTGTATTCTTGACATGGTGGCAGGGTGTCGCAATTGCAATTCTTTATGCGTTAGGTTTATTCAAAAGTCCCATTGCTCAAAGCTTGCAATTCAAGTCAAGTGTTCAGGACTTCATCATATGCATAGAGGTAAAACAGCGTACTTCTACTAGTTGAATTATATCTCTTTCTTTTTCAACATTCATGTTTCCTGAGGGCATGATATTAAATACAAGGACAGCGGTTGATAGATGGGCTGGGAGATTGGATGTCAGTCTTTCGTTATCAATCTATGTTACTGCTATCGTTGCTCAATGCCACAACCATATTCTCTGTTCTCATTCTGGGTGATTCTCGGCATAGTATTTCTTGGTGATACTTTCAAAAAGCTATATTTCCTGGTTAACTCTCAAATGCCTTAAATTACTTTCTTGAATATAATGAGAAACAAGGGTTTCTTAGATCACTTTCTTGTAAACCGGTACATATATTTATTTATGTCTAAAAGGTTTATAAAAGGCGAATGAAAAATGGAGTTTAAAATGAAAATTATTGAAGGAACACAAATTTTCTTGAACGTATATTGCAAAAATATCTAGGCCATGATCAAGTTCTATCGAAACAAAAATCCATGTTGCCGACCCCATCTAGTATGGGAAAAGGCTTAGTTGTTGTTGTATTACAAAAATATTATGATGTTTTTGGTTTTCATGATAATTTTAGCTACCTTTAAGCTGCTGCTAATATTGTGACAATATTGTCAACCATGCATTGAACCTTGTACAGAGTTTCTTTCAATCCATTAAACTGTCAAGTCGAGTTTGATGTCTCATATCAGTTCAAATGTTAACCTATATGGAAGTCTGGGTTACTCTTTAACTTTCTTCTTGAGAAATAAAGTAAAACCTTTATAATGATGTTACGTTTCCTGTTAAAGATTCACTTTAAGGGGGTTGACAAGGTGTGCTAAAATCTCAGCTGGGATCTCTCGAGGAACACAAAACGCATTAGAGGTATTGGAAGTCCCTTGTTGGGTAGGAGAGTTGGATTCTGTTGGATGAATGCATAGAGTTGGGCATGCAAGCGTGAACCTTTTGTTGATTTATGTACATGCAATGTTGGTGGATACTCGCAGATGCACTTGCCACTTTCTCAATAGTTGTTGGATGACTGCACTTCAGTCTTTTAAAGCTTTAAAAAAATCCATACGACCATAATAAGCCAAATGATGCAAAAACTTGTTTTTGACTTGGAGAAATTGAAGGTCAAACTTACAAGAGTTAATATTACAAAGTCAAGAAATTAAAGAATGGTTCAATTAACCTTATCATTGCTGGCTTGTTTTTATGCTATAGAGTTGGGCATGCAAGCGTAACTTTT
This sequence comes from Brasenia schreberi, assembly GCA_036023115.1. Classification (NCBI taxonomy): domain Eukaryota; kingdom Viridiplantae; phylum Streptophyta; class Magnoliopsida; order Nymphaeales; family Cabombaceae; genus Brasenia; species Brasenia schreberi. The sequence continues at coordinate 9,628,486 of JAYKKT010000049.1, forward strand.
TGTTGATTTATATACATGCAATGTTGGTGGATACTCGCAGATGCGCTTGCCACTTTCTCAATAGTTGTTGGATGATTGCGCATCAGTCTTTTAAAGCTTTTACAAAAATCCGTACGACCATAATAAGCCAAATGATGCAAAAGCTTGTTTTTGACTAGGAGAAATTGAAGGTCAAACTTACAAAGAGTTAATATTACAAAGTCAAGAAATTAAGGAATGGTTCAATTAGCCTTGTCATTGCTGACTTGTTTTTATTGCTTGACACTGTTGAAACTGCATAATGGGTAATCATTTAATTCTGTGCTTTCTTGGTGGTGATGCTTATTAGCCAGTCTTGTCGATTTTGCTTGTTTTCTCTGGTCTTTGAGGCTTCGTTGATTTTAGTTCTGTTCTTCTTGGTGATGCTGCTTATATCTAACAGGCTGATGTTCCTCAGTACAGATGGGTGTTGCTTCAGTTATTCACCTATACGTATACCCTGCTAAGCCATATGCCTTGATGGGTGAACGATGCTCTGCAAGTATATCTATCCTTGGTGACTATGCAGATATAGATTGTCCATTAGATCCTGATGAGGTTAAGGATAGTGAACGCCCCACGAAGCTACGACTACCTCAACCTGATGTTGATACAAAAGGTGGAATGACGTTCAAAGAAAGTGTTCGAGATGTTGTCCTTGGTGGTGGTGAATATGTAAGCTTTCATTTATTTTAGGAGCTAGGTCTCCACCAGCAGTTCTTTTTTGCCCAGATTTTGATACCCGATGTTAATTTCCCCTTGTTTTGGCTTGATTAGATTGTGAACGATGTCAAGTTCACTGTGACTCATGCGGTGGTTCCCGTGGAGAAGGGTCTTACAAAGATCAACGAAAAACTTCACAAGATCTCTCAAAATATAAAGAAGGGTGGGAAAGACAAGAGGAGAAGCAAGGATGATAGTTGTGTCGGGTCACTGCCGCCAACTAGAAGAGTTATTCGCGGTATAGATGATCCTCTTCTCACTGGGAGTGTCAGCGACACTGGTGTTTCAAGGGGCAGAAAACATCTTAGAACGTCCGGGTACACCAGCGCCGAGAGTGGTGGTGAAAGCAGCGACCAGAGTCAGGGCGGATTCATCATTCGTGGGAGAAGATGGATCACAAGCGACTAGAAACGCAGCAAGAATGTGCGAGTAAGATCTGCTACAGGTGAGAGCATGCAAGCCTAAGCAACTCTGCTGGTTGACAATGTCCATTTTGGAAAGTTCATTTCCTCAGCAGCTTCTGTAAATAATGTTGAAGAATCACGAACATTGGAAAAGTGGGAGCTGGTTTTTGATGGGAAGATGGAAGGCCTAGCTTGCTCACTGGGTGTCAGTTTTGGATGCCATGTAAGAGTTGTCTTGATTTTTTATCTGATGAATGCAATATTTGCTAGCTCAGGTTCAGATTTTTCGTCTTCTTTGTGGGAGTAAGTTAATGACTGTTCCTTTCTCCCTACAGGATCGTTTATAGCTTGAGTTTCCCTTTCCCCTATCCTCTTTATCATGGTCACCTAGAGCACAAATGCACAATGGCAACTAAGAACCATGTAGCGGACCCCATTTAGTGCGACATTCTTGTTGTCTTCCGCATCTAACTTTGTTTTAGTATATATGGTGAACTATTTTATTTGTGAACAAGATTGGGAGATTGGACTCATGTGCCCCAACTCTCTTTCTCTCTCACTATATATATATAGGGAGAGATCCGGACTGAATGGTGTAGATTACTTTTCCAAAACGCAATTTTTGGTACACAGGGCAGTACCCACCTAACAAGACTCTTGACTTTGTTGTAAGTTTGACTATCGAGACATGCCTACATGGCTTCAACTAAAATCAAGCAATTTTTGCTTTTTATTTAGACCATCCATTGGGATGAGCCTCTCTCTCTCTCTCTAATATTATACACATTATATAGAGTTTTTGCTTTTTATTTAGACCATCCATTGGGACTAGCCTCCTCTCTCTCTCTCTAAAAAGTATTGAGTACCTTTTTTAGGTGCATTTATTATATCTGGTATTCTTGACTTTTTTATTAAAGAATTTCAATTGTTGATCTTGTAGATCATGTGGTTAAAATCCTTAAGTATATTTAAGCATGAATGAGTGTAAGCAATACCTAATCTCTGAGAGAGAGAGAGAGAGAGAGAGAGAGAGAGTAGTAAATACTCAAACTTGATACGTAAACAAATCTAATTAAACATTTACATCATTTAATTGGCATGATCAATAGTAAAAATTTAAATTAAAAATATCATATTTTTGTATTTTATATTTAATACATTTATATCTGCTAACATGGCACACGATAGGGATCTGTGGAAACAAAGAATCCATGTAGCCGACCCCGTCTAGTATGGAAAAAGGCTTAGTTGTTGTTGTTGTTATATTTAATACATTTATATGTATTAAATGCTTTTTTTTCTTTATCATCTTAATCATTTCTTAAAGATTAAATTGTTAAAATGATAAAGTAGAGTTGAGTACGAATAGAGTTTCAAATATATATATATATATATATATATATATATATATATATATATATATATATATATATATATATATATATATATATATATATAGAGAGAGAGAGAGAGAGAGAGAGAGTGAAATTGATGTTCAAACATATCCATCTCTACTCAAACTTACTCAAAGATTATGGTAGATATTTAAATTTAAAAAAGATAAATGTCTGTGTACTTTTCATACTTAGTATTTAAATACATTTTAAATTCAAAATATATAGGGACATTTTTTTTTAATTCAATAATAGAATGATGAAGATCTTTAAATGGATGAACATGCACATGGATTATTCTCTCCGTATATGTGATTTTTTAAATCTTGGGTGGGTTTACTAAATTGGTCGGTGACTGTCTCACACTAAATGGAATTGGCTAATTTGCCTATCAAAGTACCTTGCTGAAAATACACGCATAGCACTAATTTGAAGCATTCGAGACCTAGTATGTCTGCCGGCGATCTGCTTAACTCCCTGATTCTTATAAAAGAATGAAAATACAGGAAGCATTGCCAACCTGACACCTTAAGCGATGCTACACTATGGTGTCTTCCTCAAATCTGCCAGCGGCAGATTTTCTTAAAGCGATGCTACTATATGGTGTAAAAAGAACGCCGTTCACAACCCATGATTAAGAAGCGTGAAATACGGGGAATGAACGCGAAGTGCTGCTGTGAAGAGTCATTCGGCGGTCCTCGTCCTTGCGCCAAACTCTCTTATCTTTTTGTATGTTTGTGATTCGTTCCACGCACACAGGGCATGACCAACTCAACAATGATTTGAGGTCGGAGTCCATGTGGTCTTACTCAGCATTAGTCAGTGGTGGGGGATCTCTTAATTAATTCCTCTGTGCAAATTTCTGAAAAAAATAATAAAGTTGCAGAAGAAAACTCTTCCATCTGTAAAGTATTCTTTTAGAGTGACCGGTAAACAAGTATTAAAAGCTAAACTCTCTCTCTCTCTCTCTCTCTCTCTCTCTCTCTCTCTCTCCAGCATCACGGAAAGAAACAAGTGATCTGAATGAAGTTGGTGGAGAAGAACAAGATTCGCAGTCGAGCGTAATCTCGAGTTTGGATTTCTGTGCGTAGTGGGGAGTGAGTGAGCGAGGAGAATTCTTTCTCTCTAAAAGAGGAAAGCGAGAAACTGAAGATGGAGGGGGATGAAGGAGAGAATTACTTGTTTAAGGTGGTGATAATCGGGGATTCGGCAGTGGGGAAGTCCAATTTGTTGTCGAGATTCGCCAGGAACGAGTTCAGCGCGAATTCTAAGGCGACCATCGGGGTGGAGTTCCAGACGCAGAGCATGGAGATCGATGGCAGAGAAGTGAAGGCGCAGATTTGGGACACTGCGGGGCAGGAAAGGTTTCGGGCTGTCACTTCTGCATACTATAGAGGGGCCGTCGGTGCCTTGGTTGTGTACGATATCACTCGAAGGACCACCTTCAATAGTGTCGATCGATGGCTCGAGGAGCTCAAGAGTATGATCTTTTCTACACTGCGTATGCATTTGTATGTGTGTGTGTGAGAGAGAGTTATGTTGTTGGATTTTAGTGGGTTTCTATATAGTCTTTGTTGGCTTTTGTGGGCTTTTCTTGAAGTAATTCCTGTGAAATTGCCAAGAAGACTTCATGTACATGGCCTGTTTGAAAACTCATTTTCCTTGGTTTTCAGTTCTCCGTCTGTTCTTCTTTGTTTCTTTCTTTTACTCCTTGAATCTCTATGATCTCTTGAAGTGATCTCTTTAATCGATTAGAGAATGTTGGTCGCCGTTGGAGTTCATCCCCAGATTGATTTTTGAAGTAAAACTCTGTGTTTGGTCTCTCTGCTTTGTGATCCCTCTATATTTCTTTTGAAATTTAGAGCCTTCCAGTAATGGATACTCTTCATGACTTGGGAAAGGAAAAAGGATCTACTAAGATGCAATTTATGGATTAGTCTGGATTTTGTTCCTCTTTTATGACTGGCCTAAATTAGTGCAGATCTGCTTTTTAGCTCTTTCAACTTCAGGTTTTTCTATGTGGGCTTTGTTTTGATTTAGTTGGTTACTTGGTTTGAACCATTTGCAGCTCATTCTGACGCCACAGTGGCAAGGATCTTGGTTGGGAACAAGTGCGATCTTGAGAACATTAGGGATGTGACTGTAGAAGAAGGGAAGGAGCTTGCTGAGAACGAAGGCTTGTTCTTCATGGAAACCTCTGCATTGGATTCAACCAATGTCAAAGAGGCTTTCGAAATTGTCATCAAGGAGATTTATAGTAATGTGAGCAGAAAGGTCCTGAGTTCTCAAACATACAAGAAAGAGGTCTCCATGAACAGCGTGAGCCTTGTTGGTGGCTCGAAGGAAGAGTCCGAGGAGAAAAAGATCAAGTCTTCTTGCTGCTGAGTTATTGTCTTTAATTATTTCATTTTGTGAGAAATTTTATTGGTATCCTATCTCTATGAATCATCCAAGCAGATTCTTAGCTCAACTTGATTGTCATAATATGTTTCTTTTCTTTTCCTATCACTTGCTCGTATGTACTATAGTTGCTGTGTAAGAGTTGCAGGTTTTCTAGAAAATACAATTTAGACAATCTTGTATTAGTTTCAGGTCTTGTTTAACTGGGAAGTGAATAAAGTTTGTTATATTCTGAAACATGTGGATCTCTTTGTGAGGTGAATTATGTCTTATATTTTTCATCTATTATGGACAAAGCATGGCACTGCTACTTATCTCACTGAACCCTAATGATTCAATAAGAAGTGAAGATTGATACTGCAGTTTTGAAGATGGCAGCCTCTTGTCTCCTCTCACTGCGTTTCTAAAACCAGCATACTTGCAAAGACCTCAACGTTATTATGTTATGGCTTAGTTTTGAGTTCCTGGGACGTGTTTCTTGGTAAATGAGAGCGTGTCTCTTCAGATCTTGAAACACATAGACACTATTACAGAATTTTGAGTTCAATACTGGTAGACCAAGTTACCTAGAATTCCAGTGTAGGAAGTGCATTTTGTTTTGGTAACTTGTGATCCTGGGGCTTGTCTTCCTTGATGCGTATTCTGTTGATATTATCACTAGAGGAATCAATGAAAGGTTATCCCATGGTTCTGGAGATAAATGCTGACCATACTATGAGCTTTACAAGTCCTTGCTGTCAAGTACAAAGAGCTCTCTGCAATGTAGTACTCTTCCTTCGCATAACTATACACTTTTCTACTTTTTCAACTTGTACGTCTCTTCTTGTTTCTGTAAGTTCTAAGGTACCAAGGCTATACCATGGAAACTCTCATGGTTTTAATGCTTATGATTTTATCCACCATTGTTCTGCTGATCAGATCTGTTGAGGATGCTAGCACCTCAATGAGAATGAATGAAGTGTTTCATCATATTCATACCTTTACACCAAAGTATCATCTCCACTGACCCACAACTTGAGCAGTGGGCACCAGCAATTCCTTGATGGGTCGTCTTTCAAGTGGTGAGACCCATCAATTCAACCTTTTGCCATCATTTAAGATTCAATGGAGTATGGTACTCCTATGAGCTATTGATACTCATGCTGATGTCCTTGCATCCATAATGTGACGGATTTCTTGCTCCACAACCTTTTCGTCCTGACACTCTGTTAACTGACACATTAAGAAAGGAGATATAGACATTAAATGTTTAATTGTCACAGTTTGAAATATCTTGTCTAATGACTTAAAGGAGCTTTTATATTGATATTTAGGTTGAGCTGAGATTCAAGAAAGGAATATCATTTCCACTGCGAAATCTCTAACCTGTAGAGGAGAAAACCCAGAACATATTGCTGCTCGGAATATCTGAAGATGAATTTATACAACAGGGTATGCGTAGCTGATCAGACTATTGCAGCCGGCGTGCCGTGGACCTTTTTACTCATGATTTCCGACCTGCTCTTTTCATGACCACTATAGCTTAACCATCATAAGCATCATGCATCTTCTTTAGATAGGTTAATGATTCTAGCCGCAAGTTTTATTTTATGGTAATATTTGCAACTAATTGAGGCATTCAACCTCTCAAATGAATCCAATTCCTTGACAACATCTTCATGACAGGAGTGAGCTTTAACATAAGAATAGTCTAAAGTAGTAGATATTTACAAAGCTTGCTGCTTGATAATGCCTTTTTAAAATCTACACCACTTTTCCAATGCACAAAAAGATTATTCAGGGAGAAAGATCTCTCGTGCTTCAAGCAATCAAATACTCTCTACATGGGAGGGTTCTCATTAAGGAACAAGGCGAGCAGTCGTACTTCTTGCAATAGATTTTGAATAGATTAACAAATATGTATACACTTCCCATTCATGAAAGGTACTTGACGGGCGAAGCAGAGTGATGGAAAGATGAAAAAGATTATAAAAAATCGATTCCCGCTGCACCGCTTAATTATTTCCTACTGAAGGCATACATTGGAGAGCCATAAAACTTTTTGTTTGAAGAAGCTTACCTGCGTTCCTCATTTGCGCAAAAATCATTACGAAAACCATGAACGAGAATCCTTATCTGGATGACAAGTTCGGATTTGATCCTATTGCAAATCCAGGCCGTATGAGTGAAGATGCAATTGAACCGAAATGGAGATGCCTACTGTTAAGTTGCCAGACGAATGCAGTATTTTATCTCTGATAGACTTATCTCTCTTGCCTCCGGCAAGGCCCCACATTAGACTTGTCTTTCTACTTTTTCCTACTGTAATTAGTAGGTGCCAAACACACACACACAGCACATCAGCTTCTGGTTTCATCTTGAACATAAGTTTCATGCTGAACTGTCAATCAAATCATAGCTCAAATGTTTCTCCCAAAGGGATTGGCTATGGGATTGCGCAAGCTCTTAATGAGTTTCTACACGGGAAAGTATCAGGTTTGAATGGACCTCTCTATGATGAGAACATATTAAGATCTGCCTAAAATTTCATGTTAACATTACACCATTATTTGGGAACTTCCATGCCTAATGCCTCTGGTGGTTATGCTGGCTCTACCATGTACTGTTTCAGTTTTCAAATGAAATTCCTATCTTTGTTGAGGGGGAAAAAATGTAAGTTTGACATGTTTGAATGATACTAAGTACGTCAGTTTTACGTGGATAAAGGAGGACAGCTGACTCCGTGGGCTATATACGTAGTCCTTTCCACGCTAAAAGAATGTGCGTGCTACCCAAAATACCCTAAAAGATTTTCTAGATCCACCTACTAGTACAAATCTGTTTTATTTTTTTAATGACGAATGATGGAACAATTCGAACGGTTCAAACCACCGAAATTTATTGGAAACTAGTTCCGGCAGTTCAACCCACTAATACCGGTGGATGATCCATGATGAACTGGTGGTTCATTTGAATAGTCACTGAAATTCCATGCTTCAGTTGGTGGCTGAGAGTACCCTTGTGTCATCCAGTTTCACAGGAAAGGGAATCCGAGACCTGATGCATTTCCACAAGCTCCACTTGGTATTAGCATGTAGGGCATGTTTGTTTCATGGGAAGGGGAGAGGATTCCTTTTCCATGAAAATGCTACTTCTATGCAAGGATGGTATTAGCCATGCCATGCTTGCTTTCTATCAAGATGGAGTTAGGCCTAAATGGGCCACTCCAGTGCATTTTTGATAGGAAAAATAAGAAAACTTTGCGCTATATCAGGGCTGAGATCTGCATGAACTTTCTCTCCACCTTTTAAAAGGAAAAAAGTATTGTTTGTTTCATTTAGGATGGGAAAACTTTTCCAAGTGAAACAAGCATGTGTTTGGTGCCAAATGAGGGATACACGGTTTCTCCAGGATACTTCTAAAACAGATATTGTACTAAAATCAATTCAATGGAAACCGAAGTTTGGGCATCTTTTGAAATTCTAGCTCCATCTCGAATTCCTAGAATAGTTGGATTTGATAGGGACTCGAACCAGATCCAATATCAGGTTGCCAGTTCGGGGATGCTTGATCACATTCAGAAGCAAAAGATGACCAATAATCTTAACTCCAAGCCAAGCCTCGTGTAAACCCTGGTCCGGGCCTCAGGGTTTCACGTCTGCCAAGTTTGCACCTAAGTCTCACCTAATCGCCATCCTTGGTTGCCCTGGACAATGACAAACAAAAAATCCACTCATGTTGTGATGGAGATACTTCAATCTCTTCCTCATATGCTTTATATTGGATCTAAACAAAGATCCGGCTTAAGATGTATCGGTACTCAGAACGGCGCATCCAACGTTCGAATTCGAGATCCGATGCACTCAAACTTTCCCAAGAAAATTGTATATGGGGAAAAACTTTCACAGCTGGAAGGCCATGTGAAGTTCATCATCAACCTTGAAAGAAGGCAGTGAGGCTTTTGGATGTTCTCAATGGAGCAATGCATTGTTGAGAACCGGTGCACATTAGGCATTGACTGTACTTCCGAAAATAGCAAATCTGATCATGGATATGGATCTCAGATATAGCTAGCTTTATTGTCCCACAAAAATGTTCTCTAGTGCTTGGATTATCCCACTTGTTTGAGCACATTGCCTCTCAGAGAAAACACCAAACCTGCACCTTGCTCGTGCTTTCAGGCAGCCTGCCTGTCCTCTCAAACCCTAGTGTGGATAAGGGAGAAAGAAACTTTCCCACTTCTTCTTAGTGTTCAGAAAATCCAAGTACTATGAGAGCAACTTGAGTCACAGTTAAGTTTCCTAAGTATTTCGTGTTGGGGCAAAATGCATCAAAGTTTTCTCATTCTCAACTTGCTTGGCATACATAAAAATGTCAAAACATGTGCTGTGAGTGTGATCTTCTCTCAAAACAATATTCCAAAGGAATTGCTTCTTTTTTTAATTATGAATTAAGGAAATGGTATTCCATAACATATCTCGAGGAATCGAATCAACCCATGTAAAAATTTGAAGCTAGGATCCATGTCCTTCCGGTACATGCTACCGGTACCCGCCGGATGGGTCCTCAACTACCAGTCTAGCAGACAAAGGTCCTTTAAACTATGCTAACACTCATTTCAAGCATCAGAGCTAAAGAACTTGGGTATAAATATAAGTGGTAGTTTTGATGTGTATTGAAGTATTCTAAGTGATATAGAATACTTATTAGTGCTAATAATGTAACTAGTATTAATGCCTCAATATGCAACTTGTGAGATCTCTTTTCAGTGAATTGCAGATCACGTGCAACCGCCATTGTGGGGGTCCTCACAATGGTGCTCAATAATGCATGTACATGCAGATGCACCCTGACCGCATGGCCGTAATCATGGCTGGTAGGACTCTTTCTTCTTATATTAAGAGAAATCACCTTTGAGGGGTTGGAACTTCGAATCATAATCCAGCATAAAACTTCAAGGCTAGAACTCTCATTCCCGGGCGCACGCCGGCTGTTTCCGAGGGTTGGAACAACCAAGTTCTAAACTTTGAGGTACAACACTCTCCCAGACGCCCATGTTGGGTTAGGACTCGAAACCCTATCACCTTCGAATTAGTCGCTACAGGTCCCCAAGACTACACCAACCACAATTCTAGTATATATGGTCGGTAAATTGTTAGGATAAAATGAAGAAATAATTGCTCAAATCCTTTTTCAGACTAGCTGAAAACATCAAATTCTTATTTCTATTGATTATTCTAATTATTCCAAGTTGATGCATGCATGCATTAATGCAGCATGGCGTTCTATCTTCTTGGCATGTGATTTCAGATGTTAATTGCTGAGCATTCTGTCTTCCTGGCATGTTCTTCCAGATGTTAATTGCTGAGAGTGTTGCTAATCAACCTAAACGCTTACATTCTCATTGTCAATTGCTTATGTTTTCTATCCACCACCAACCGAAACCCAAACCAGACCAAGTCCTGTGACCGCACAAAGCGTATATCGCCGATCGCCCGAGAATGATGGCCGGCGACCGTCGACAGGCAACATGAACTAGCCTGGGGGGTCCACAGCTAAGAAATATCTCGTTTGTCTGCGGAAACTTGCAATCTCCACAAGGAATTCTTAGTTCCGAATTGCATTAGTCGGTATCTCGTGTCAGATTAAGATGTAACTCTGAGAAAGCAAGATTATGTTTTCAAGAAATATAAAACCAAAGTTGGCATCAGCTCGCCACGACAAAACAACAAACAATATCATCTCAGTGGACTTGTCTAATCAAGAATGTCATTTCTTATATAATGTGTGAGAGAGAAAACTAGATTCCACCAACGTGTGATATGTTAAATTACTATTTTTTTATGATACAAAGTATAATTTAAAAAATTTAGAAGTTTTTGAAAAAGAATGAAAATGCTTGGTCTTCAAAGGCTCTTGCACTCGGTCAACCTCCAGGCACTCGTGACTTCGCCCCTCCCGCTGCTCAATGAGCTATAGCCTCACTTGGCTAGGGTGTCACTTCACAGGCTGAAGGTCGTGAGTTGGATACGGGAGATGTGCATTTGGCTTCGGCCAACCTGTTGTACCAAAAAAAAAAACCCTTTGAAACTGCTTCGTAAAGCCTGAGCAGATGATCTTTCACCGCCTTAACAATTTTCAAGTTTTCTTTGAGAAGTCGGGTATGCACGCCTCAAGAGTCGAACTTGCGGTCTCCAACACTGAGAGCAACAACTTTTAAAATTTTATTATTAATTAACCATGCAATACAACTCCGCCCATGTAAGGGATCACCCTTGCATTGCCGGTCCCAAGCCCGATAAAGGAGGAGAGTTGTGTTAGGCTTCCGACAGTCAGCGTAAAACTTCGTCGGATTTCTACAACATGGATTACAAAAATTATGAGCATTGCTTTGGGGCGTCCCCTCCTAGCGACGTGCTGCACAGCCCGAATGCAGTAAGAAGTAAGCAAGGGCCACTACATTTTCGCCCGAATGTAGTGAATCAATTGCAGAGAGGGTTCCCACATAATGGACGGGTGTGGGTAAAGAAGTTAATACCGCTACATTGTCGCCCGAATGTTGTGAAAAATTTTCAGAGAGGGTCTCCACATTTTGATTATGGACGAATGCAGGGGGTAAGGAAGCTAGTCCTAGATAATAAGATTTGTATTGGTTCTTGGAATATCGGAACATTATCGGGTAAGCTAATGGAGGTGGTAGATACTATGATTCGGAGAAAGATTCATATTCTATGTTTACAAGAGACAAAATGGGTTGGAGAAAAAGCAAAGGAGATAGAGGATACAGGTTTTAAATTATGGTACTCAGGTAAAGAAAAGGCCCGAAACGAAGTTGGTATTATCATAAATAAAGATTTAAAGGAGTGTACTAGACATACAACGATATGGTGACCGAATCATGACATTGAATTTAGTGTTAGGAGTAGAGGTTTTGAATATAGTTTGTGCTTATGCACCCCAAGTAGGACTAGAAGATAGTATAAAGACAGTTTTTTGGGAAGAGTTAGATAAGGTGTTTCAAAAGATTCCACAAAGGGAGATGATTTGTTTAGGAGGAGATTTAAATGGATTTGTCGGTAAAGAGGCATTAGGATATCAAGGGATTCATAGAAACTTTGGTTATGGGGATATAAACGAGGAAGGTAGGGAGATTTTAAATTTTGCTATGTCATTTGATCTCTTTATAGTCAATACAATCTTCAAAAAACGAGATGAACATTTAATTACTTATAAGAGTGGCTTATCACAAACACAAATTGATTACTTTATTTGTAGAAAAAAAGATAGAGCGTGTTGTAAAGATTGTAAGGTAATTCCAAGAGAAAACTTAACCACCGAACATCGACTTTTAGTTATGGATTTACAAATAAAAAAATAGACAAAGAAGAAAAGAGTGCATCGAGCTATTCGGACTAAATGGTGGAACCTCAAAAGCGAGAAAGAAGATATATTTAAACAGAAAGTCCTTCAAGAAGATGTTTGGAATTATGTTGACACACCCTCTGATACATGGAACAATATGGCTATACATATTAGAAAAGTGGCGAAAGATGTGTTAGGAGTATCTAAGGGAGGTGTACCGGCACAAAAAGAAGCTTGGTGGTGGAGTGAAGTAGTACAAAATAAAATTGGCAAAGAGGGCATGTTACAAATTACATTATGCTAAGAAAACTAGTGAAACTTTAGAAGCTTATAAGAAAGCAAAGAAGGAAGCAAAAAAGGTCGTTAGTGAAGCAAAAGCTAAGATTTGGGAGGACTTATATAAAAAACTCAACTCAAAAGAGGGTGAAAGAGATATTTTTAGGATAGCTAGGGCTAGAGATAAAAAAACTAAAGATCTTAATTATGTTAGATGCATAAAAGACGAGGATGAAAAAATTCTAGTGGCAGATGATGATATAAGAAATAGATGGAAAAACTATTTTTATAATCTTTTTAATGAAAATAAAGATGTTGGTATTAGTTTAGGAGATTTAGCCAAGTCAGAAAAGTATATAAACCATAATTTCTACCGACGTATTCAAAAGAATGAAGTCAAAGAGGCTCTTAAACATATGAAGAGTGGTAAATCGGTAGGACCAGATAATATTCCTATAGAAGTTTGGAAAATACTAGGAGAAATAGGAATCACTTGGCTCACAAGACTATTTAATGAAATATGGAAAAACCAAAAGATGCCCGAGGAATGGAGAGCAAGTACACTTATACCCGTATATAAGAACAAGGGAGACATTCAAAATTGTGCGAATTATCTAGGTATCAAGTTAATGAGTCATACTATGAAATTATGGGAAAGAATTATCGAACGTAGGTTAAGACAAGTATCAAGTACAACAGAGAACCAATTTGGATTTATGCCAGGTAGATCTACTATTGAAGCGATTCACCTTTTGAGATGTCTTATGGAACATTTTAGACAAAAAAGAAAGACTTTCACATGATATTTATTGATCTAGAAAAAGCTTATGATAGGGTACCGAGAGAGGTTCTTTGGAGAACTTTGGAAAAAAGAGGTATCCCATTGACATATATTAACCTGATAAGAGACATGTATGATGGTACAAAAACATGTGTGAGGACTCATGAAGGAACGACAGACTTCTTTGAAGTTAATATTGGGTTACATCAAGGATCAACTTTAAGTCCATACTTATTTATAATGGTGATGGATGAGTTAACAAAATATATTCAAGATGAAGTACCTTGGTGTATGTTATTTGCAGATGACATTGTATTAGTGGAGGAGTCTAAGGAAAAAGTTAATAGAAAATTGGAACTATGGAGAGAAACATTAGAAAACAAAGGCCTCCGACTTAGTAGAACAAAGACAAAATATATGGAATGTAAGTTTGATCATTTGGCTACTTCAGAGGACATAGAAATTCAAATTGGCACACATTGCATTCCCCAAAAGGAAAGTTTTAAATACCTAGGGTCAATTTTTCAGAGTGAAGGAAGAATTGATGGAGATGTTACACATAGAATTAATGCTGGTTGGTTAAAATGGAGAGGAACATCAGATATTCTTTGTGATAAGAAGATACCATTAAAATTAAAAGGTAAATATTATAGAGCAGCAATTAGGCTTGCCATGTTTTATGGTTATGAGTGTTGGGCAGTTAATGAAGATGTTGAGATGGATGAGTGGTCATACAAGAAAAGACCGTATACATAATGAGGTTATTAGAAACAAATTAGGGGTGGCACCAATAGAGGATAAAATGAGAGAACATCGTTTAAGATGGTTTGGACATATAGAAAGAAGATCAAAAGAAGAACCTGTAAGAAGGTTAGAAAAACTAAATTTGGAAAGTATTAAAAGAGGTAGAGGACGACCACAAAAGTGTTGGAAAGAAACAATAAAGAATGATCTAGCTTATTGGGAGTTAACTGCTAACATGGCACACGATAGGGATCTGTGGAAATAAAGAATCCATGTAGCCGACCCCGTCTAGTATGGGAAAAGGCTTAGTTGTTGTTGTTGAATTAACCATGCAATACGAATTAGAGTATGAGATTGACGATTTTTTGCTCTAGCTTCACCAGACCATGGTTTCCAACCAGCATAAATATTCATATTAGAAAACTTTTTTAATAATAATCGATTAAATTCTCTCCGAAAAATTCTGACTATTAGACAGAGTGGGGCCCAGAGAGCTGCCACCCACGTCACCAAGGACCTGTCCTTCCTGCCCTTATCAGATGGGAGGTCTGGAAAAGCAGCGTTTGATGGTGCCGACTGAGCACCACGTCAGCAGACACTCTGGCACCACGAGGGCTTTACCCCCTCAGCGAGGCCCACAAACCGCCCTTAGCCCGTCGATGGCAAGCTTTAGATCTGACGGAGACCTTCCGTCTCTTTCTTTTTCGTTTTCCCGATTTTCTTTCTTTGCTGTTTAACAGGATCAACCCCAAGCTTACTTACCTGCATCAACTTTTCAATTGTTCTTTTCTATAGACAAGTGGGTTTAGACAGATCAACATGAAGGCTTGGTTGGTTAAATGGGTTCGCACTCGCTCAATGATGGATCCACTTTAGAGTGGGGTGACCTCACTCGAGATCTTAAATTTTTTTTGTCATGTACATAAAAAAATATAAATATTTTGTGGACATGAAATATAAGTGTATCTCACCTGAAATACAAGTGTAATTCATTTGAGAAAAAATCTTTAAGTCTACCACAGCACTCGCTTTCCTTGAGCAAAGGTCTAAAGTTTAAGAGCAAACCAGCATTAGGAGAGCTTTATAATCCCTCGTAGCAGGTCGAGCCAACCCTACTCAAACCATATTAGTCGGGGTCTTTTGGGCTTCCGGATGCCAGTGTCATACTTGCAAAAAAAAGTTGGGTTTGGCAGAGTCCTATTGAGAGTATCGATCTTGAGACTGTTGACTCTTGAAGTCTTTTAATCGAACCCTAAACAAAGAGAACCATAATTCCCTGTGTATTTTTTTCGCACTTTTACAAGGAAGTAAATGACAAAGGAACGCATGGAGGGCAGGTTGGAATAGCCCTACTGCACAAAGCACATTGCCAACAGGATAACATGGCGAGTTGGCAAATACCAAAAATATGAATTTTCATGGCCGCCCAAAGAAAAGTTCACCACCTTTACTGCCACCCCCATGATGTCATTCCTTTGGTTTTCAGTGCCTTTAGTGCTCCATCTCTCTCTAACTTTCTCTGAGATCGAGACTCCCCGGCTCTATATAAACCGTTCATCTTTCCCCTTCCATTGCATCCATACGTTCATCGATTCTTTCCTTATCTGCCTCTCTTCGAGATCACTTCTTGTGCTTGTTACTGTCATTCTCTTCTCTATAGAATTCAATTGCCCATAGCTTCATGGCCAGCGCCGAGGTATATTACTCTCAGTCCAGCTCTTTTTCTTCCCACCACCACCAATCCTTCCCTCCCCCCCCCCCCACACACACACACACATACACACCAATTTAAATTTTGTCACGAATATGTGATATTTCTTTCGTGCTTGGATCTAATGATCAAGCACGTTCAAAACCAGGGTTGTAGTTTTGCTTTGATGAGCAATGTAGTGCAAAGCGCTATATTAAGTCTTTCTTTTGCATGTACATGTAATCAGAACTCTTTTTCCTTAACTCTATGTATGTTGGCATTAATGTGCAAATAATTATGTTTACGCACACACAAAGACACGCACGCACACAAACATACACATACACATACACCAGGCAATTCGCTACCCTTACTCTTGTTTATTAGATGATTTTCTCAGTTCATTGCAGAGATAAATCGACCTTGCCTGACTGTAGAGAATTATATGAAGTTGGACACTCGATCTAGATCACTTTCTCAGTTAAATTGTAGAGATAAACGAACTTTGCGGTTCTTCACACTATTTCACATTCCTCCTCCTCAAACGATACAAATTTGTCCTACTTGTTAGCCGCATTCATCCACATTGGATCATAAGAGTTTAAGGTGTGTTGTTAAAATGATTAGCTAATTAGAGATCTCAAATTGTAGGTAGTAAAAGCTACACCTTTGCCCGAGGCAGCCCCGGTGATTGAGACACCCATTACAGAAACCATTGAAGATGCAATCGCACCAGCTAGCGAAGTGCCGGCTGAGGAACCGAAAGCGACAATCGAAGCAGCGACAGAAGAAACAACAACAGAAGTGGAGCTACCAACAGTGGATGCCCAAGAACCACCGGAGGTGAAGGAGGTGGTAGACGAAGAGAAAGCAGTAAAAGAGATCCCAGCTGCAACACAAACAGAAGAGACGCCGAAGGACGAATCCGCAGTGCAGGAAGTAGAGGCCTCCCAAACTCAAGAGGCGTCGGAAGAGAAGGTGGCAGAAGAGACATTGACAGCACCCCCAGATGAAGAAGTGGCCGCGGAGCCTGCCGCAGCTCCAGAGGAAGCACCGGAACCCGTCTCTGAGGCTGCTGCACCGAAGGCCACTGTGGTCGCTGCCAAAGAGACTATAGAGGAGAAGCCAGTGGAAGAGACTCCATCAGAGAAGGAAGAGAGCAAGGTAGAAGAAGATGCTAAGGTGGAGAAGACAGAAGGCTAGAGAACCTCATGTAATGTGGGTGCAATTTGAAGTTCTTATTTGGGTTCATTTTCATGTTGATCTGTGGTATCGATGATCATGGTCAAACGTAAGATGCAATAAAAGGTCTGGCAATAGCACCAGTGCCACGTGAGCAGCAGGTGATTTTTGTATACGTGGCAGTCAGCTATGGTGAATGTTTTGATGTATTTCTTCTTTTATATGTATGTCTGGTGATATGAAGAAATAAGAGCAGTTTGTGTGGCTCTGATTCCAGTACTATGTCATGTTGAAGATCATAGCGTTAAGTTCTTTGTTTTGTTTCTCCCTTTCCATCAAAGCTTGTTCTCAAATTGATGCCTTCTTCACCTGACACACATATTGGGGTGGCAAATCGGGTCAACGGATCTGTTCAGGTTGATTCACTCCCGGTTCGGGTTAGAAATAGGTAAAAGAAAAACCGGCTAGATCGTCTTATCGAGCGACTGTACAACACTAACCCAACCCAGACTCACCAATGTGTCTTCATGAAAAATGGCAATATCCATATGATGTTATGAGCCAGTCGTTCTGCTGCTGCCGATAGCAGCCTCGATTAAATGTGCTGAATTGGCATTTTTACTTTGTGAATAAAGAAAGAAGAAACCCTAATTTCAGTGCATTTGGTTTGCTTACCGTCTACCAGCCCTAGATTCAGATCCTAAATAGAAAGAAGAAACCACTTTCATGGGTTTAATCAGGTCTTTGTTTTTACACGTTAACACTCTTATGGATTGGATTTTGGTTCAGATGCAAGAATGTGTATGATCCAAATACAAACTTGATTGGATAACTCCTTTGTGTAATGGATCCATCAGGCTGGTTAGAGATTCAAATCTATGGACTTCGGGTTTTTTTTTCTCAGGTTACAATAATGCATCCTGGTTACCTTTAGCAATAGCAAAACTCGGAGGTATGCCAAATAATTTCAGATTGTGGCCACACCTTAACTCCACAAAGTTTGATGAAGCTATTAGCAAAGCACCACTCACAATGCACAAGAACCAATAACTCACCTGGCAAGGGGGTCGACTCGCAAGTAGAAGGTCATGAGTTCGTTACCTGAGGCATGCATCTAGTTTCAGCTGTACCGGAAAAACACTTGTGATTCATGTACTAGCATATTAAGATTCAAAATTGTCATCATATCGTTTAACAAAGAATGCGATAAGATTCATTTATGAAATCCGTAAACCTAATTATATCCAATGTATCTTTTGGACCTTCTTTTCAGGTATTTACTGTTTTTCACTCGAGGAATTATCCGCAGAAGATGGTTCTGCTGCAGCTGGTCCTTGGATAATTATGCAGACGTACCGTAATGGCACTAGGAAATCATTTCCCATGAGGAAAGTATATCCCACCTGTATTGCAAGGTGGCCCCAGGAAAATTCATTCTGTAGACTTCCCATATATTGTCACTCAAACGTACTCGCAGAAAATACTAAAACAACCTTACGTTTCTTCATATCATGCATCAATATATGTACTAAACAAGGCCACCCCATCCATTTACAAAATCCAAATACAATCTATAACCATAAAAGCATCCGGCCTCTGAGAGAACAATATCAGACAACTTTATAATGCCTCACAAAAAAGTTCTGTTCTCCACGGCGATTTGAATATTTTCTATGAACTCATCAATGCTCAGGGTACCATGCTCTCCTCCTGCCCTTGACCGAACAGTTACTGATCGGGTTTCAACCTCTTTTGGGCCCACAACAGCCATTAATGGAACCTTCTGCTTCTCAGCATTCCTTATCAGCTTTGGGAGGCGCTCGCCATGGCAAAGCTCTGCTCTAATACCCTTTGCCTTCAATCTAGATGTAACCTCTTGGCAATAACCGACCTACACAAGAGAAAAAGCACATATTAATAATGGTGACTTGCAAAAGTTCTCATGATAATTGCTGTTTGCTTGGTCGTGGTGAACTATATATAGCATGCAAGTGAATTTCTATGACTCAACAGAACTAATGAAGGCAAAAGTACCATCTACTGAAACATAATTATTATTCCTTTGCCGCTTAATCATTTGGTAAAAGAAATACTAATTTTGCCACTTAAATGCCCTTTTCATATATGTTTGTTTACCTGGTCATAACCATGTTGGAAAAGAAACATGAGTCCGAATGAAGCAAGTACACATACTAGAAACTCACGATTACCTGTGCATCAGTCACAGGCAGAATCCGAGCTTGGATTGGTGATATCCAGAGGGGAAAATCCCCAGCATAGTGCTCAATCAATACTCCAAAGAAGCGTTCTAGAGATCCCAGGATTGCCCTATGGATCATGATTGGACGCTTTCTCTCTGAATTTGAGTCGACATAGAACATGTCAAATCTTTGTGGAAGATTAAAGTCAACCTGCCAATTATAGAAGAATTTGTACACTCATAAGATAGCTTTACTCCACTAAAGAACTGTTACTTCACTAAGTACTGCTGGAACTTGCTGTTTGTATATCTCAGTAAAACTATCTTATACAACAACTAAGCCTTTTCCCATACTAGATGGGGTCGGCTACATGGATTCTTTGTTCCACAGGCTTAGTTGTTGTTGTTGTATAAGATAGCTTTACTGAGATATACAACAGCAAGTTCCAGCAGTACTTAATGGAGTAACAGTTCTTTTAAAGATCTCAAAGACAGCTTTGTTCATGACTATGGAGACACTGGCAAAGCCAGAAAATTGATGAAAGCGTTGATCTTAACTCTCGTTTTTGTGAAAAACTTTCAGCAGATGAGTTTCAGGTTAAGGACTTGCCTGTACTGTGGAGCACTGCCACTTCCTCCCAAGAGCATCCTCAATCTTGAGATCAATTTTTGGACCATAGAAAGCACCTCCTCCATCATCTATCTTATACTCCCAACCCTTCTCATCTAATGCATCCCTAAGGGCATCTGTGGCTTTTGTCCATATATCATCGTCACCCACAGACTTATCCGGTCTTGTCGAGAGGTTCACCTCATACTTTTTGAAACCAAACTGGAGTAGGATTTCTTCAGTAAGATTCAAGACACCTCTGATCTCATCTTTGATTTGATCTTCCAGACAAAAAATATGTGCATCATCCTGCAATCAGCATACCAAGAAGTGTTCTAAACAAAATCAATGATGGCAACATGCCTTGATTCATTAATTGCACAATGCACCTCAGTTATAAAAGCCAGATAAACTATACTTACCTGAAAAATGTCACCGGTTCTACATATGCATAACCTAAATGGCAAATGGCACACCAAAAGAATTTAAAAAAAATCCAGAATAACAAATTACCCTAAATTAGCACAAAAGTTAGTGGCGCCACTGCTGAGTCAAATGGTACGGATATAAGAGGCCTATGGCACAGAGTACTGGTCCTACTGGAAGCCCTTCGATGTGAGCAATCAACAGAAGTCTTCACTTAGAAAAATATAATCATTCATCATAAAAATCATGCGCAACGTCTTCGAAAATCGAAATTGTGGATCAGTCTAGGTATTGTCATGTTTAGAAAAATCAGAGGATGATTCCAATGGTAGTGTATTGTCAGACAAAATACCAATAAGAAAATAAGAACGTTGATATGGAAAGAACAAATAAGGAAGTGAATTCACATTCTAATTAGATTATACATTGAATAATGGATGAGACCAGCATACCTGAGTGAAACCTCTGACACGAAAAAGACCATGCAAACTTCCAGATAGTTCATATCTGTAAACCGTTCCCAACTCTGCCACTCTGATTGGAAAATCCCTATAAGAGTGTAACTTCCGCTTGTATACAAGAATGTGGTAAGGGCAATTCATTGGTCTCAGCTGATAAAGTTCCTCCTCTATTTTTATCTGGTCGTACATGTTCTCTTTGTAAAAATCTAGGTGGCCACTGACCATCCAAAGATCAGCTTTTGCTACATGTGGGGTGTATAGCAGCTCATAACCATGTTCCATATGCACTTTTTTCCAAGAATCCTCTATAATATGTCTGACAATGGCACCTTTTGGATGCCAAAATACTAACCCTCCCCCTGCATCTTCCTGCAAAAGTTCCAAGAAGATTACCATTATGAGAACAATTAGGGAACAAAATTTTGCATGTCTACAAGAAGGAACAATCCACTAACATATAGGAAAACCTTCAAGTCCATGAACAATTTTCATGGCAATTGAGGTTTAGGCAGACCAGACCATTACCATATGCACACCCAAGATATCAAAGTACTCCTTAACTAAGCAAAATAACGGGTAATAGGTTGCAAAATGTTTTGGCATTTTTTACGTATTTAACTGAATAGTTAGCAAATAAAAGAGAAGTGTTACATGGCGCATTTCTTCTAATACTGTTACTGCATATGGTTAATTTGCTATTATACATTTTCGAAAGTGGTAATCTTTTTAATCACAAGTGATAACAAATCCTAATCGCAAAAGAGAAAAACTTAATTAGAGCTTACTGCTTAGATATAGGTTTAGGTCAATGTATATTTATTAGCTTTCTTAACCAGGTTGCTGATATCCTCTATTGTGGCATTATACCTTCATCCATGGGTCCCCGTTTACCTATATGAGGACATCTTCGATCCAAGGTAAATCCCAACCAAAACCAAGATGAAGAGTTATCCCACACTGAGTAGGGTTAGTTACATGGATTTTTACTCCGGTTGTACTCTATATTGGTCGTGTTTGTGTTTAACTCCACAAAAGTAAAATCATGTTTCAGCATATTCTTTTAAAACTTTTGAGGGCTTAATCTACCTCTTTTATTGTTCACCATGTGATCTCTGACACCTAACTGAATTCCCACATTGCCATCGCTCCAAATGTCAAACCACCTAAAGTGTATCTCTCTCATTTTATCTTTCTATTAGTGTGACACCAACCCTTTTTTCTACTGACCTCAAGGACCACAGTGTTTTCTTGTAGTGCTAACCGTCCATCTTATCATCTCCATTTCTTGGATTTACCTAGATCTTGTCATGTTCATGAAGCATTGCTGGTTTTATCACTTCCTTATAATATTTACCTTTCAATTTAAGAGGCTTCTTCTTCTCATAAAGAACTCTTGATGCACCTCTCTATTTCACCCAACTGGCATTAATTTCATATAGAATGTCACTGTGAATTCTCCCTCCTCGTAACAAACTAAATACTAATTGTTTAAAATTATCTTTCTTAAGGATTCAACATCTACCAATTTTAACTTTTATAAATGTCTGTTTTAGCCAAAAGTTGAATTTGTGTTACATGTATTTCATTTTCATTCTACTCAGTAGAAACTACCTTCATTTCTAAGATTTGTCACCATAACTTGGTTTCTTTATTTAACTCCTTCCCTTGTCTCATCTATGACACAATGTCATCTGTACATGACATGCAGATGTCATTGTTCTCTTCGTTCGTCCTTCCAGAATATTCTTGTTCTTAATAATGTCAAAAATCAAGTAATGTTTGTCTGTCTCAATATTTCCATGTCTTAGGTGCACAAACTTGCCAACCGTATATATAAGTATTATTGATTTTCAACAACTAAGCCTTTTCGCATTAGATAGGGTTGGCTACATGGATTCTTTGTGCCATGCTAATAGTTAACTCCGCATAAGCTAGATCATTCTTTATTGTTTCCTTCCAAAACTTTATGATAAACCTCTTTTAGTTTCTCGTACCTTCTTACCAAAACTTCCTTTAGTTGCCTTTTCATATGTTCAAACTATCTTAAACAATTTTTCCTCATTTATCATCTATCAGTGTCACTCCTAATTTGTTTTTGATAACCTCATTATATATAGAGTCCTTCCTTGTGTGATCAATATCCATCTTAGCATCTTCATTTATGCCACAGACAATCTTTTGTACATCTTTTATATATGTTGATTATTATATATATGTTGATTATTAATGGACCAACACTCAAAACCATATAACATAGTGAGTCCAATAACTACTTTATAATTTTCAAGGAAAATGAAATATGTATGAACCTTGGGTTTCTCCTCACAGTTGTACATGGTTGCAAGGGAATGTTCCTCCCCCTACCGGTACATGCCTATGTACCTAAGCATCTCTTTCTTTAATGGTAATATACTAGAAAAGCATCAAACTTTTAATACTATAGTATGCAAAATACAACGATGTATTCTCCAAGGAAGGAAAAAGAAGAGAGCAAATAACCTGTATAGAAAACAAATCAAGCTCTTGACCAAGGCGTCTATGATCACGACGTTTTGCTTCCTCTTTTAAATACAGATACGCCTTCAACTGTTCTTCATTTTCCCATGCAGTGCCATATATTCTCTGCAACATTGGCTTACTCTCATCTCCTCTCCAATATGCCCCAGCTACAGACTCAAGCATGACAGCATTTTTGTCAATCTTACCAGTGCTCTCTACATGAGGCCCCGCGCATAAGTCCCACCACTCATTTCCTGCTTATGTAAACATGGAAGCTCAGACAAAAAAATATGCACCTTCTTGATTGTGAGCAAAACGAAGAAGAAGAATATATAATTGGCAAATATAATTATGATTTTAACTTGAGAAAGGGAAATTGAAACCCTGCATAAGGAAAGAAAAGGGATATCATATCGACACCCAAAAATGTGAAGATCAAAACTGTGTGAACTGAAACCTCACAAACACGGATGTACACAAGCACATATGTACAAAAAACACAGACGCACTTCCCAGGGGAGGGGGAAACACTAGAAAGAAAGAGTGGACATAATTAGCTCTATTAAAATTCTAGTACGTATTAGTTAAATCAAACTTAACAAGTAACTCATGACTCCACCTATGCTGAAGGATTACCCTTGCATGGCAGGTCAGAGATAATATCTTTTGCAGCATCAATGCACTGCAGCCCAACAAAGCTCCATAGCTAAGAGTGCTTGTGCGAGAATAGTACTAGGATGAATGACTTCTCAGGAAGTCCTCTTATTGCATCGACCTGACCCCATCGGGAAAAGGTTGGATAGGATAACATAAAAGCTTAAGTGACTGGACTGCTTGTCGGGCTCCTCCTGACATTAGGTTAAGAACAAGGGTTCGAACAACAGAAACCAACTTTAGGAATATATTAACAATGGCATATCCAGAGAATATAAGATGCATACACAAAATTAGAAAACAAATAACAATTCAGTAGTTATGAAGCATAACTGGGAACCTGAATCCTAAGAGAAGCAGAATGAAAGAATCTCTATAAAGTACAGTTGTAAATAAAGTTGAATCGAGCTTTTCCCAACATGCCTACAATGATATTGAAAGAAGAAACTGGGGTTAACTACATGTAGTACATGATAAGACTTCAATTATTGGAACTTTATGTATCCTTCACAGTTCATAAAAATTAACAACTGTTTTCTGCTGCCATCCTGGTAGTCCAACACCAAGTGATTTATTTGCAGCAGGAATAGCCCCAGCTAGAAATTTTATCTAAAAGATGGAAGGAATCCATGCCAAACAATGTTTCCTTGTGAAAATAAAACCAAAGCTCTTGAAAGAATCATGAAATTGTTGCGCTAACCTATATGATATATTGTGATAGGCTCTGTCTTGATGCTTTCCAGAATTTCCATCTTGTACGGCTCACCAATTGCTTCTATCCTTCTTTGAGCTTCTGTTCTAGAAACTTCTTCCCTTATCAGAGGCAAATCTCTCCTTATAATTCGATCCTACATAGGACGTCACAAATAAATTCTGACCCTGAAACAAATAACTCAATGAATATTAACAAGTTTTGCACGTCAAATAGAGGTTTTCCTACAACTAAAAGAATGGAGATAGAATGTAATGAGAAAGCCCTTCCTGACCATTTCCTTTTTTATTTTCTTCGTGTCCTTGTCAGTGAGAGGCTTCATATCAAAGTCGTAGTAGAATCCATTGTCAA
This sequence comes from Brasenia schreberi, assembly GCA_036023115.1. Taxonomy (NCBI): domain Eukaryota; kingdom Viridiplantae; phylum Streptophyta; class Magnoliopsida; order Nymphaeales; family Cabombaceae; genus Brasenia; species Brasenia schreberi. The sequence goes on from JAYKKT010000049.1 coordinate 9,653,352, forward strand.
TCCACGGTCCTATAGTTACTTTAGCATCAGGGAAAATCTTCTGCACTGCCATGGCCATTACATGTGCACACTGCATGATTGTAATGAAAGTCAAACAAAATGAGGATACCAATTACTACTGTCAAACAGAAAATTTCCCAAACAATCATCAAAGTCCATATACTGATACAAAAAAGCGGGAAAAGTAGAACTAGGATGCACTGGATAGGAGCGATTTCGAGGAAAGAGAATTTAAGCTACACTATAACTCATGATAAAAAATCTTACGTTTGGATTTTACTTTCACGATGATGCTATTGGGCTCTCTATTCTTAAAATTCTATTTTTAACTTCCCATCTTTGAGGTGGCAACTCTAAATCCCCCAACAAAACCACCCTAAGTTCAGTCAGTTGCATGTCGTTATATTCACCATTATCTTGGATCATACCTCTAAGATCATATTTTGCTGCTTCCTTCCAACACTTATGTCTTTCTCTTCTTCTTTAGTGACTACTCCAGGTTCTGATTCTGAGATGCAGGCGTCGTGTCAAAATAGGATGTTGAATCACCACTAGGTTTTGTGGTATCTTTACACACTTTTGTGTCTTTGTGAGCTTATTTAATGATATGTTTGGGGTCCTGGTCTTCGGATGCATTCATGGCTACCACGCTTGGAGTGTGTAATGGTTTCCCGACACCAGTCTTCTGTTCATTTGTGCCCAAGGGCATCACTCATGCTCCTATTTCACCAGTTTTCTGTTCATTTGTGCCCAAGTGCATCACTCATGCTCCTATTTCATGGTTCTGGCTAAAGTTTTCTATGATGGTTTTTGAACACCACCACTAGGGATCATTTTCAAATGCCAAAACCATTCCAACGCACTGTTTATGTGGTTTTCTGTCTGCAGACACTTTGTATTGCTTCCTTACAGCAACTTTTTGGTCTTATGCACCTTTGTTTATGGTGCTTAATATCCTAACTCTCACATCTTAGTACGTGAGCTTCATTTTCAAACTCAAGATCCATTGGCCGATCAACGACAAACCCAACAGTACCTCTCGGGATTTCAAATTGCTCCGCAAAACATGGTAACTGGGCAAGTGCCATACCTTCCAAAAATTTGTGGGATAAAGGTGAAGGTATCAGAAAACATAAGATAGAAGTGAACTCTGGAGAACTCTTTGCATCAACAAAACGGATCGTTAACTTATCCACGCACACACACACACTGTGACAATTAAAGGACGGAATCTAACAGTGTGCACGTAACTGTAGCAAAATTCAAAATTCCTTACTGTATGGCGGACTCGAAGGAGATTGGGAGACTCATTAGTGGGAAGAACAACTGACGCTAGCGAGCTTCGGTCCGAAGCATCGCCGGCATCCTCTTCCGCCGCTTGAGTCGGGACATCGGGAGTGATAGCAACAGAAGAAGAAGAAGACGTGGAAACCTTCCGGAGATCCCAACGTACTTGCCTTCCATGGCTTTTGGAGCGACGAAAAGACGACGAGATAAAATATGAGGTTGGAAACCTGCAACGAGGATTCGTTGAGGAAAATTTCGCGTTTTCCGCGGGAAAACGAACATGGTGGGGAAGAAGAGATTGTAAAGAAGCGAGAATGCCCGAGTGGGCAGCGGCCATCTTCGGCGGAAACGCTCACTTTCACTCGTTCGATACCGCTTCCCCCCGCGTCATCCTTATAACGCCTTCTCTTGTGGCTGCAATGGACTTTCCCCTCTCCCTCCACACTCTCCAGTCCTTACACGAAGGGGTAGATCGGGTCGTGTTCGGGTCGGCCCCAGCCAGATCTGATTCGAAATCAGGTTCGAATTTAGATCAAACAAGTCAAAATTAATTGAATGCACCCGAAATTACACTCCTATTCTCATTTACGACCACACTCTTGCACACTTCACACTTTTAATGTCATGTTCTCTTACCCGACATGGGAACTCGCCTATGCTTTCTCATATAACTCAACCTTACTAATCAAAATCACCTCCCTGGTAAAACACGTCTGCTCTTCTCCTCTTGGCCGCATCTCCTCCCTTCTCTTTCTCCTATTAAAAAAAGACATTCGAGGCATGTCTCCTTGGTAAAGGAAACGTGGCTCGTGTGGTCTCTCCTTTTAAGAATGCATATTTTCTTCAAAAGAGAAGAGAAAAGTGGAAAGTACGTGACATATGCAAGTGATATGTGTTTTTCTTGTGAGAGATGAATGCGATATGCATCTCTCTTAAAGAGAGATCTATGTAATTAGGTGGCATCTCTCTTAAAGAGAGATCTATGTAATTAGGTGTGTGGTGTGTCTCTTTCAAAAATTGGAAAAAAACTAGAAAGAGAGATAGAAGTAACCTCAGAATGGAGAGAAAAATGGAGGACGAAGATGCGGGCGGTAAGGTGAGAGAGAATGTACATGACCGTTGAGGTGAAATGAAGGCAAGAGAGAACACTGGTGAGGTGCGAGAGAGCACCGATGAGGAAAGAGAAAAATAAAAGCGAGCAAAAGGTAAAAAGGGAAATGATAGTAATTAGGCGTGTCTCTTTAATAGGAAAGATTATTGAATTAAAGTTAGTTATATACTTGGTGAAATTAACTGAGTGAGAAAGTTATGGAAGAATGATCAGCAAACTAGTTCTCAACGTTTGTTCAATGTGTATATATTTTTTTAAAATCAATTTACCTGATAGGAATATGTCTAACCATGGTTGGTTGCCTTCAAAGAAAGTCGAAATTATTGAATCGAAACAGGTCGACCACATCAGGTATAGAATGTTTCAAGTTTTAAATCGGGTTGGGCTCAACTTGACCTGTTAAATCATGTTTGGTTCAAGTGTTTCAGCACTGCTTTTTCTTAAGCAAGGTCTCTCGATGTTCAAATCTTGTGAATGGAGCAAACCAGTGCTGGGAAAACATAAGCCCCATAGCGGGCCAACCGGGCTCGCACCGGATTAGTGACGATCCTCCAGGTACCGGTGGTGTACTTCACTGAAAGGAAGAAAAGTCCAGCCAACGTTTAACTCAAGTATCTCTGAAGCAATTTTTCTATAAGAAATATTTGAAAATCAATGCACTTCGAGCAAAATGGTAGGGCTTTGGACTCTCATGATCCAGTGGCGAGTTCGATTTCCCGTGAGGGGCGCATGCGTGTGTCTGTTAAGCTTCCGAAGAGAGAGGAGAGAACAAGGTACAATGCTGGCAAGCTGAATCAATTTGTCGATCTCTATTTGATTCCACCGTGCAATCGACCAAAGATGTAACCGGAAAAAGAGATAAAGAGGAGACAACAAGATGACACGGAAACACGGGGTTGAGACGCACAGGAGACGAAAAATGTTGGGTTCTTTAATTTTTTTAAAACAAATCAATGCCTTCTGGGTAAATTGTCGAGCAGAGTCTACAAAGAATGGGAGTCTAGCAAAACTCTCTCTCTCTCTCTTTATATATATATATATATATATATATATATATATATATATATATATATATATATATATATATATATATATATATATATATATATATATATATATATATGTGAGAGAGAGAGAAAGGGGGGGGGGGGGTAAACTTCTAAAGCTTGTGTACCATGAACGCCAAATTTTCATGGGTGATGTTTTAGAGTGCTATCATTGACACAAGAATGCACTCCCTTCTATTATTTACGTACCGCTCTTGTGATCTGAATCGTAACCATTGATCATGGTTGGCTGGAGAACCACCACTCACCTCCACCCTCAGATGCAACACAACTCTCTGCCTCTTTCCTTTCCAATCTTTATTAGCCTGAAACACCCAGCGTAAACACTCATATCATCCATTAGAGTCTCTGCAAAATGCGTTTCCATCCAAATATTTTTTTTCTTTCATTTTCAAAATAGGTTCCTATTAAACCATATTTTATTCTTGTCATTGTTTTTTTTTGTTTCTGTCATTGTTAAAAGTAAAGGTAAATATATCCAAAGAGGCCCTACGTTGTGATCTACGAGTGAATTTCTTCTGCGAATCAGAGAAGTAGACAGCCAAAAGTGGGAAAATCTATTACCAAATATTACAAGGATATTATCTAGGAGACTATACCCCACAAATATCACAATATTAAACACACGCACAAAAAAAAAGAGGTTCAAGTAAAGGAAAAAAGGAACGGGTTCAAAGGAACAGTCTGCAAATGGTCTATTCATGAAGAGACCAAATAGCTTAAAAGCAGCACGGTAAGGCACAAGATGATTCCGATTGATGTCCTCGGAGCATCACTAGGAGGTGCTGAAGTTGGTCCTGGAGACCCCCCACTATTAGTCGTTGTATTCGGCGCAACCGGCGAAATTGGTGGCTCCAGGACGTCTGATTTTTTAAGAGGTGGAGAAGGTGCCTGTGCTGGTGGCATTGGTATTTGCAAAGCATTTGTTAAAGCCTTCAGCAGTGAACCTGGCTTTGGATACTGAATGTAAGGTGGCTGCTTTGCGAGGTTAAAACATGCATTATCTGCAAGAGAAGCAACAGTAGCGTTTTATTCTTGAACAAACAGCACAAGAATCATTTAAACGAAAGGTATCCAACAAGAAAAAACAAACAATAAATGGAAATCTCACTGAAGTATGATTTTGCCGTTGCGGGGAAGTCAGTGATGAAGCCGTCCACTCCAACACCCAGATATGCACCAATCTCAGCATTTGGGTCAGAGAAAAAATCCTGGTAGATAGATGTAAATTCATTCTGCAAAGTGTACACGTAGGCTGATAGATTTGCATTTCGAACCTTTTTAACCGTGTCTGTGGAACTAAGGCTACTATAGCTGTTGCCAGTGATTTTCGACCCTTTACTCAAAGCCACAGCATGTGCAAACTTCTTGATGTCTTGGAGAGCCTTGTCATCGATGGTACTGATCTTCTCGTCCACCTTATACACAAGTTTGTAGCGGGTTTGCTGCTTCGGCTTAATCACGACAACGCTATCCTTGGGTTGGATAAATACCTGCTGCTTGGTTTCATTGCCATAACCAGCATCACTCAAGGCCTTAGTGACAGCACCACTTACATCAATACTTCTGTTTCGTGCCAGGTAGTCAGCATTCTGCAAAACCCTCAACAATTAACATATTAGATAATTTGAATTGGTATCCCCCGAAATCCAAAGAGCAACAACTGAAGAAACATTCATCGAAAAAGTGAAAGCCCATTCATATTCTTTTCCTTTAAGGCAAAACCGATTTACTTAACATCGGAGTATACATATCTGCACCATGTTAAAAGGGATGACAGAAGCCAAATCAAGGAAAATAGATCCTGCGATTCAGATTCTACCAAACATGTTCGGGCAAGTTGTTGGCACCAAAACTTAGCACAGCTACAAGTGATGAATAAAATTGATGACACAACATCGATAGAGAAGACATAAAAATGAAGATGTTACATAGCCCCAAGGGATGTTAGCATAGTGGGACGGGACTCTGGCAAAGTAATCAGGGATTCAGCTCCCATGGTAGACACTTCCCTGAGCAAATGACACCCAGAAAAGACCCTGGAAGTGACGTTCATAGCCTCAGAGTTTGGTGACGAGTTGTTCCAAACCCTCAATAGGTGGTTTGTCCAATTTATAAGTCAAAAAGAAAAAACAGGACATTACACGACACCCATCTATAGAAAAAGGACAAAATAACACAGCAACATTTGTTAAAACAAGTTCAAACATTTCTATTATCATCTTCCTTTTTATGAAGTCAACGTTTTATTGCATGGTTGTCACTTGATCACCTCAGAAAGATATCCTTTCTGTTCAAATGCTGCATCAAGGCTCACGGATTGACCACATTAGAAGCAGTCGACTCCATTCCACCTTTTAGAGACAGTCTCTGTTTCTATTTTTAGTGGAACAGTAGCCATGTAGTATTGATTTCTTTTGTCTTTTCATACTTTTCCTCTAGATTTGACACAACTTGTTCATCTAGAATGTTGGAGAAGCTGACAACCTTCTAGAGATGAAGGGAGTGTGTCAACAAAATGATGCATCATTCAAAAAAAGACCTCAAATGAACAAATACTGGATTGGTTCATATAGGTGGTCTTCTCATAATTCAAAATGCAACGCTTCCAAGGGTCTCTTGACCTAGCACTGAAGTAGCCATTAGTGCAAAAATCTCCTCCTGTATGTTAGACTGAAGCCTAAACACAGTTTTCCACTTTAAGGCTCTCCCATACTTTCAAAGTTGAAGGCCTAGGCAGAAAGCACCACCAAAAAAGAACCCCGTACAAAATTGTGGATCTCTCAGAAAAACATCAGAGTTTGATTTTGAAAATATACTCTTATCTCTAAGCTGGTTTGGACATATAGAAAGAAGATCAAAAGAAGAACCTGTAAGAAGGTTAGAAAAACTAAATTTGGAAAGTATTAAAAGAGGTAGAGGACGACCACAAAAGTGTTAGAAAGAAACAATAAAGAATGATCTAGCTTATTGGGAGTTAACTGCTAACATGGCACACGATAGGGATCTGTGGAAACAAAGAATCCATGTAGCCGACCCCGTTAGTATGGAAAAAGGCTTAGTTGTTGTTGTTGTTGTTGTTGTACTCTTATCTCTAAGCTGGTGCACTAAAAACATGGATGTTGTTATCTGCTTGTGAGTTTGGATTCAGAATAACTCATGTATGACAATGCCCACAAATTCAAGTGTTTTACTGTTCCAAGCCCAACGGGAACTTCTTGACAACACTAATTCATATGGTTAAAGGGCTCCACTTGTACCATACGACATGCAATATACGCTTATATTGCACGGAACATGTTTATATGACTACTTTGCTTAACTTTATACTCCCCTTGGCTTATGTACCAGAGTGTCTCCATATCCCCATTATGAGTGGGCTTTTGATTATATGCTTGCGTCTGCGAGACATCCAAGGATCAGCCCTGAAAAACTATAAAGTGCGAAAGGCCGAGGAATAGTAGTCAAGAATTAGGCAGGAACCAAAATGTTGGGTAAATGTATAATTGACAATACTTGTTGAATATGACAACAACAACTAAGTCTTTTTTCATACTAGATGGGATTGGCCACATTGGTTTGTTGTTTCTATGAGCTTGATCTTGTGTCGTAATAATAGTTAACTCAACAAAAAGCTAGATCATTCTTTGTTATTTCCTTTTAACACTTTTGTGGTCTTTCTCTCTTTTAACATTTTCACCATCTAGTTTCTCATATTTTCTTGCCGAAATTTCTCTCCTTTCTACGTGTCTAAACCATCTTAAACGATTTTCTCTCATTTTATCATCTTTTGACGCCACTCCTGAGTTGTTTTTGATAACCTCATCACAAATATGGTCTTCCCTTATATGACCATATATCTCCACCTTCCACCTCAGTATCTTCATTTTTGTCATGAGCATCTTTCGTATATGTAAGATGAATAACTGCCCAATACTTAGAACCATATAACGTAGTAGGTCTAATTGATGCTCTACAATATCTACCTTTCAACTTTAAGAGTATGTTCTTATCACATAGAATCCCTGAATACAGAAAGAATTATGCTGCATCATTTGAATACCAATGGTCAATGAATAAAGCAATCAATTCAATTAAAAAATCAGAGTTAATCTTGCAACAAAATGGCAAGGTTCTACATGTGTGTATTATAAGATTTACATCTTTTTCTGGAAAAAGAAAAAATGAATATGGATTTGGTTTGGTAAGAACATCTCTATCAATAAATACAGGATAGTAATCTGAATGTTTTCACTCACCTCAATGCTGATCAAGATTCCACTAATATTTTGAGCTCTTGTATAGTTCAGAAAATCTGATAAAGTCATGAACTGTCCCTGCTTAAAAAAGGCAGGATTCCTCAGAATGCCTTCATTTGAAAATAGACTATATACTGCAGCTGCAAATACCCCAAAATAATACATAAGAATATTATGAACTCAGGTATCACTTAGTTGATAGCGGTATAGCACCATAATTGGCATATACGGCAGATGAAATGAACATAGTACGTGAGAAAAGTGAAGAAGACTAGGGAACAGATCTAAAGGGAGGAATATGAAAAATGAACTCAGATTATTACGATGTAGCTTAATCTACCAAAACGTTCAGCAGTTTCACATTCTTTGCCTGGCAGAAAAGAGGATGAGACAATCATATGCTACCGGAAATGCAAAATTAGCAAATGAACAATGAATGGTGCATCCTATAGGTATCTTCCTTTTTGTGAAGATGAACTGAAGTATATAATAAGAAGTTTGATCCAGATTTGCGGTAATTATGTGAAGTTTGACGAAAACACAAGACTAAAGATACGAGGCTTGTAAACATCAAGCAGCACCTTAGTCTTACAACATGAAACTTGTTATACGGAAAGGATTGTCTCCACTAGTTACCTTCCTATCATCCAGTCCTCAAGAAAAAAATTGAAATACTGCATCTGAGCAATAACAAAGCTAGAGCTTCACCATCATCATCAAAACCAATGAATAACTTTTTTCCTTTCAAAATGAAGAAAAGAAAATTCTATTAACTACCAGCAGAAAATATGATCCTAGTAACAACCAATACCGGGTTCTTTTCACAGACCCCTCCCAAAAAAAGATATGCACAAGCGGGAAAGCTTATGGTACATTAAACTTAACAAAAGCTTTCTTAACCAAGCAAACAACAAAAAAATCATATGCTTCGGTCTAGAATCTGGTAGTTTGATCTATGCAAATACGGATGCAAATTGCCATAAGGCATTATGGTCATATGCACGCATCCACATGCAAGCGCACACATATAAATATGGACAGAGATAATAGATAGATATAGGGTGTTCATGTGGCATATACCCTAATACTCAAAGCATTGGATGACATTCCACCATCAGTTTAGATGAAGCAAATCCATAACAAAATTTATACTTGATTATATTAACGAAAATGAAAAACTTTATGTAAAGAAAAACTTTTTCTTAAATGCATTCATGTAATCATAGCAACAAAGTTCAACAGTTCCATCTACACGTCAAAATCTAGGAGCAGGTATACCACGAGTACTCTGTCATTACTATATGTATCGCACAACTCTCCTGTTCGTACGTGGGGCATGTCTTAAAGTCAAGAAACATGCAAACTTTTTTCAAGGAATCTTCCTAACATCAAGAATTGTGAATCTTCCTAAAATGTTTGCCATGTAACTTATCAATTTGTGCATGCATGAACTCATTGAGGTGTTAGAAGTGAATGGGCTAAACCTTGATTTGTTATCTTAGAAAGATAAACCACATTCGCTAGATGATAAAAAATTGACATAATTTTTATGCCGCGGTATTGTTTTATTTGTAAGAAGATGTGAGAAACTCGACAATGAACACATTGATCTTTTATCTTTCGTGTTAATTGTTAATATGACAGAAGATTAATCTCTATGCACTATTTGCATGTGCATATGTTACAAAATCATACAAATGCATCGCAAGAAGCATTAAGTCACCTGGCTAGAAGTTGAAGGTGATGAGGTTGATACCGGAGGCGTGCATCCACCCTAACCCAAGAAAAAAAGAATAAAGCCATTAGCTGGTTGTGTAAATGAAATTATTTTTCCAGTAAACATTGCATATAAAAATCTAAGTTCATGTCTTATAATACTAATTCATCCTATTAGTGTGATAAAGTTATCATCATTGAAATGGGATACCTTGAAATGATGGCACAAAGACTCCGTTGTTTGATGGAAGTCTGAAATGTGTTGGAGAAACGTTTATGTGATTACCTAAACAAGTCTCTAAAATTAAGGACGTGCTTGAGAACTTTTTTTACACAAGACGACGCCACAACGTAATACACAGACTCCATGCACCTCGTTGAGAGTCGAACTTGAGAATTTACGTGAATATGGTTCTCTCTCTCTCTCACACACACACACACATATATATATATATATAGATAGATAGATAAGAAAGAAAGAAAAATAATCATACGTACATCAATTCATGCATAAACATTCTCAAGATTTACAATCATTCGGTCGGTGAAATCCAATTGAAATTCACATTTCAAAAAAATACCTTGGTACACAATAGATGTACTCAGATTATTTACTTTTTTACTTAAAAAAATCAAATCTTTAAAAAAATTAGGACATGGAGTGATATGGGATGAACTAATCTCTCTATATAAAGTGATTGTAGACGCGGCACGCGAAAAAAGACGTGTCCACGGGATGGGTAAATTGGGAGGAAGAAAGGTTAAGCCGCGTAAGCAACCTGACACGGTGAGCGAGCGACCAAGCGAAAATGAAGAAGTCTTTGTTCATGGGTGCGGTTTCACTGCACTCCATTCTTTGCAGTTCGTCGGCGGCGCCGTCACTGCCGTGTTTGTTCCCGCTTCTTCAGTTGAACGCTCGCCGACTGTCGTCGTCGACGTCTTATTCGAGACTCTTCGTGGGAGGGTTGTCTTGGGGTGTCGACGAGAAGTCTCTAAGGGACGCCTTCTCTTCATTCGGAGACGTCACCGAAGGTACCTTTGTCCTACTTCTCATATGATAATGACCAACTTATCCAGAAACATTGAAATTAAATGGGGTTTAGGATTCTGATAAGTTTATCTTGAAGAATCGGTTGGGTTATAAGCACCAAATTCCGAAGATGGAACAAATTGGATGGCAGCAAGTCATGCGCAGATAAAGATGGAAAAGTTGGGATTTTTGAACTATGATCATTGTGATTTTGATCTGGGGTGCTTGAAATGCTGACTTTGTCTTTCGTGTATTGGTCTGTGTATTGCTGTTGCCTTTGTATTGTATGTATTCTCTACTTGTTATCTTTCCATTCTTTCTCAAGTAAGGATTGTAATGATTTATTTTTCTAAAAAGGGTAAAGCGATACCAACTCAATCTAGTTTGTGGAATGGTGACTGTGCAAGGAGCAATATCGCAAATTGTCCCACGCTTCTGGATGAGTTGGGTGTATTCAAGTGCATACGGACAGTGTTTCGTCAGCCAGTAGTAAATGGACTATAGCAAATGCAATTGGGGATAGTGTTATTAGTTCTGTCTACGACTAGACTCCCATAGTGTACTGATGATTTGGCAAAAAAATTTGTATCGGTTATTTTGGCTCCAATCAATTAGAAACTGAGCATTGTTCCCATGAAGTTGATGGGCAATCGGATAAAGCAACAGGCGTTGGGGATTTGAGCTTCTATACCTAGTTTAATTCTTTTGGCAGTTTTGTGAATCGGTCATTTAACTTGATCTAATCATCCGAATTTGTGGCAACTGGAAGAAACCCATGGGTATTTCAAGCTTATAGGTGCTTATATCAAAGGACCTGTGTTCAGGAAGGAATTTGATTACTATATTATAATCCAATGAATGGGATTAACCTTTTCGGAATAATGAAACAGAGTGACCATTATTGCTATTCTTTACTTGATGAGGACGGTTGAAGCTCATAGATGCTGAGCTGCTAGAAATTTAACTCAAACTAAACATTTTCCTTTTATATTTGATTCTCATCTGGTTTTGACTGGATGGAAACAAAATGCTCCTGTAAGGAATCTTAGCTGCTTGATGTTTGTGGTGGTACATTAAAGTTTGATAGTTCAACTGCAGTTTCAACTTTCCTGAGACTATAAGAAGAAAATCTTGGTATTAGCACTTGGTTGCAAGGATTGGACTGATAAAAGTACTCAACAACGTTTATTTGTAGCATTGATCCTTTTAAGGTCCTTTGAAGTAAAGAAACGTGCAGGATGAGATCCCAAGTTCGCATAGAAGTTTCACATATACTTGCATATACAACAACATGAGAAATACATCATTCGGGAATGGTTTAGTAGCATATGTTTCTTCAATTTATAGTCTCTGTGATGATAATCATTGCCTTAAGGGTGTGATTATTAGTCTACAAAGAGATGTGTTTCTAATTTCATGGAAGGTTTTCCTGTGAACCAAATGAGGAATCTCTGGTGCACAAAACTTATTAATTTGTCTATTTAATGATTTCCATAGATCATGCACAAATTCTGCCCATCTCTGACAGGCACCTTACTCTCCTTCCTGGAAAAGCTTAACACAGTTTGACCTACTTTGCATTATAACTGGCTTGGGATCCAAGCTAGATTAGACCCCTGGTTCAGGTATCTGAGGCTAATAAAAACCACCTTAGGCTTTTTTAAAACTCTAGCATTATATTTCTGCATTATTTATCCCTTGCCTGAACCTATCTTCCTGTCAAGATATTGCATTTCTATACATTTTCATGCATGATTGTGCATCATTGACATGATAAAAACTAGTCATCTTCATAGCTTGGAGCCTTGGACTATTACGTACAATCTTTCCGACTTTCTTTCATTATTTTTTGGTCTAACCTATAACTGGATTATTTTATTATGCAAGATATAAAAGGAAAACTTTGACCCTATATTTTTTTAATAATTTAAATGTGAAATATGAATATATGCAATTCAATTATGCTTGACGGTGTTCCTATATAGCTATGCATTCTTGGATGATGAGCTGGATCACCACATGCTCATCTATATGTGGAGCTCCCGAAATAGTTCATATTAATTTCCAATCGCTTGACACTGTTGGCAGCAAACTAGGCACTAAGATGCATTTGTTGTTCATAATCCTTACGATCATCTGTCTGTTACTGACTGTCATTACTGGTTTTGTCCCAAAAGACTAACACAACTTGACTTAGTGCATTTGAACTGTTCTGCTAGGTTTGCATTGGTAACTAGATTGAGGAAAAAGCGGTTAACTATGACCAACACAAACTTCTTTTCATGTCTATGCCTCTCCAAGGACAAGATGTGATCTATGACCTTGATCAAGTTCTCCCCACCCTGAACAGAACTGAGAAAACTGGTTCGGTTACTCTATGCAATCAATTTATCATCTGACAAATGTAAGGAAGAAAGGAGCAGGGTGCCTAAAGTCCTTTGGCCAATCGTTCAAAGTCAGTGCCTCGCCTGTGTCTGTACCTACAATCTAATATTGTGGACAATTGTCTATGCCATTAGCACAAAGAATGCTATCTGTCCTTTTAAGTTCTCTCACAACTTAAGTCTGTTCAGTCAGAGGGTACTTGTGCTTAAAAATTTGTCACTATTCAGTGTTCTTTCAAAGTGATGAACGCTCATGGCCTGTATTTTGTACTGCCTTGCACATTGTTCTGTAAATATGTTTGTTGAGAGTAGGCAGCTGTCTCTTCAACATACTTTCTGCTCCATCTTCATTGCAAATCTGCTTGAAAGGCATCCTTGAACACAGTTTGTTCACATGCCAGTAGTTTGCGAATGATATCTGCTTTACAGTGATACTTTGTTCTTTCACATCTAAAATATCCAATAAAACTGTCATCAACTGCTATTAGGAGAAGTGCAGCCTGATAGTTTTCTCTCATTCATGGCAATAGCACCAGAAAGCATGGGATATCATGTTGATTTTTGTTCTGCAAAGTAGCTTTTGAATTCTGGCAGTGATCAGGGAGATAAAATCATCAAAATCATTGTCTGGAAAAGGTATGATCAGCTCATGAATACATGATATGAATGAGCAGTCTTGATGTAGCAATTCAAACCACCAATACAAAAACAGTTTGGTAAGGTCAATTAGTAGCAAGAAATATGATCTGGAATTCTGAAGCTTGGACCCCTATGCATATAACCAAACAGGAGCTACTTTTTTATTTTCACCAGTTGCTTTATCAGCTAAATTAGCAATCAAGATCTGTAGGGCCATGCCTGTAGTTTCACAGCTTGATAATTCTTTCATGATTTCTGAAATAAGAAAAATGGCAGAATCATGAGAACGGGGAAGGACCACTTGACTTGTCATCATGTGGATTCGTAATGAGATGAAACCACCAACTTTTGTTTTGATTGTGGTTTTGAAACTCATAGTCTGTGCTTCGACTGCACTCATATCCAAACGTTTAGATGTTATTCCAATTGTTGCTCCTGCAATTAGTTTTCGCCACCTAAGGTTGAAAAAACATTTAGCAATCAAATCCTATCAACATTGTTTCTCGTAGTTAATTTAAGTAACATATTGTTGGCTGCCTTTTCTTTCTTTTCAAGGAAATTCACATGGCATGCCTACTAACATACTTTTGTTTGAGGTCTTATGTTGCATAAATTTGTTTCATTTATCTGCCAGCGATGCATTGAAAGAACATGAGCATCACATGAATGACCCCAAACAGAGAACTGTGTCCGGAGGATCTGTATATCATTGTCTTCTTTATTAAGATTTATCCCAACTTATTCTAGTTGTCTTTATGAGCTTGCTGTCTCATTTCCTTATATCATGAACTACATCTTGGGTCAATCAGCCATTTCCACCACAGCCTGATGGCTCAGCTTCATCGTCTGAACCAAAAGCTTCAGACCAGCAGTAAGCATGTCACCCTTGTCAAAAGCATGGATCAGCACACAGTCTGTAGCTCATACTTTGTCAGTTGTGCTTCTTGTACTTTGTCTTAACCTTCTGCACTTTTCCTTGTGAATGCTTGGTGACTGACAACCCAAACAAAGCCTCTTCTGCACTGCGTTGGGTCAGTTGTATGAATTCTTGGTCGGTTTTTTGATCCATGTTGGACCATATTTAGCATTTAAACTTGAAAGTGTATTATCGTGTTTCATGGTTTCTTGCAAAGTGATATCGATCCAAGGAAAAAATGAACTGGCAAGTTTCTGATGAACTGATTATGTAGATTCGCATTGAGAACTCTGTAACAGTATGCTTCTTAATTTGGCAGTGAGGATCATCTACGACAAGGATTCTGGTAGATCAAGAGGATTTGGATTTGTATATTTCTCTAGTGATGATGATGCTAAATCTGCTAAAGAAGCAATGGACGGCAAGGTTGGATAACTTGGTCTCAAGTTAGTGGTTTTCCTGCCAACAACCAACTTTCTGTAACACTAGATTCACCAAATGAAGGTTTCAATCTTTTCTGTGTTACAGGCATTGTTGGGTAGACCTCTGCGAATCAGCTTTGCCATTGATAAGGTGAGAGGGAGCCCACTTGTAGTACCACGACTGCCAGCTGTGGAAGGTGATGACCATCATAAAAGCTCATGAGTCTCACCATTGGAGTTGTTATCTTGCAATCTCTCTCTTACAACTTTTTTTTTCTTGAATGACTTCAGTAATTTTTTCTTTGAAGCTTATAAAATTGCAACGTTCACTTCTTATTATCTTGGGTACATACCAACTAATGTGCTATGGTAATCACACCAACTCTGTGATTACCATAGAGAGAGGTCCTATAATTCGATTTATGTACTTATCATTAAAGAAATCCATAGTGGAGATATTTATTTAAATAAACAAGAGGTCAGCATAATGATATGTGTTGCTGAAAAGTATAATTTTAAGAGAAATTTCTCCAACTAGCTACTAGGCATGCCCTTATGTATTTCTAGCCGTTAAGTGTCCAAAATTCTCCAACTAGTTGCTGAATAGCATCATTTGGCATATTTGGTCTAAAAGATCCCTTTAACCGCTGAATGTCGATTGTTATTTGACACTGAATACCAGATTTGGTCTAATTATATGTGTTATGTCGAGTTTATCCCAATTGAATGATGACATTTGACTGCATTTTCTTTACGCATTATTTGGCATTTGGTTTGGTGTCCAGTAACACTGTAGAATTATTTCGGTCATAACTTTCAAATGTATGTAAATCTGAATATTGACATTCAACTGTACTGAATTGTTACTCTGATAGTCCATCACTCTAATGCCTATACAACAACAACAACAACAACTAAGCCTTTTCTCATACTAGACGGGGTCGGCTACATGGATTCTTTGTTTCCACATATCCCTATCATGTGCCATGTTAGCAGTTAACTCACAATAAGCTGGATTATTCTTTATTGTTTCTTTCCAACACTTTTGTGGTCGTCCTCTACCTCTTTTAATACTTTACAAATTTAGTTTTTCATACCTTCTTATAGGTTCTTCTTTTGATCTCCTTTCTATATGTCCAAACCATCTTAAACGATATTCTCTCATTTTATCCTCTATTGGTGCCACCCCTAATTTGTTTCTAATAACCTCATTATGGATACAGTCTTTTCTTATACGACCACTCATCCATCTCAACATCTTCATTTCTGTCACAGACATCTTTTGTACATGCTGATGATTAACTGCCTAACACTCAGAACCATAAAACATGGCAGGCCTAATTGCTGCTCTATAATATTTACCTTTTAATTTTAATGGTATCTTCTTATCACACTTGGATAAAGGAGGAGGGTTGTGTTAGGCTTCCGACAGCCAACGTAAAACTTCGTCGGATTTTATAACTCTAATGCCTATAATCAACTATATATTTCGAGAACATTTGATTAATGCTATCATTTGGATATCATGAAGTGTTAGGTTGTCAAAAGACAACATTCAACAATATCAACTTATTGAACGTCATCATTTAACTGTATATCTTGCCATGGCTCAACCACTGAATGGGAAATACGGCCTCTTTAGCAGTATAATCATGCAATTTAAGTGTGATGAATGCCAACAATACGTCCATTCTGCTATCCATTCAGATCAGTTGATTACTACTGGTAGCTATCAGCTGAACACAAAAGATGGGTTTGAGCCAATGCTTATTTATGTCCTAATTGATTTTGATTCGGTGTTGGAAGACTAATCAATCAATCAAAACAGCTGATTCAGTTTTTTGCTTTATGAGTGCAACTATAGTCTCACATTTGCAGGTGAAAAGATCTACAAAAACTGAGAATACTTCGTTCATTCCGGCAACTAAAAGAGTGCATCTTCCCCTCAAGACTTGAAGAAGGCGTTGAAAGCCTAGAGTGCACCACGAACCTTACTGTTCATCAAAATAAGTAGTGATTATAAAATATCAATAGCTTATCCCACTTCCCCTTTGCAACTATTGGCCAATAATGACAGTGATGTGGATATTCAGGGAAAGTGAAAGTCACATCCTTTTGCTAAAATAAAGGCGATCGATCCGATTATTGGCTCTGAGCTGGAAATAAGCATACCTATCAAAGATTCATAAAAAGAAACAATGTGGGTTTCCTCCAGAGAAAGAAAGGAGAAGACCCACGACAAATGCAATGACAACAGATGCCCAAGATCGTCGAGGTCATGGGTCATTCATTGCTTGCAATAAGAAATTTCCCTTCGGGAAGGAAGGTCCAGATGCCTGCTCATTCATGAAAGGTTCAAGGACATAATTCAAACCCAACCAATAGAAGGAGAAGTCCCAATAGAAGATGCTGCCATGAATGATTTTATTTATTCTTCTCCTTTAGGAGTCAAAAGCAAGAGTTTATTTTATCAAAATACTAACGTGGTAGTGCAATACTTTTTTCATATTTGGTAGCTTGATAGGCCAAAGTCAACATAAAATGCATGTCAATCATACAAAGGATGTGGTTGGAGCATTGATGCCTTCTTTTTCTAAGTAATAGATCAATCTTTATAAAGATAGAAAAAGTAATGGGTTGAGATGGATGCTTATATATCAATTGATAATTTGCATACCAATTAATAAATTGCATTCGACATTATTAGGTTACTGGCATAAAGGCCTTTACTAAAAGATGCCCTAGATTCATCAGTCGTTTTAATTGCAATACATTTTGTACCTTTACACACCAAAAATCTTTCTTGACAATTTGTGTGCGAGAGACCAAGGTTTTTGCGTAAGCCAAACCGTTTATAGGTCCGGCAACGACGGTCCTATGCATATTAGCTTTATGCTGTTTGGTTCAAGTATAAAGAAGAAAGAGATCTTGCTAGATTCAGGGTTTATGGCCAATTACAAATTATAACTATCCTCTTCTTGAATTTGAATCTACCAGTATAGACCAAAACCAAAACTGAGCCTTCACACAAAGTGGGGTTGGTTAAATGGATTCTTATTTGTCTTCGTGTTTTATCTTGTGTTAAATTAGCATTAGTTTATAACTGAAAGATCATGTTTTATTGAATCTTTCTAACCCTTTTGAGGCATCCTTTAATCTACGAAATCACGACTTCAGGAATTTTTTTGATTTTGAAGATGGAAAAAGACGGTAGCAACATAGCGGGGACCTTCAAGCTTGTTTTTAGGTGGACTAAAACATTGGTTTCAATGTACATAGACATGGACAAATTTAGGTAAACCAGAACCGGGTGATTTCAACCACTGATTCCCGTTCACATGGAACCATCATAACCATCAATTCCACTTTAGGTTTCTCTTTGAACCGAAAACTGAAAAAAAAAGGAAAACTGTTGGTACCGGTTCCACGGGTAGGCAGTTCCTAATTTGGAACTGGTTTGATTTCGGCTCAAACCACCAGGTCAGTTCTGAATCAGCCATATCTACATGTATGTATTACCAAAACAAGGATTCTGATTTTTAAACATATCCAAAAGAGCTCAAGTGTAGTTAACTAAAAAGTTGAGCTTGGCACCCAGAGTCTTAGCTCATCTTGCAAGGCTCTTTGCCACCCACATCACAGGTGGTGAGTTCAATTCTCGGGGAATGCATGTGCATGTGTGTGTTAGGCTTCAGCCTTCCGTTGTGACAAACTGAAAGAGTTGAGCTTGCTTTAAGGCTTCATTATGCAAACATCGACAATGAGAAAGCATGACAAATTCCTTTTCTACGGCTTTCTGGGAATTTCTCCTTGAAAGAAGAAGGGGAAAATGAAAAAAGAATTATTAAATGATGGAAAATGACAGGAGTAGAAGCAGTAATGTGGGATGGTTGGAGGGGCATGTGATGGGTCTGGGTCTCATGGAGGGAGGCCCCGTGTGCCCCACTACATTTAATAATTTCGACGCTCTTTGTGCCTGCACATGCCTCATCATTTTGCCAACAAACAAAGCCCATTAACAAATATCCCTTTCTTCTTTCTTTTAGAATCTTGCCCATTGGCATCTCTCTCTCTCTCTCTCTCTCTCTCTCTCTCTCTCTCTCTCTCTCTCTCTCTCTCTCTCTCTCTCTCTCTCTCTCTCTCTTCTGAGTGCTTTTATGGGGCCAGATCTGGACCAATGGATCTGATAATTATGGTGCAGAGGGTGCCAATGAATTGGGTTTGAACTGAACCTGACTATACTCAAAGTGTTCAGATCAGAATTCGGTTGTAAAAGAATCGATCCTTTTGATTTGAACTTTGATTGAGATTAAGTTTCATCAAAGAAGCACTAAAAATAATTTGGAATTATGGTCCATGAATGGGATTAGGTCTTGCTTATAAGATTTTTGTATTGTTTTCTCATGGTGCATGCACAGCACGCACCTCTCTAAGACAGACCGAGACTTGGAGTTACCAGTACACGAGGCAGGTCCGACCTGTGGACACGACTGATTGTGATCCTTAGCCACCAACACCAAATCAATGGCTGGAGCTTTGATGGCTAGGGCTTGTTTCTTGTGTTACTTCTACATCAAGAACATGCCCATTTGGTAGAGGGGCTCTGCAATACTCCAGAAACTGACCAAACATGCACGCGCATTTACATGAATCTCAATCATGAAGTCTCAATCATGAAGTGTCAAAATACTTGGTTGATGATTAGCACAACACAGCCATGATTTATATGCTAAAATTGAATCCATGAAAGAATGTAATTGTTGTTAAAATGTCTTCTCTCTCTCTCTCTCTCTCTCTCTCTCTCTCTCTCTCTCTCTCTCTCTATATATATATATATATATATATATATATATATATATATATATATATATATATATATATATATATATATACATTGTATACACACACATAGTCCAGTTAATCTGATATATGTTGTTTAATATGGTTTAAGAAAAATATTTTACATTGTAAATCCTTTTAAATTAATCCTGTATGAGAGGACTTGGGTAGTTGGAAGTGCCTTGAGAGTCACCTGGGTAGTCAAGGTTCGAATCCCATGTATGCTATTCCCCTTGCATAAGACGACACTAAAGCTGGACTTTGAGGACCAAGGGTCAGAGTCTGGATTGGCTGGAATTCTTGTATAGGTTTTAGCTCGATTTTATATAAAACCAAAAAGGAGAGATAGTGTGCACAATCAAATGTAGCATATGGAAAATATACTTATATTGCGTATGCTCATGTACATTAAATCGGTTGGTATAAACATATATCTAAAGTTTTCATGAGTTCTTTGTAAATCAAGTATTGAAGATATGAGCCCAACATGGACATGCCTTTTCTCCTAGGTTAGGAGCTTTATATGCCTAATTCTGTAAAGAAAAAGCATTGATATATATGATTTACATGTTTGTTTAGGAGTCACTCATCTTGCCTACTACTAGTGCTGCTCATTGATATTTGATCATTGCTTTTAGGGACATAAGCGTAATAACTTTATCCTTTATTCTTTTTCGAGAACTCTTAAAAAATTTTAAATTATATTTATATCACCAAAAAGAAATGTTTGAGCGTATCATAAGAGGACAAGATCCAGTTTTCCGTTTGTGTAGTATGAAAAACTTGTTCTACATTAAACAATTAAGCAACAGCCTTGGCTCGTGGGGTTAACCTATAAGAATCTTTTGAGGTGAAGGTTGTAAGTTCGATACATAGGACATGCATGTCTTCTTATATCCTCATATTGCCGATAGAATACAAAGCTTTGTATAAATACTTTGTGAAGAAAATCTCAACAGCCCCCACTATTCTTAAAAAACTGCATATTCTTACACTACTTTTGGGGGGAGTTATTCACATTAATGGTCAGTTGGGTGACCTTTGTTTGGTTCTCCTTCATTAGTGAGTTCTATAGTGAGATTTTTAAATGAATAAATTTCTCATTCAATCTATGAGTTTTTCCCTTTTCCTTCTCTTTTTTCTCCGGGAATTGGCGAGTTGGGGCGAGGATGTGAGGAAGAAATAGAGCACAACGGCGACTAAGAGTTGATATATCCAACTTCACTTAGTGTATGATAAGGCTTGCCTCTGGTTTTCATGGTGGAAATTTGGGTTAGGCCGAGATTATTGCCAACTTCAAATAAGAAAAAGTCAGTCAATAATGTAATCTACAGTTTTCAGCTTTCTTGAAATATTAAAAAATTTATTGATGTATAAATATAATTTTCCCCCTGCATGTACATGGGAGAAATTTTGTAGTTGGAAACGGTAGACCCATTGGATAGAATTAGATTTGTTAATTTTACCCACGAATTGCATTACCCGATTGAATAAGCAGTGAATCTTTATAACATATGTTGGATCACTAATTGAATCATAATGGAGGCCTTCAATCAATCTCCTAAAGGCACACACATGTATGTATAAGTAGACATGGCCAGTTCTGGGATTGGACCGGTTCCAGTTAGGTCCTAAACCATCTTGAATTGAAAAATATTTAAAAATTTTGAATTTTGATAAAAGTATTAAGAAATTATGAAACCCAGAAATGAAAACCGAAACTGAACTGGGTTCTCCCTGGTTCCAAATCCGGTTCTAGACCGGTTCAGAACTGGCCATGTCTATGTATACGCACTGTCTTATAGAGTGGTAGTGAGATGAGCTTAGCTTGGGTGTAATCAATTTGCATGCTAGAGCTAGTCTGGATATAGTCTCGTCTTAATTAGTGTGCCTGTAATCAATTTGTATGATAGAGCTAGCTGGGATATAGCTTTTTCTTAATGGTTCACAATGTGAGCCAAGACTTGGCTTGGAACCCTAGATCTTAGCCAAAACTTCATCTTCAATGTACAGTTTTTCTTAAATATTCATGGGTTTGATTTGCTGTCTGTTGTGCTGTATTTTGTACAATATGCAGCACTAAATTGAATGCCATGTACTTCTTGGATTGTATAATAAACATGGCAGTGTCAGCAGTATTTTAATTGTTTGCAAAATATGTGATGTCCGATGTTCGAATCTTGAATGCGAGCAGGAAATTCAAATTTTTTTAACCTGAGTAGGGTGATTGCAAGTAGGGGTTTTGTGGTTGGGTTTGGTTTGGTTCTAGCGGCCACGAACCATATGCTCAAAGTTGCCAACTGAATCAAATCCAGAACTGCTTTGAACTGCATTCAACCAATTCAACCATACGTTTTTAATGGTTATCTTACTTTTAATAGAACCGTGGTTTGAAACCGAATCAAATGGATGGAAACCGATCAAAAGCTAAATAAGAATCGAGAAAGGAGGCTTGAAGCATGTAAAATAATCTACTTGACTCTTGCTCAACAATACAACAATAACTAAGCCTTTTCCCATACTAGACGGGGTCGGTTACATGGATTTTTTGATTCCACATAGCCCTATCATGTGCCATGTTAGCAGTTAACTCACAATAAGCTAGATCATTCTTTATTGTTTTTTTCCAACACTTTTTGTGATCATCCTCTACCTCTCTTAATACTTTCAAAATGTAATTTTTCATACATTCTTAAAGGTTCTTATTTTGATCTTCTTTCTATATGTTCAAACCATCTTAAACAATATTCTCTTATTTTATCCTCTATTGGTGTTACTGCTAATTTGTTTTTAATAACCTCATTATGTATAAATTTTTTTCTTGTATGACCATTCATCCATCTCAACTTCATTTCTGTCACAGACATCTTTTGTACATGTTGATGATTAACTGCCCAACACTTAGAACCATAAAACATGAAAGGTCTAATTGTTGTTTTATAATATTTACTTTTTAACTTTAATGGTATACTCTTATCACAAAGAATACCTATGCTCCTCTCCATTTTAACCTCAAGATTGAATTAAACTTAATTGTGACAGAGCTAGTAGGAGTAATCCAAGAAATGTTTGGTTGTGGGGGAGTTCAATGAGATATTAAAGGTGGGTAGCTGGATTCGCTTATAACATTGGTGGGTGTTCGGCTGTAATACCGGAAATGAAAAATGCACGGAAAGACCATCAAGTGCATCTAAATGTACAGGAAATGGAGATGTACGGCTGCGACACAGTGTGATATTAATTATAATAATGATTCATCAAAGTAATTCAAATATCTATCATTCATTTTAAAAATCCAATAACAAAAACGTTTATTTAAAATTATACATTAAAAGATATTATGTATTTAACATTACTTATATGTACACATACAAAAATAAGTGTGGATATTCGTGTTGTACGTTTCAACTGAGAGATATTTTGAGTTTATTCAACTTGATCAAAAATAAGTTCAACTTGATCAAAGACATTGTGTACATAAATATGTAAGGTGAAATAAATTAAAATATATATAGTATATGGTTCGGCTCGGTTCTCTTTTTTGCTTATAAGTGTTTTTAGAGTTTATTTATGTTTTGTACGTTTTAACTTGCAAGTCTCAAGTTAGTGCACGGTTTCCAAAAGTCATGTACGGTTGAGATTTAATAAAATCTGCAGTATGTCATCCGTATCTTTTTCGTGTATAATTTACACGTTTAGGAGAAAATACACCATGTAAATGCACAATCCATCGTGACAGTATTGCAGATATCTCGAAAAATACCGTATACAGATGTAATGCGTGGTTTATACAGTATGTTTGAAAGAGCATCTCTATCATGCAGAAGCGCTTCAGAATAGAAGATTTTTTATCGACTGTAAATCAAATGAACGGCACCAAACCAAAGCCGCATCGCGTGCAATGAAAAGCCACGTACAGACGGCTTCGATCATGAAAAATCCAGCGTGAGTCCGGCGGACCCACCGGAAGATTGCCTCCAGAGATACAACCAGACATTTATAATACCATGAGAGAGAGAAAGAGAGAGGCGTGTGTCGTCTTTCTAAAGCGTGTTGGAAAGCAAAGAAGTTGTTTGTCATCTAGAGGTAAGTTGCAGCTAGCGTTCCAGAAGTCGTATAAATAAGAAGAGCAAGGCGCGTACTAGCCAAACGATTCCTATCCATGGGAATCTCTTTCTCAGTCTACCCACGACACAAGAGCGCGCACGCTCACACACACAAAGTTTGGATTTGTTGAGATGGAGGGGCAGGAAAAAAAAGGAAGAATATACGAGAACGTGTGGGTGCTCTGTTCTGTTCAATATATATATATATATATATATATATATATATATATATATATATATATATATATATATATATATATATAAATAAAGAAAGCGAGGAAAGCCAGTCATGAGTTGACACCTCCCGTCCTGTCAAGTGTCAATGCGTCTCTCTGTCTCTGTGTGGTTTGGGTGAAAGACGTTCTTTTCCTCTCCAGCTAGTCAACTGATACTGATCCCCATCTTCTTATTCTTCATATATTCTCTGTATCTAGGAAGATGACGAAGGTCTGAGAGATACCGAACGGCCATATCCGTTTCTTCCGGGCCGTTGATTTCAGCTGATCCATGGAGGTTCAAGGGTGGCAGAGCCCAAGGATTTCTCTTTCTTACTCTCTCAATGGATCGAACAGCAACAATGATGCATCTTCTCCGCCAAAAGCAAACCTCCCTTGTGCGTCGCCGGAGTTTGAGTTCTGGATGGTTAGAAATCCGGCTTTCCCCACACCCAACCTTCTTTCCGCAGACCAAATGTTCGTAGACGGCGTTCTTCTCCCCCTGCAAAACCTCCAAACTCAAGACCAAGAAGAAGACAAGACGGAGACGGAAACCCCGCCGGAATCTGTGGCTACTACGGCGCCTGTGGCTGGACCGGCTACCGAGAGCGAAAAGGCGACCCCATCGCCGTCTTCCACTTCATCCTCCTCTTCCCCGTTTGGATCCAAGCGATGGAAGGACATTTTCAGAATGGGTGAGAAGAAGCCGGCCAAACAGGCGGAGAAAGAGAAGGAGAAGGAGAAGAAGAAGGAAAGGAAGAAAAGCTCTGCCGAGCTCAACATCAACATATGGCCGTTTTCGCGGAGCCGATCGGCGGGGACGAGTAGCAGGCCGAGAACGGTCACCGGTGCTGGTCGGAAGGCAGCGAGTGCGCCGTGCTCAAGGAGCAATTCGGCAGGCGAGTCGAAGACGAAGCTGCAAATGGAGGTGGAATATCGGCCGTTGATACCGCAGGAAGACGGCGCAAAAGGTGGTTTTGTAGGAAGAGGGGGAGGGAGGAGGTGGGCTAACAGCCCCGGGCGGCCTGGGGTTTACCTGGGCCGGAGTAGCCCAGTCCGGCCGATCCGCCGCCCTGGCATCGCCACGAAGAAAATGGATCGGTATGCTTCCGGACCAGAGAAGCTCCGCCGAGGCGGCGCCAGCGGCGGGAGGGCGACGGTATTGAATGTTAATGTGCCATTGTGTATGCCGTATGCACCACATCTTGGATGCAAATCTCTGGAGATGGAAGGTGGTGGTATTGGAACCAACCAGTGCAGCAGTAGCAGCGGCGCCGGTGCACCCACAACCACCGCCAATCCCCTGTTCAATCTTAGAGCCTTCTTCTCAAGGAAAGTCTATTAGGATTTCTAAATATCATTTCACATGTATTACTATCCTAACAATCTTCTGTTCTTTGTTGATTTATGACTACTGTTTGTATATGCTCTCGGCTTCTCTCAAGATGGATGCAAACATTCTCCTCTTTCTGAAACTTTAGTTGAGTGTGCAATGATTTTGTTAGCGCGCTTCTCTTTGATGTTTGGTCCGCCTTGGCCCCATGAAAGCCGACTCATTATGGTATCAATTTTATAGGTACTAAAGGCCCCAAAATTTTTAGGCCCTAATCGCATATAATATGCAAATTTCGCCTTTGTGATGAACTACTCCAACACCTAAACCTATTGCAATGGGATCGGTTACATGGATTCTTTTATCTTTCTCTAACATTAAAAAAAAATCTCTTTTTTAATATTTGTGAACCTAATTTGTCATATAGGAGTGACACTTTAATATTGGTGTCACTTCTAATTTATTTCTAATAATTTTAAATCTTATTTATTTACAAAAATCTTTGTACATGTTGCCGGGTCACTTTCAATTTATTTCTAATAATCTAAAATCTTTATTTATTTATTTTTATGTTAGGGAAATCTTTTGTTCGTGAAGAAATCCCTTAAAAAGTTCAAAGGAAAGAGAACCTTCGCACTTCAATATTCTAAACGATAACCGGGAGATACGGGCTAGGCAAAACTTCTATAATACCATTTAATAAGCTTTCACCAACTAACTTAGATGTTGATGTTAAGCTCAATGGTTTAATAGACGTCGGACTCTATCAGAACCTTCTCTGTATACTTCTCCTTTCTCTACTGTTTTACTGAACCAAGATCTCATTACTAAGTATCTTTTCGATTTCTTTGTTGCCCATTATGGATCAACTGTCTTGAAATTCTGATGTGTGTGCAGTATAGTTCTGAGTCCATTTGATTAGATCACCGCATTAAGCTGCATCTGCTGCATGGATTCTTCGTCTCCATTTCTCTCTATCGCATATCATATTAGCATTTCTGCAAAAATCATATTATGTTTTATCATTTCCTTCCAACACTTAGTTGGGTCGGTGCATGTTTTCATCACTTGCTTCAAACAGTCCAAACACTTCTGGCTGTTGGTTGCATTTTCACAAGATGAAAGTCTGATTCAAAACAGAGCTAAAGCAAACATCTTGATTTCACTGGCATTAATACATATGTTAGTATGATGGAAATGTCAACAAGCTTTACTCTAGAAATTCCAAACAAGATGCGCACAATCTCGTCAGATGTTTGAGAAAGATTGACCATTAATCGTGATGGATCATATGCATGACGACTTGATATGCTCTCGTTGCAATGAAAAGGATGCATGACAAGGTCTGATTTCAAGGATATGGACCAGAGATGTGACTTGACAAGCCGCTCAATTTGCGACACGATCTTCCGTTAAGTGTAATCCCTTCCCCTTGTTTGGAATCAGAGTGGGCCGCCGGCGAGATCAGAAAAGGGAAGACACAAAAAGATGAAGAGATTTAAATCTCTTTCAATTGGACTGTTTCTTCTCAACATGTGCTCGTGGTCCAATTATTCCAGTTTCAGCTTTCATATCACATGCCTATGCCCCCATGTCATTACAGAAATCCCAGGGACTTTAATTCTTTAGCTTTACTCATGGGGATCGGATCATTGTTTTTCAGGGAAAGATACACTTTGATTTCAGAACTCTGTTTGGTAGAATAGTTGATATTGTTCTCGATAATACATTGATTAGCGAAATTACCAAGGAATTTCTTCTCGATATATAAACACTGCAAGTCGGTTGGAGAGGGTCTTCGCATTTTTAATATAGACGGATGTGGGGTAACGAAGTTAGTCCTAGATGATAAGATTTGTATTGGTTCTTAGAATATTGAAATATTGTTCGGTAAGCTCATGAAAATGGTAGATACTATGATTCAGAGAAAGATTCATATTCTATGTTTACAAGAGACAAAATGGGTTGGAGAAAAAACCAAGAAGATTAACGATATAAGTTTTAAATTATGATACTCAAGTAAATAAGATTTGTATTGGTTCTATCATAAATAAAGATTTAAAGGATAGTGTAGTAGACATACAACGATATGATGACCGAATCATGACGTTAAAATTAGTGTTACAAGCAGAGATTTTTGATATAGTTTGTGCTTATGCACCCTAAGTAGGACTAGAAGATAGTATACCGACGGCTTTTTAGGAAGAGTTAGATAAGGAGATTTAAAAAATTTCACAAAGAGAGATAATTTGTTTAGGAGGAGATTTAAATAGATATGTCGGTAAAGAAGGATTAGGATATCAAGGTATTTATGGAACCTTTGGTTTTGGGGATATAAATGAGGAAGGTAGAAAGATTTTAAATTTTGCTATGACATTTGTTCTCTTTATAGTCAATACAATCTTCAAAAAATGAGGTGAATATTTAATTACTTATAAGAGTGACTTATTACAAACACAAATTGATTATTTTATTTGTAAAAAAAAAGATAGAGCGTGGTAAAGATTGTAAGGTAATTCTAAGAGAAAGCTTAACCACTCAACATCGACTTTTAGTTATGGATTTACAAGTAAAATAATAGACAAAAAAGAAAAGAGTGCATCGAGTTATTCAAACTAAATGGTAGAACCTCAAAAGCGAGAAAGAAGGTATATTTAAACAAAAAGTCTTTCAAGGAGATGCTTGGAATTATGTTGGTATACCTTGTGATATGTGGAACAATATGGCTATATATATATTAGAAAAGTGGCAAAAAATGTGTAAGGTTATTCTAAGAGAGGTGTACCGGCACAAAAGGAAGCTTGGTAGTGGAGTGAAGTAGTACAAAATAAAATCAAGGCAAATAGGGCATATTACAAATTACATTATGCTAAGAAAACTAGTAAAACTTTAGAGGCTTATAAGAAAGCAAGGAATGAAGCGAAAAAGGCCATCAACGAAGCAAAAGCTAAAATTTGGAAGGATTTATATAAAAAAACTCAACTCAAAAGATGTGACAGAGATATTTTTAGGATAGTTAGGGTTAGAGATAAGAAAACTAAGGATTTTAATTCTGTTAGATGCATAAAAGAAGAGGATGAGAAAAATCTAGTGGTAAATGATGATATTAGAAATAGATTGAAAAACTATTTTTATAAGTTTTTTAATGAAAATAAAGATGTTAGTATTAGCTTAGGAGAGTTAGCCAAATAAAAAAAGTATATAAACCATAATTTCTACTCATGTATTCAAAAGAATAAAGTTAAAGAGGCTCTTAAACATATGATGGATGGTAAATCGGTATGATCAGACAATATTCCTATAGAAGTTTAGAAAATCCTAGGAGAAATAAGAATCACTTGGCTCATAAGACTATTTAATGAAATATGGAGAAACCAAAAGATGCCCGAGGAATGGAGAGTGAGTACACTTATACCCATATATATAAGAACAAGAGAGACTTTCAGAATTGTGCGAATTATTGGGGTATCAAGTTAATGAGCCATACTATGAAATTATGGGAAAGAATTATCGAACGTAGGTTAAGACAAATATCGAGTACAACAAAAAACCAATTTGAATTCATACTAGGTAGATCTACTATTGAAGCGATTTATCTTTTGAGATGTCTTATGGAACATTTTAGAACAAAAAAGAAATACCTTCACATGATATTTCTTGATTTTTAAAAAAACTTATGATAAGGTACCGAGAAAGGTTATTTGGAGAACCTTGAAAAAAAGAAGATTTCATTGACATACATAAACCTTATAAGAGACATGTACAGTGGTGAAAAAAGAAGGAATGACAAACTTCTTTAAAGTTAATATTGGGTTACATCAAGGGTCAACTTTAAGTCCATACTTATTTATAATGGTGATTGATGAGTTAACAAAACATATTCAAGATGAAGTACCTTGGTGTATGTTATTTGCATATGACATTGTGGTAGTGGAGGAGTAAGTGAAAAGTTAATAGAAAATTGGAACTATAGAAAGAGACATTAGAAAGTAAAGGTTTTCGACTTAGTAAAACAAAGACAAAATATATGGAATATAAGTTTGATCATTTGGTTACTTCAGAGGACATACAAATTAAAATTAGTACACATTGTATCCACAAAAGGAAAATTTTAAATACCTAGGGTCAATTTTTGAGAGTGATGAAAGAATTGATGGAGATGCTATGCATAGAATTAATGTTGGTTGGTTAAAATGGACAGGAGCATAAGGTATTCTTTGTGATAAGAAAATACCATTAAAGTTAAAAGGTAAATACTTTAGAGCAACAATTAGACCTGCCATGTTTTATGGTTTTGAGTGTTGAGCAGTTAACCATCAACATGTACAAAAGTTCTTTGTGACTGAAATAAAGATGTTGAGATGGATGAGTGGTCATATAAGAAAAGACCGTATAGATAATGAGGTTATTAGAAACAAATTAGGAATGATACCAATAGAGGATAAAATGAGAGAATATTGTTTAAGATAGTTTGGACATATACAAAGAAGATCAAAATACGAACCTTTAAGAATGTATGAAAAACTAGATTTTGAAAGTATTAAAAGAGGTAGAGAACAACCACAAAAGTGTTAGAAAGAAACAATAAAGAATGATCTAGCTTATTATGAGTTAACTGCTAATATGGCACATGATAGGGCTTTATATAAACAAAGAATTCATGTAGCGGACCCCATCTAGTATGGGAAAAGGCTTAGTAGTTGTATATATAAACACTGCAGCATTTATTCCGTATTAGAAAGAGCCAACAAGTATAAATAGAAGTAATTAACAAAGATAAATATGGAAAACTTTTTATATATTGACCTCGAATATCTGTTCAAAAGTTATCGTACAAGGCAATGTGGGGACTGTATAGCATTCTGGGTGGAGAGAAGACACGACTTAAGATGGATATATTCTAAGAGACATCCCCCTCTCTGTTTCTGTCTTTGGGAGACTTGATTGCAGATTAGTCCTCTGTTCATGTATCGACATGGCTGATTTCCTGGCTCACCCTTGATAAAAAAAAATCTCGTTTATGTAAAGGTGAAACTCGATAAAACTCTAAAATGTAGATAAGTACTTCGGGTAAGTCAATACTAAGTAAAATTTGAATAATATCTACTATGAATAGAGCACAATGAACATTTCATGTTAGCTGCTTATTTGTTCTATCCTTTATCTAGTGTATAAAGGATTGAACACATTCACTGTATAGAAAGGGCCTCCACCTCTTAGATGGGCAATTAAGGGTTCAGCATCAATTGACACCACGCAAAACATAAGCTTATGCCAGCGTTGGCCTTAGAGGGTGTCTTCTAGCATCTAGTTTCATACTAGCTAGTGTTCGTTGTCACCAGAAGATCTCATTCTAGATGAATATTACAAAGCAACGGCAAGATCAGACGCGGAGTATTACAGTAACAAATTCAACATGCAGAAAAAATTGAGATGGATTGGCAGGCCAGCGAGAAAGATTAAACCCATAAGAAGAGCATGAAGCAGTGATGTTGATAAAATCTAGAGTGAGAGATTTGCCTAAGGTGGTCTGAAGGTTGGTTGCTAGATGGAGCTTTTTAGTAAAGAGTGAGAATTTAGATGGTAAACAATGTTAAAAGTGACGACCTGTAAAGTGGAGTAAGATTCTTTTTCAAGAAGTGTTCCTTCTTCAATAGACTGTTGAAAGGATATCATAAAACGTCATTATGGATTGCTTCTTAAGTAGATTAACAGAGTGTTTATGCATCTAAATCTTAGATATCCACCAAACAAGGACGAACAAAACTAAACGTTTAGCTGGTTGTGCCTTTATTTGCTTCACTGTGAAAGGCAAAAAGGAACTGTAATTGATCGAAAACCAAGCGTGCATGATTCCTGCTGACATGACAAACATAGAGATGTGAAACCAAGTATTTGATTCTCTGGTTTCGAACTACAAATATAAAAAATATGTACGTTGAAGAATGTTTACGCTGGCTGTATGCTGGTGACCAAATCATTGTTCATGTGAACTTTCACTATTCATCTGTCACTAGTGCAGTCCTGCAAAGTAAAGACGGATATCTGTATACTGTTTGCTGTAGATGACTGTTTTCACAACATTGTCTCTGTTTGCGTGTATGATCCTTCTGTCTTGAGTGTTGAATCTCATTCTACTAAAGGCTGAAAAAGTGAAACAAGTAGAATCAAAGTGCTAAAAAGCTGTACTCTTAAGATGTTAATTTATATTTAAAGATCCATACCCGTTCCACTGCTCGCAAGGAAAAGGGTCGAATCCGATACCCATCCTTGTGGGTAACGAGCAACTTACGGGGCACAAAATACCTATACTCAGCCCGGACCCGTGCCATTGCCATGGCCATCACCTTCTTTGGATCTGTGAACTTTCAGATGCACGTCGTCATTCTTTTAAGTTGGTAATGGAAGCAATTACTGTGATTAATGCCCACCAACTATTTATATTATATTATTTTTTGTTTGGATATCAACAATGCTTTTGGATGACCGATACCAGATGCACGCCAGGGTATTGTATTGGAACTCCTGATCTCTTGCTTTAGTTCCCCATGCAATGGACTATGACTGTTTTGGTTCATGCCCATCAATTCTTCTATCATATATGGAGCTTTGTAGCTTGAAATTTAGAGAGACCAGGCACAGAGTTCTATGCGCACTCTGTATGCACTGCCGCTTCCCTTCATCATTCTCCACTCATAAAAGGTATTATTGGTACTATGTTTTTGCTAATTGAAATGCTATTTTGAACATTCAGTATAATCTTACATGGTTTCCTAACTAATTTGTGCTTATTTTATATTATCTATATGCTTGACAAGCCACTGCAATCAGAATTGACATGCAGACACTCTTTTTACTATTCACACATCTCTTTTTTTACCTAGAATGTAATTTTACTAAAATCTTAAAATTACCTCGATACTCCTATCATATGAATCTCTCTCCCTTTGTAATTCTTCCTTTACGGTCGACCATCTTATACCATTTTTTTCTTATCCACAACTCGAAGCTTGATCCAATACCTGATATTAAACCATCCACCGTCTTATAGTATTTTGAGTCCGATCAAAAAAGAAAGAAGAAGAAGAAGAAGAGGGAAAAAGAGATAAGGAGACAAGAGGGTTGATCGGAAAAGGTTTCAGTGATTTGGTGGGGAATTTCATTGATTTAATATATTTTTTGTTATTTATTTGATGTATTTTTGGTCAAAATCAAAATAAAAAAATAAGGTCAAGTTTAAGACAAGAGTGAATCTCAACAACAAGAGAGAGATGATCTCCCTCGTTGGGAACTTGATCTTGTTTTTTATTTTCTCATTTTTTTAATGTTTCTTGATTATGTTTTTCTTCTTGATTCTTCTTATTTTCTTTTTCTTCTTGATTCTTGCTGTTATCATTCTTATTTTTTTGTTCTTTTTCTTCGACGAGATTCGTATGAATATGCATTGTAAGAAGAAAGCAACAACACTAAATGAAATGTTCATTGTCATAACAAAGAGGTCCAACGAGATAGACACTTACTTGAATTGGGTGTGAGAGGAGAGAGAATTTATATGAGGGATAATTTTGGTAGTTTTTGAAAAAGGGTATGGGGATAGTAATTTATTGCAATTATGTTCCAAATTTTAGAATATTATGTAATAAATCATTTAAAAACAAATAGCATATTTTTAGTGTATACATTCTTATAAAGATTCTAGTATTATAAAGATTCTAGTAGATAAATCTGATAAAGTTTTACAGTTGGAAGTTTAACATAATTCCTCCTTTTACAAAGTTTAAAACATGTAGATGTGCATCATTGGAAGTTTAACACAATCCTCCTTTTACACATATAGAGGTGCATAAGGTATTTTAAAATACCTGACAAGAAGATACCGTTAAAGATGAAAGATAAATATTATATATCAATAATTAGACCTATATATTTTATGATTTTGAGTGTTGAGATAGATGAGTTGTCACACAAAGAAAGACCCTATACATAATGAGATTATTAGAAGCAAATTAAGAGTGATACTAATAAATAATAAAATAAGAGAAAATCATTTAAAATGATTTGAACACACATTAAGACTATCAAAGGAAGCTCTATTAAAAGATATGATAAACTAGATTTAAAAATATAAAAAAAAGAAAGAAAAAACTACAAAATGTTAGAAGAAAACAATGAATAATGATGTAGCTTAGCTTATACTGAGTTAATTGCTAGCAAGACATATGATCAAGCTCTGAAGATAGAGAAATTAGCCAACCTCATATCTAATACGAAGAAAATGCTTAGTTGTAGTTTTGTAGTGTATACATCCTAGCACGAGCAAAGTTTGAGCATGAAGAGTATTGGAAGAATTATTGCTATATGCACATCCTTTTATTATCCACAACTCCTTTTTCACTAAATACCAAAATTATCCTCCATATAAATATTATTTTCTCTCACATTCAACCCTAATATTTCTCTCTTCTCTCATCCAATCTCTCCTCTCCCACCCAACATTTTGACCCATGAGGTGGGAGAGGGTTAGAAGCGTAATAACGCACAAGGGTAGAAACCCTCTTTTTGCTCCACATTATTATCTTCTTCACAACTCCATGCATATTCTTGCGAATTTCATTTAAAAAAGATAGAATAAAGAAAAACAAAACAAAATCAATAAGAAAAAAACATAACATAATAATATGAAAACAACAACTTTAAGAATCAAGAACAAATGAGAAAAAAAGAGAATCAAGAAACTTTAAAAAAATTAAAACTAAACATCTTGACAAAAGAGACTTTTGTCGAGATGTCTTATTTTTTTATTTTCAATTTCATTGTAGAAATCAATCAAAACAACTAAAAACAGAAAAACCAAAACCAAATCAATATCATAAATCGATAAATCATGAATCCTCCTTTGAATCGACCTTTTTTATCCTTTTTTTGTTTCTCTTTCTTTTGATTATTTATTTTTTAATGAATTTTAATTTATTTATTTTTAAATAATTGTAGATAGAGTAATAAGTGATCGAAATTAGCCGAAAAACGAATTATGGAAAGAAGGAATTATTTGTCGCGCAGGGTTATTTTCGTAATTATCAAAAAGATAGAGGTTTTTGGGAAAATCGGTAAGGTCCGCCTACACTGTGTCTTTGAATCAACAATATTGAGAGACGTATACTCTCGTGTCACTGTTAACTGAACAGGTAGCAGCAGCACGGAGAGCAAAAAGACAGACTTGCGTTTTGAGCACAGAAACAGCATCTCGCGGTAACCGACCCGCCAAGGCAAAGCAGGAGCTGTCTGAAAGAGATTGAGTCTGAAGCCGAAGATGGAGGGTGGAGGCGGAGAGCCTTCGTTGGTAGAATCGTTCTGCGGGGTGACGTCGTGCACAGAGGAAGAGGCCGTCTTCTTCCTTGAGAGCCACAATTGGCACCTCGATTCTGCCCTCTCTTCTTACTACGAACAACAGGACCACTCTCCTCTCTCGTCTTCTCCTCCGCCTCGTTCTACATCACCGCCTCCTGCCATCGACTCTTCTAATTCCTCTCTTCCTCCCCATCGTCTTCCTGCAGTACCCACAATGTCCTCTTCGTCGCGGAGGCCCGACGATTTCGATAACAAGAGAAAGAGCAGCAATACCAACAAGGGTAACAACCCCTCTTCTGGAAGAATCCGAACTCTCTCCGATTTGGGTGGCGGTTCTGGCTCTGCTTCCTCTGACGAGAACGACCCCGACGCTCCTCAGGAGTACTACACCGGCGGCGAGAAGAGGTGTACTATCATAAGATCTTATCTAATCATTTTCCTCCTCTCTTTCCCTTTACGTGATTTGGGTTTTATATTTTGATTGATGATGTTTCGTCTCCTTGTTGGTAGCATCTCTCTTTCCATTCTTTCTTTGCTTTAATTCGTATTAAAAGGTAGGAGTGGGGGGAAACTAAATCGTTGTTTCTAGGGTTTCATTTCCTTTTCCTTTTTTTGTTAATGTTGATCTCAGAAGCGAGTATTCGGGGTAGTGTTCCTTCTGAACGAAATGATTATGGTTGCAATCAGCCATTCTGTTCAGTGATTCGAGAAATCGAATCGCCGCGTTAGCATTCCTTCTAAATTAAATAACTGGGGACGGAATGGAACACTTCATAGGGATTTCAGAAATCATCCCTGTTCAACGACGTGTTTCCCGTAGATAATTGCTTCAACTCAGCAGAATCGTCGGGTAATTGGACAGGTCTGGTTCTCTGGTTCTAACATGTCGGATCCCCTCAAGGCTGATACCAGTTTTTCAGGGCACCCAAGAAACTTTTGTTATTTTATGATCTTCCAGATCATCACCCTGTTCATTGGTGTGTGCCAGTATGATGGATCATTTAATATAATGAATGAATGGATGTGGTATAATGAGTGAATGGATGTGGTTTTAATAGCTTGATCGATTCTCAACTGCTATTCGTCATTACACTTATATGTGCTATGGCAACCTAATTGGTGAACGGATGACCTCGTTAGTTACTGAATTATCTAGCATCTTTCCTTCAGTATGTTCCTAAGATGAACAACGTATGCCATTTTGCATCAACGGCTTTCTGTTTATACTTGTTCATCTCACTTTTTAGCAGTATATCTAATATTTTATTTCTCTGTAACCTGAACTCTAAGTACTTTGTCTGGATAGTGGAATGCTTGTTCAAGGTCCAAGTAAAGGAAATGATGATGTAGACTCAATATTCGAGCAAGCTAGACAATTGGGTGCATTGGAAGGACCTGCTGTTCAAGTCCAGCAGTCTTCTGGCTCAAAGAGTTTTACCGGTACGGGAAGGCTTTTATCAGGGGAGACAGTGCAAGCTCCTCAGAGTGCTCGGGAGCCTGAAAATGTTGTGCATGATGTTGTGTTTTGGAGCAATGGTTTTACTGTGAATGATGGTCCTTTAAGAAGGTTGGATGATCCTGAAAATGCATCCTTTTTGGAGGTACTGTATATTTGGGATTCTGTTAATGATTATCTTTTCAATCACCGAGAACACATTATATATTTTAATCACGTCTTTTTTGTCATTTCATTTTTCTGGTTTGCCACCTTTCACCTCCATCCCGTATTTACTTATGAATTATGGCATTTCATGAGCCGATGTATTCATTTTTCATGTCGATCAGTTTATGTTCGATATTATTGTTAACAAACAATCATGTATGATGTATCAACAATTTTGATCTTTTTAGTTATGTCTGCAACTCACTAAAATACCCATCTTTGAAAAAAAAATCCCGTTTCTGGCTAATGTATGGATACCAATCGATCCAGCAACAATGGAATATGCATCTTCTTACTATATTATGGCTCCAGCACCCATTGTTGCTTGATGATAATGATCATGTCATTGGAAGAATTGGTGCTAGTTGCTTCCTTCTTGAGTTCCTTCACGTGTTAACTTGATATCATGTGTTCCTGTTCTTGTACACTAAACCCAGAAAAGCGAAGTATTTTTATTTGGCAAACTTTAATGCAGCTTGTCTCAATCTCGCTTTGCAGAGTATACGAAAGTCAGAATGTCCTGAAGAGTTGGAGCCTGCTGACAGGAGAACTTCTGTCCATATTAATCTTATCAGAAGGAACGAAGATTTTCCTGTGCGAGTCTTTTCTTTGAATGCAAATACGATCTTTGTGTTTTCCTATATTCTGTCTGCTCTGACCTTACATGGTTTGTTCCATTTTTCAGATACAAGAGAAGCGGTATGTACCATTCCAAGGGGTGGGAAGAACATTAGGCAGTTCGTCAAGCTCTTCTGTAGTTCCTGACTCTAGCGTGCCATTAAGTGTCAATAGTGCCATTTCATCCTCATCTGAAGGCCTTACTGTGGATTCGTCCCTGCCATCAACTTCAATCCAGCTGCGTCTTTCTGATGGAACTCGCTTGGTGGCACGGTTCAATCATCACCATACAGTGGCGCATGTTCGTGCCTTCATCGATGCTGCAAGACCAGGTAGTTCACGTTCATATCAGCTGCAGGCCATGGGTTTCCCACCCAAGCTTTTGACCGATCTTACACAAACGATAGAGCAAGCTGACCTTGCTAATTCTGTTGTCGTTCAGAAGCCTTAGTTTGGCTTCTAATTGAGATCTTTTTCCTCGCAAGTTGCATTTAATTTTGTCATGATGGGCGTGAGACAAATAGTTGATGGTGATTTGACGGTAATATTCACCAAAATTACTTGTTCTTTTTTGATACGCTTAAAATATGAAACTGAGGCTTTATTTTGTAAGCTATTACAATTTGGATGTGTGTTGGGTTTCTCTAGAAAGTGTGACAAGATTGATTATCTACAAGCTATATTAAGGTTTTTAGGGGTTACTTGCAAAGCGTATTAAACAAGTTCTACTAGTAAGAGGTTTCAGGCACATAGAAATGTTGCTATTATGATCTGTCCTGATACTATTATTGGATGTTTGGTGGAGTCCAGGGGACTCGACTGACAAGATGAAGGTTGTGAGTTCGATACCCAGGGTGTCTAAACCTAGCTTTGATCTCCCCCTTGTGACCAATTAAAAAAAAAAGTTCAAGAAACTTCTAGCATTTCAGTTTGTAACTTTTCCCCGAAAATTGCATAATCCAAAGGTTACTTGATATCTAATTGGACATTCCAAATTGATATTTCCTGTTAGATTTTATCAGAACCACTTGCAACATTGTGAAATGGGAATGGGATTCACCGGTAGACTTATTAGCTTAATGTTTGTTGATTGTGGCCCGATGCATTTTGTCTAGGCTAGTCCCTTCTTTGGTTGAGACTAATTTGAGAGGTTCGCATAAGAAGATTCTATATGAAGGCTAGTTTAGATCATTTAAGAAGAATGACTTTCTAGATAGCTACTTTAATAAAGGACAGAGATGCTGAAGAGACAGAGAATGGAAGTTTTAGCACAACCTCCGTCAGTGACAGGACACATTCTGCACAGTATGTGTTGCACGGTGGATTTGAGCCCTCTTTTTTCGGCTCGAAAAGGTAAGAATCAGAATTTGTTCGAGAAATGGAGAACATGGTGAAGTAGAGGTAAGCAAGAATACTTTTCCATAGAAGATCATCCATGGAAAAGTTTTCTGAACCAAACGACGGATATGAGACTTAAATCTTCAATTTGGATCATGTAAGATTCAGTTTAAGGGTTTCAACAGAGCTATCTTAACAGATGCTGAGCTGGGTGGCCACAAGATTGGGAGTTGTGTTCATTGCATTTTAAGGAGTGGCCCCATTCATATATTGAATGCAGAGCTGGTTAAGGGATCTCTATCTAATATTCCAAGACACTCGTTTCCTATGGATATGCTTTTCATTGTAATGGTCCATAAGCATCTCCCAAATCATTTTGAATTGTCTAAGGGCCATAGAACAGCCATAATGGAGATCTCCAATGATCGTTAGTATCTCTGTAGTTTGAATCATAGTTGAATATGAACATCTTCCGTCTGAAACTTTGCCCTTGTTTTTCCATTTCATAGCTTGCGCCTCTGCTACAAACACACATGCGTTCATGCACGCACACACACACACTCACAGAGAGAGATGCTGATTGTATCCTCTTCTTTCAAGAAACTATAATCAGTTGATCATATTCTAGAAATACTGATTCATGGGGTGAGTTTTAGGATAAATTTCAGAGACATTAGATTGTGAAAACTTCGGCTTTTAATTCACAGAGCCTTCATCGAAAAACAGTTGAAAATTGCACAGGATCACTTGCTGAACTTCTTAGAGACAATTTTCTACATGTGAATAAACAAGACAAGATACTTGGCATCTTCCTTAGCTTATGCATGTAAATTATTTCTTCATGCAAGGGGCAAATTATAATCATTCATGTTGCTTTATATACAATTGAAAAGAAGCTTTTAACTTGGGTTAACTTCTATAAGACGGACAAACCTGAAACTTCAGTCCCTAATTTCAGCAAGTGGACTAAACTTGGATAGGAATAAATGAACTCCGCGAGACACAGCCTTTCAATCGTTCGAAGATTGTATATTTGTTGGGAGACCGCAGCTGCGAAACCAGTGGCACGTTATTCTTCAGGCATTCATCAAACTGCTCCAGCAGTGAAACAATGTAGGTAAAATCTGGTCGTTTTGCTGGATCCGTCGACCAGCAACATCTTATAAGGCTAGAAATCGCAGGACAACAGGTATCTGGTATATGCGGTCGTTCGTTCTACACAGAAGAACTCCATTAGAGAATCACAAACTCGGAAAACTGA
The DNA here is from genome assembly GCA_036023115.1 of Brasenia schreberi. NCBI lineage: Eukaryota > Viridiplantae > Streptophyta > Magnoliopsida > Nymphaeales > Cabombaceae > Brasenia > Brasenia schreberi. The sequence continues at coordinate 9,692,904 of JAYKKT010000049.1, forward strand.
ATTAGAGAGATGAAACAACACTTCACTGCACAAAACTTCAGTAACATGTCAAGATGCCTTCAAATGAACAAGGGAAATAAAAGGTTTCATTACCAGACAAAGAACCACAGTAACGAAACTTCACTAAAGAAAGCACCACCGAAAATTGAACGCCGAAAACAATCGAAGCTCTGACAAATTTTCAATAGGATATAAACATAAAGAAGAACTTTATGTTGCTTTAAGACAATTCGCTCTCATTCAGCCAAGTCCTACATACTTAAATGATGTCCAGGGGAAACAACAAAGTTCAGTAGTTACCTTCTCTAATACAGCAAAAGCTGCTTGCTCAGGGGTCATGCCTTGAAAAGGAACAAGAGAGGTTAAAAGTTCCCAAAGAACAATACCAAAGCTATAAACATCAACCTTCCTGCTATATGGTTTTCCCCTGATCATTTCTGGCGCCATCCATCGGTACGTCCCCAATGCTTTTGTTTCATGGAGCTGTGTATCAAGGCATGAGATACCAAAATCAACTACCTTGACCACCAATTCATCGTTCAAGAGTAAGTTATGAGACTTGAGATCCCTGTGTATAACTCCTTGAGAGTGAAGGTACTCCATTCCTCTAGAAATGTCAAGAGCAAACTTCAGAACCATTTTGATAGATAAAGAATATGGTTCTCTCTTGTGAAGATACATCCTTAGTGTTCCTTGCGACATATATTCAGTGATTATACAGTACACAGGAGGTTTCCTATACGCAGCAATAAACTGAAATAGTAAAACCACAGATAGCCAACCACCAGAATTAGTTACTGCTCAACACACACAGAGATCCATCTGAGGGAGTTCCACAAAAAATACAGAAAGAGTTCCTTACCTCAACCACGTTAGGATGCCGCAGTCGCGAGAGAAGAGCAACTTCTGAATTGAATTGGATGTCAATGAGCGTCCTGGAACTATCATCGTGATCAGGAACTCTAACCATCTTCACTGCAACGGCCCTTTCCTTGTATATTCCTCTGTAAATCCTGCTGTTTGAACCAGACGCGAACCTGTTGCCTATGAACAATTCAGACATATCTGCCACCCATTCAGGATCACCATGAATCCCTTTTTCTTGTTCTCCTTCTTCGTAACCACCACCAAGTTGGGGATCCAATAGTATCGACCAAGACTTCAAAGAGTCCAATTTTTTCTGTTTTGGAACGCCACTCTTGCTGCGCTGCACAGGAGCAGCAAAGTGACCTTGAACCTCTTCACCTCTCTCCTTTTTGTGTTTCAAACCCCAGAAGCAAGAAGCCATCTCTCTCTCTCTCTCTCTCTCTCTCTCTCTCTCTCTCTCTCTCTCTCTCTCTCTCTCTCTCTCTCTCTCTCTCTCTCTCTCATGGGGCTCTGCTCAAAGAGCCCGACCAAGGGTGCCTACATCTGGGGGTGAGTTGTTTTTGCTGCAACCACTGGAATTATGCCATTGGATCTCTCTCTCTCTCTCTCTGGAGAACAATGGTGGGGTGGAATTTGATGGGCTCGGGTGCCTTTCTTGTGAATATATATTTTTCCTTTTCCCATTTCGTGGTTGCTTTTTCTGTGAGTTTTTGAAGAATCGCCCGTGACAGATTGTGATTGAGAAAGCAGAACACGAGCTAGAAGATCCATTGCATCTCTCTCTCTCTGCCTGCTTTTACGTGTTCTCTCTACGATTCTTATGAATTATTCCTAGATTTTTGTTTCTCGTAGGACATGAGCCACACTCAATTTCTGTGAGTAAAGTGATTCCTTAGGTTTGGAGCAACTCGTTCCCACTTATATTTAAGAATCAAAGTTAGTTCGTGAAGATTTTGAAGCCATCATATGATATGATGGATGATATCTTTTGTTCTTGCTCTTACTGAAACATAAGATACTCCCACTTGGGCCTCCACAAGAAAAATATTGCCAATTGCACGACCAAAATAGAAAGGACTCTCTCTCTCTCTCTCTCTCTCTCTCTCTCTCTCTCTCTCTCTATATATATATATATATATATATATATATATATATATATATATATATATATATATATATATATATATATATATATATATATATATATATATATATATATATATAAGTAATGGAATTTCACTGAAACACAAGTAATTGTTGCCCTTCATCGGTGTTCTCTCCGACTACAACGTTGAAATTTCAAATCTTCTTATCAAAGTTAATGAAAACAAAGATAGCACTGTCTTTCTCTCACTAACAAAAGTAGAAAAGAAGCCTTTACGTCTGTCCTGCAGATTTTACTGCGGCAATCAGAAAGAGCCATGCTCCCCATCTTCTCTGTAAATAGATATGGTTCACATTTTTCCTCTTATATCTAAAGTCATTAGTCTATTAATATTCTTCAGCCACAGAAGCTATTCAAATGTGTCCAAGTATAAGCTTGGCGCAACACGCAGACAGCATCCCAGCTATGTCTGTTGATCAAGGGGGGGCGTCTCGTCTTTTGAACGCATTAAACACATCCACATGCGCGCGCGCACACAAATTCAGATGTCAGTGCACAGTCTGTATGAATAACGAAAACTGTGGCTATTATAAATACTTGATATTTATTATTTTAGATGCTTAACAATCTATTTATTTCGGATTTCAAGTCCATTCAAAGGATAAGGGTTTACAAATAGTTGTAAACTCTTATTTTTTCTTTTACAATGGAGAGGCTGAAGCTATATGCGTGCACTGGTATCGAACTCATGACCTTGTGAGTCAATCCCTATTCGGATGACTCATTCCTCGTTGTGCAGCTGTAATTTTCATGGATACAACTGTTGCCGCTGGACAATCGTGACGACGTAAGGTTTTCTTCTGGGATCGTGTCAGGTCAGGTTTCTTGTTGGAAAATTCCAGCACCCTCAATAGTGGAGCGTGATAGTCATTCTTTCATTGCTCGGGTACTGATTCGATCCATTTGTCAGTGTCTTTTGAGAGGAAATAAAAGTATCCTTATGACAAGATTCCCATCGTCCTGCTGTAGTGACTGTCAACAAATCAATAAGTTGAGGCTGTTGCATTGGTAATCCATCAATGAATCGGCTCAGAACAACCTATTAATCAATGAATACTACCGGCAATTGATGCTAATCACTTTTGAGGACGTATAATTTCATAGAGAAATATTAAATTTAGTGCAGGTTGATGGGGAATCGACGTCACATGATATCATAGCCCTCTATTACGTACCAAAACCCTCCCAAGCCATTGAGTTGACCACCATCGTTGAGTAGAAACATATGGAGAACAAGATGTCAAACATCTTGTGGATTCTTTATTCTGATGTAGGCATCGGATGATTGTGATTTGCCAAAGTTTATTTCTGTTTGTCTTGAGGTGATCAAGCTTGTATATATCTCTAAAACCAATGCAACGTACCCTGGACGCACCTACCTATCATACAGTAAATTACTTTAGTAGCACATAAATCACATACATAGTATTAGTTTGGCCGAAACCCCCACACTACAAATTATACAGAACCCTTTAGAACTTGAGACTTGTTCAGCTACCGAGTTATTTTCCTGTTTGAGTTCAGATTCTTACTTCATGGCAATGCCACCACCTCCCATCGTAAAGAAGCCATCTTGGCTCACGCTTGCTTGAAAGTCAAGCTTGTATGCGTGTCTGTGTGCACATGCACATGTGTGTTTGTGCATCTTGTTTCCAGTTAAACCCGAACTGTTTGCCCCCTTTTTTTCTTTCTGAAGTTTTGTACACGAGAAAGACTTCAGTTGTTACAACAGTTCATTTTCTTGACATCCACTGATTTACGAGTGGATCAGGTCCTCAGCACTTGAATGGGACTGGACCAATCTGCTTCACCACCGACATCAACGACAGGTAAGCCGATGATGAAAGGGAGTCCCCTACACCATGGACAGTTTACTGATAAACCAGATTAGATCTGGGCCACAACTCCTTATCTAGTCCCTCTCAGATCAGATCAGAATGGCAAATCTGGCTGGTACAACTTGGTTATTTCTGCACAAGTAGAGGGAACAGGTTTGTCTAGGACACTTATACATACATCTTTCTATGGACCGAACCGATAGCCCTGGTCCTTTTTTCTTTAATCAAAGACAGAAACTCATCAACTCCTCTCATTTTAGAGACTGTCTTTGCACCAAGTAGCTGATAATCAGCGTAAAACTTTGTTGATTCTCAACATCAACTCTGCTCATGTATGAGACTGTTCTTGCATCAAGTAGCTGATAACCAGGGTAAAACTTTGAAGTTAAGTATGCTTGGGCAAGAACAGTACTGGGATGCGTGATCTTTTTAGGAACTCCTGTTGCATCCTATAGCTGACCCCATTTAGTTCTAGAAAATAACATTTGATTCATGGAGAGAAATAGGAAGATTAGATAAAAAGAAAAAAAATACTGATGATAGGAAGGGAATGTCTGCAATTTTTGCTGCACTGCGACTTTCATTATAAGCACCTTCGTGTTTCTTTCCAGCCAAGGACAGCCGATCCTTCCACCCAAAATTTTCCTTTTGCCTGATTTATATTGTCCTTATCAAAACTCCAAGATAAGTTAATATTCTCTTAACCATATGGATCATGAGATCTTTTAATGGGGAAAAACTGTGTATCTTGTGAACATCAATAAGAGCGAAGTCTGAAGAAGAGTTTGACATGAATAGGCTAGTTTAATAGCTGAGTTTCACCATAGGTGGAACACGAGTAGACACACACAATATTTAAAGTTCTGTTATATAAGTAAATATTTTTCTACCAAAAGATACAAACTTCATTTACGAAAGAAGGTAAAAGGAGCTATGTGGAGTAAGATAGCAAACACAAAACATGGATCTTTTAAAGTGAAAAATATAAAATCTTAGAGTACACAAAATAAGGATCTCCTTAAGTGAAAAATATGAAATCTTAGAAACATGATGATAAACAAGAATAAAACACTGGTAAAAATTGATTACCTTAAAAAAGCACTACTAAGAGAAAAGGCATCTAACCGTTGAAAGGAATGCTTCACTTTCTTTTTTTAACTCAAGAGAACTTGCGTAAAACCCTAAGTACAAAAAGGCCCCTCACGGGCACAAACACTTCATTCATCACTCCCTGCACTTTCATATTCATTTTGAGAAAGAGAAGGAATGAGAGAGATGGATAAAAGGGAAAAAAAGAGGCTACATGAGGTCAAACGAACACAATACTCTCTCTTGGGGCCAAAAAATTCTCTTTGTAACTCCTTAGAAGAAAAGCCAGAAAAAGGAAACGGTCTGAATTATATTTCACAAATATGGATTGGCCTCTATATGTTTATTTTTTGTGCCTAACCTGAAAATTTTCCAAGTAATGGACCGTCACATATTTGATTTTATTAGTTTATTGAAGTAAAATCCTACTATATTCGAAAAGTCTAATATTTTTATCACGTTATTTACTTATTATATTCTTAAAAATCTCAACCATCTATGATAAAGGATGGATTGTTGAGTTCAAAGTAAAAAGGCTACATACAAAAACATATATGATAAACATATTAACACTCAATATATCTCAAAAGATAGATGGTTAAGATTTTAAAAGATAGATAAAGCATATAAAGGAACAAACATATTAGACTCATCTGATACATATACAATGTATGTGTGTCTATAAACCGTCTCATGGGAGGAACTACTCCATTATACCGGAAAAGCATGCCGATCCAACTACATTTAGACCCGATGAATTTTGAACCTTTTCTTTATGTGATCACACAAGTATAGGTTGTGTGAGACATATAGTAGATATAGACAGTTGAGTAGACGGTCCAACTTCATCGAGCAAGATCATTGCTAGCGAACAAGCCACCATCTCGTGCTTGGTGCTTGGTTTTAAACGAGCAAATGAGCTGAACATGAACACATATGGTGTGTTCTGTTTGAACCTCTTTTTACTCTTGATACACCCTTAGACACAATACTTTTCTCATTCACATATTCTCTTCTTCACCTCATTTTTTGAGGATTGATACGCACACATCCTTTTTACTACCCACACACACTCTGTTTTTTCTCTTATCAACACACCACATGTCAAAGACCGGGCGACCGGGCGCACTAGGGCAGATGCAACCAAGGTGTGTTTACTTCAATAGGTAGACGTAACCAAGTGTACCTATCATGACACGAGACACCAAAAAGTGTGTCGACACACCCAAATGTGTCTAGCTTGAGAGGCAGACGCAAACGGGTGTGTGTAGCTTGGGATGCTTCTGGGTATAAAAGAGGTTGAAGGTGTGCGAATAGCAAAAAAAGGTGTGTGCCTGATAGTTGAGTTATTGAAAAGGGAATGCATGATAGTTAAGATACAAACAGGTCCCATTAGGTTCGTTCCTCCTTGTTTACCATCCCTAGGTGATATTAATCCAGCTGAGACTTTCAACAGCAGATTGAAAAGGGAATGCATGAAACTGTCAATGTGGTAGCAGAAGCACAACTGCATGGTGACCTACCCGGTGCAAACCTAGACGGTTCAATGTATGACAGACCGCAGGGCAAAAGAGGCAGCAGTTCAGGTAACATAGTAGGAGTCAAGGCCACCCCCTGACCCGAATTGGAAGCCGTCAGAAAGGAAAAGCTGCAGATGGAATCTTCTCCAAAACATATCTTTTACATAGAAGCAAAATAAGCTTCGCAAGTTAGTCTCACCACAACACTGAAATGGTGCAAACTGGCAAGGAGATGGGATCTCAAAATTCTTCTAAACAAAACAAGGTTTCACATTTGAAAATGCACTGTCATCATTATAACACTAATACAAATCGTGGGTTGTCCACAGATTCAAGGAGCAGAAACTAAGGTTGATGCATTAAGACATTAGTGGATCAATGGATGGGTGATACCCCATCAGGTCACAACTCAATCTTTGGAGAAAACTGTTTAATACTATTCATTTCAAAACAGCCTGCCGATCTACTATAATTCATCCTTGCTCGTTGTTTCTTCACCCATGAGCTCTTCAAGAGAGAACTCGTCGTCTTCGATAACCTCTCCATCCTTGCCATCCCAAGGTTCAGTCTTTACAACAACAGGGGCATTTTCCATGGGTAGATTGCCTTTGCCACCACGGCCAGCTTCCTTAACGAATTCCCTGTAATTCAACAATTCCCCGAACATTTGTTAATCAATACACTATCAAGATCAAAGATCATACGAGAAAAGGGGGAAAACCGAGAGCAAATCCAGCATGTTTAGGAAAATGTTGGCTTACACAATATGATCAAGCTCAAAAGCACTGCGTAAGGGAGCATATACAGCCTTTTTCACGTTGAGAGCCACTAATGCAGGATAGCCGTAACCACCAACACCCACCTCCTTCTCAAGAACAGGCTGTTTGCCTGCCGCAACCCAAAGATAACTGCGAGAATCCAAAACGAAATAACATAAATACATAAACTGGATTCTGGCTTCACTAGTATTTGGTGCAGAATTGATATCCACAAAAGCTTTTGGAAGTAAAAGCCGTCACTAGTATGACAGGTGATGTGAGGTTCCACCCACCGTTCACCTAGTAAGATCAAAATAAAGATTAACGACATAAGAGTTGCTCAGAAAATAAATCTTCAAGATTCGCTCACGGACATACTTTGTAAAACTTTCCACCAAGTTATTTTGAGAGGTTTCCAACAAATCTATGGAGGACCTCATATGCATAATAAGGTAGAATCAGTAGATAAACATCATGGACACAAGATCAAGATATTTATCTCCCGAATTAGATTCTTGGGAAGTAATCCGCAGTGTGCTCTGTTGAAACTTGCCTGTAACCATTCCTTTTGAACTTCTCACCAACAGAACGCAAGATCTCTATGTATTTATTTCTTCCTTCTGCCTTGGAATCCAAAATATCAGGAAGGAAAGCAACAAAACATATTGCAGAAGAGGCGCATTTCTCCTCCATCACATCCTGGAAGAGTGTAATGTAATTTTGCATTGATTACTGAAAATGATATGATAGCTAGAATTTGAACCAGAAAAAGGAAAGAAAAAAACAAAAGAGGCACTCACTGGACCGATCAGCTCAACCACTTCAGGTGGCTGGATATTAGTGTCAAGTTGCTCTATTGCAAATCTTTCTATTGCTGAAGCAGCTCTTTCACCCTCATATGGATAAGGGCTATCCTTATCAGCACCGAAAACTAAGATGGTGGGGAACCCTTGAACATTATACCTGCTCATGAGGGACTGATGACCTAAATTGTAAGTGAATACTCCACAAGCAGTGTCCGTATTTTATTTTAAACCAACTTTTTGGTTGCTATGTGAAGTCTGAACCACATAGATCACATACCTTTTCCGCATCACAATCAACTTGACCAAGTTTAACCTTCCCCTTCAAGTTATTAGCAGCTCTCTTCCATTCTGGTGCAAGCTTCTTACAGTGTCCACACCTGCGAAAACAGAAGACCAACATTGATTAAGCCTGATGCTGTAAATGAAGAAAAATGAAAAGGTGGAAGCTTCCAAAGCAACTTGAAAGTACGAGGGTAACATGTAATGGACAAATACTCCATTTTGAAACAAGCACCGAAAAAGAATACAAAGTATGCTACTTCTTTAAATGACAGTTTTAAGCAATGTTGTAAAAAACGTATTGTATCGTACAAGAATATGGTACAATGATCGCACCTGTATCACAATGTAGCGTACGATATATTGTGATATAGGTACTATATTGTACAATACACCTTGTATTGCATGATACACTATATTACGATATGGAATGATTTTTTTTCCAATATTTAATGTACCGTATCATATGATACGGTATGGTTATCACGTATAATTGCCCTATACGGTACGGGCACCAATACATTAATTATAACATTGGTTTTAATACGGTTCAAGAATACACAGCCAACAACTTCTTCGCAAAACATTAAGCATGCTTTTTGCATTATCCATTATTTCCTATAGTAAAAAAAAGGTCTCCTTTTAGTTGCTAGCATTTTCAGAATTTTTATTTGAATATACAGTATCATTTTACCGTGTATTTATGTTTTGGAAAAAAAAACTGCTGGGATTTTAAGTTTTTAACCATAAATTCTCAGGTTAGGGAAGGCCTTTATTATTCCAAGAAATTGCTCCATTAAGAGTGGCTACGAGACGGTAAAAAATTGATTCGAGAAACAAACCATGTATGTCAAAACATGCAAATCATTGTCTCCGTTGACACTGATACACCACTGAAGCTACCGTGACACAGAAGACCTCTATATCCACTACCTCAACTAAACGGATGATCTTCATCCATGATATATACTCACCATGGTGCATAGAATTCAACCAGCCACAGTTCTTTGCTTTTGAGGACAACTTCATCAAAGTTGCGAGAAGTCAGCTCTACTGATGCACTTGGTTCACTCTTCGAGCTGGAGGAGGTTTTTCCATTTAACCGATCTTTCAGTAGAAGTTTAACCTGCAAGGAAACCATCTGCTTAATTACACATAAAACAGGATTGAAATTCTTTATGATTGATAACCAATAGAATAATAAGGCAATACCAAGAATGCATATGATGATATGAAAACCAATAAACAAATCATTTGCACGAAACACATTCAAAGAGGGCATCTCAGAAAAAGCAATTTGCAACAGCTTCTTCATGCCAAAATAATTTTCCTCCTGTAAACGAAGATGCTTGCTAGTGAAATGTTGACAGATTGCTGAAAATAACTACTGAAACATAAAGCCCCCTTCATCTATGGAAACACATTGCTGATGGTAAGATTGAAAACAAAAAGGGCACCTTGAGTGACCATGTTCAAAAACAATCTAGGTAAGCACCGCTACTACTGTTATGATGTGCTTGAAGACTTGAACAAAATCTCAGAATAGATAGGGTTTTACTTTGACAGAATCTAGATGGATATCACAACAGATAACACAATATTGAATAGTGGATAATCCTGATTTTAGATGAAGTGTTCCGAAAAACTATCTAGCCCAATTTAAATGAACACTTCCTTGAGGAAAGGGGAATACATTCCAAGTTAACTTTAGCTTCTCAATGAAATAAACCTGCTGAAGAGCAAATTCTGCAATGGGCTTCACGTCTCTTGCACCTTGATAATCAACAGGCAGTTTTCCAGGAGAAAAGACCTTTATTGTTGGAAAACCTTTTATGCCATACTCCTGCAAGAAAATACCCATATTTGGTCAAAGGGAGATTCATACTCTAAAAATCAATATTTGATAAATGAAATAGAAACCATAGTCATATCGCTGACCTACTGGATGAACCATATCCTGATTGCTTCTTTCGTCAAACTTAAAAATTGTCAGATAATTAAAGCTACAAAAAGCATTAACATAAAGATTAGGAAACATTGGATGTCAATAGGAATGAGCAAAGAATTTGGCATAAGAACAGATTGGGGCCATGAGAATTCAATTAAATTTTCTGGTGAAAAGACCCCTACCTAGATGTAGAGGAAAGGGCTCGGTTTAGGAACTGTGTAAACAGTCCAGTACAGATTCACGTGAAGGATAAGAAATGGAAGCAATAAGTATGAGAGAGAGAGAGAGCGCTAAACTTGAGTTCCGCAAGCATCAAGAGGAATTTTATATATTATCAAATGTATGAGAGATCTAGAAGTGTTTTAAGAAAACATCATGACGGAATTGGTCCTAGTGACTAGTGAGTAGTTACTCTTTAGGAGGGTTTTTGAAGGGGTGCAACGAGGGAGGAGATTCTTGAACAATGAGAAGGATCTAATTCGTGGGAAAGCACTGAAGGAGGAAGGACATGAGGTGCAAATCTCAAGTACAATTCTGTAGAAATGACAGTAAAGTAATCAAAACATCTATGAAACTGCATATCTAGCACTATACAAAGCAAAAGCATTTCCTACCAATATTGCCATCAAAGGACCCTCTCGCTACCTTCCGATGGGAAGGGAAGTAATCAAATTCCAACTTAACAAAGAGAAGGAAAATGAGTTGACAAGTCCAACCTGAGCAAGGGATTTATGAGCATCGGCATCTAGAGCTGCCACTCTCACCACACCTTTCAAAACTGTGGCTGCTTTATCCCATATGGGAGTCAATGCTTGACAATGTCCACACCATGGAGCAAAGAACTCAACCAGAACAACCCCATTTGAATCTAAAACCTGCAATAAAGTGTTAAATAAGTATTTGTGGTAAAGGATACTGAAAATAATAACTTTGAAATTCTGAATAGGTTTCTACCCTAGGCTACAATCACTTACTTTGAGCATTCTCAAGTTATAGAATTTTATCCCTATTATTGATAACATCCCTTGTTCACCTAAAGAGGAATTCTGGCTTTTACAAAATCAAGTATTGAAACTGAAACTTCTAATCTTGTTTTATGGCAATTAGCCTCCTAATCGAATGATCCTTGGTGGACATTGATCTTCTACAACTTAAGCAACATCATATGCGGGACGATATTCAAGACATCTTCAATTATATTTCATAATTAAGAGCCAGGAAATAAAATATGTTCAATAATTCACAAATCTCTTTTGAATAAGGAAAAGAAATGCAATAATATGGGAAAGATTAAGCACAATGCAGGATGAGAAGCACCAAAAACAGAGGTATTTTGATTAAGGAAAAACGTATTCACGCAATCATTGGATTACTTGGTATCAACCTTTTACCTATTTGCATGCACCAAAAGTTCTATTCACCTTTCTTGTTTGCTGATTCCATAAACATAAAGTGGAAACAAACAAAAAACCACTGAAGGTGATGGTATATAAATGCTGAAATACAATTGAAACATGCCAGGAGAAATGCAACAAATGCAGAGTGAGAAATTGATTGTCTGCCACTGGGCCAAACGGCAAAGATGTGCCTCAGTTATTTAAGCTTCATCAACTATTTCATTTCATGCATTTTCTTGTTTTGTTCTTCCGTTACAGTCTAAAGTACAATGAATGTTAGGAACATGTGTCATTTGAGAAGTAATGCAACAAATGCAGAGTGAGAAATTAGTGATTGTCTGCCACTGGGCCAGACGGAAAAGATGCGCCTCAGTTATTTATCCTTCATCAACTATTTCATTTCATGCATTTTCTTGTTTCGTTCTTCCCTTACAGTCTAAAGTACAATGAATGTGAGGAACATGTGTCGTTTGAGAAGTAATTTGAAAAAAGGCCATTTTTCTCTGCTGATCATGCCTATTGTTCACTATATAATCTTTTCACATGAAAACCTAAATTTACACCGAGTTGAGTAAGAAGAATGGGTAGACTGAGGGGCATCCTAATTCTGTCAAGTAGCTGTCCAATGAAACGCTTCAGCTGACATGGAGGTATAACGCTAAGTAAACGATGCATATAGAAGGATGAAAGAATAAAAATGAAAATAAAGAACTGAATGAAATAGTTCGTAGCCTCCAGAGCTATTATTTTTCGTGCAAAATATAAAAAAAAATGACATGAATGGATCGCTCCCTGTGCTAGGCAACCCTGTAGACTTGGATCACGATAAAACTGTCATTTGCATCCCCTCCACGTAATATTTCCACAAATAAACGTTATTTTGCATCGCATGAATTCTACTAGCATGCCCATTTTAAGGTCTCTGGGAGCTTAAAAGAAATGGTAAAATTATGATCCACTGTAATATCAGAGCCTAAGTTGTCGAACAATCCAACATAGGTATCGCCATGAGAACAGCTTCAGTTCCTAAATACTTTAGTTGCTCCTTTTGAATGGTTACTTACAAGACTCAAGTACAATCAAATTAACACCAAAACAGTCCGAATTAGAAAAATGTAGGAAATATCAACAATGACAAGAAATTCATTCGAATTATCATAGGAATAAATGATAACCAATTTATATTACAGACGCAAATAGCTAGCCAAGCAAACCAAACAATACATTGATTAAAACTGGACTCAAAAAGGAAGACCATTTCTTGATCCGGCCACCACCATATCTCAGAAAATAGCAAAAAGCTTCAGCAAACAAAGTTAACTAAACAAATCAGACATCTGAGATGACAAATGTTGGCGTTGATAAGATTACCTTGGACTTGAAATTGGAAGGGTTTAAGAGAACCACATCTGACGAAGGTCCGTACAAAGCGGTCACTAATTGAGAGGAGGAAGATAGAAAAATAACGAAGACGAAGATCCGTAGATTCGTGGGAGACATACTGGGCGCTGAGAGAGAGAGAGAGAGAGAAAGAAAGGGAGTAACGAGGAAACCTCTATGGGAAATATATACTAGTGGTATGCCTGATGGAAAAAGAGAGGGGGAGGAGGGACATGGAAGCAAGACACGTGTTCGAGCCAATAGCAGGATTACACGTGTAACAGCCCATATCCATTCTGGATCTGGAACTGTTAACGATTTGGTTTGCGTCCAGAACCATCCCCGTGTTCATAATCAGAGTACATAATCTTGATTAATAGATAGGTATAGATATACAACAATCATGGGGAAAGATATAGTAGCCTTTACACTATAAGTTTACACGGCTATGGTTGTTGATAGAGTTCAATCAGGCGTATGGAAAGCTCAGTTCCTGTCATTGGCAGCTGTCCAAATCCTACGACCATGCCACATTGCTATTAATGAAACACCATTGATATGCCCACACCCATTTTACTATATACACACCTTATTTTTATTATTTTTTTCAAAAATTCTTCGGTCATTTTTTGTATTTATGAAAATACACTTCTTATTGAAAAATTAATCTCTCTCCTCTTGCGTGAACGGATAGATTGCTCCTCTTTTCATCCATTCTTTTGACCATTATTCGCTTGTTGTCGTATTTTAGTCACACAATACTTGATCAACAACCATTTACTTCAAAAAGCATATTGAAATCCATTGAAGGAACCAAAAAGATAAATGAGAGAAATAAGGGAAATCTGATTTGTTTAGCCGATTCAAAGAGGATTCATAGGTATGTTGTTGATTTTGTGATATTGTTTCATTTTATATTCGTTTAATACATTTTAATTGTTGATTTGGTGTCAGAAAAACCAAAGTCTTTTTATGTCACACCCCAAGCACATCTCTCACTTCCAATGAGATGTGCCTAAGCACGTCTCATACTTTGAGTGGAGTGCAGACAAACATAAAAACATCTTATTGTTATGTAGTAAGTTTTATCCTAAATTATTGTCATTAATAATTATATATTTTTCATGTTTTCTGTAGGTATGATATATTTTTCTTAAGGTTGTTTGGTTCATATCAACTTTGAAGAACTTTTTTGTAGCCTTCGTTTTTTATGAGTGTAAAAAAGGAAGAGAATTATATTTGAGTGTTGAGATATGTAAGAGAGTTGTGGATAACAAACAAAATTCCATGTGTTATCTACAGTGACCATGATATAACTTTAGTAAATGTCATTTAAATAATTTTTCAGATATGATACACTTTTTGCGTAGATGACTATAGCCAAATATATGAAAGCTTTCATTATAAAATTGATAATAAATAAATAAACAAATCTCAACCATTCAACTCAAGTAATAAATTATTGAAATTTAAATTAAAAAATCAAAATTATATATGTATTTTTTATTAATATACTTTATTTATATACATATCTTTAACTTTTTAATTTTAGTTTTAATTTATTTGAATATGATAGTACCTAAGTATGCTATGGTATAACAGTTTCTCTCTCTCTCTCTCTCTCTCTCTCTCTCTCTCTCTCTCTCTCTCTCTCTCTCTCTCTCTCTCTCTACACATATAATATGGATGAAGGGAAAGAAACAAAGATTGGGAGATTGCTTTGAGAGAGAGAGAGAGAGAATAAAGACATACATTGCTTTTGGACTCAAGCACGTAATGGTGTATGAGAAACTTGGGTCTAGGTCTTTGTTTTCTTCTAGTTACGGTTACCTGCTCCCATCTTCAAAAAATTATATCAATTATATTTCATTTATGTTTGTACAATATAGTATTTTGATGTAAACCTTTGGAACGAAGAAAGCATATGGCCTGCAAAGAGCAATGGATTACCCAGATAGGAGGTTGACTTATAAGTTGAAGGTCATGAGTTCGATGCCCACGGCATGCATTTTGCTTCAGTCTACCCGTTGACAAAAAATAGGAAAGAAATTGAGAAAGCGTATGAGCTGGGAATTTTATGAAAGAAAATGTTAGAAATATTTTCCTTTCCTCTCACAATGATGGGGACCAAGTATTGACATCAGTGATCAGTCTTGATTGGCTTCAGGGACGGACATCAGTGATCCTTTCCCAATAGGTAGAACCAGAACCAAACCACGGAATGTCAGGTTCCAGTTCCCGTGACTCTCGGGGAGGTTCAGGTCCAGTTCGACTCTCCAGGCGAGGTCCAAGATGGGTTTAAGCAAGACCCTGCTTCGTACAAGAAAAGATAGAAAGAATTACGTCGATTCAAATCATGGCTGCCAACCATGGGGTTTATTTAACTAACTCCCACTTTCGAACAGTAGTTAAGCAAACAAATATTTTAGTAGCTGCTCAAAAAGACAAATACATTAGCAACTTTAAAATTAGCATAGTCCCGAATTTGCTCCCTTCTCATCAATTGTTTAATTTGTCTCTGTATTCATTCAAGATGATCTTATAGCAAGTTTACTCTCGGTGAAACGCCTTAGATTAATTCCCGCAACGAATTATCTTCAAATGCTTCTTCGTTTCACATCTTCAAAAGGCCCTCGAACATAAAAAAAATGATGAATCCGATATGTCGTTTATTATTAGCCAACATTTATTCATCTCTGTTTCTCAGAAAAAGGAAGTTCTGCATCATGCATCTGTAAATGGATCTAGTAAAGTAAGCTTTTATAGATATTTGGGCCCAGATCCAGTTAACAACTTCGATTACTTCTATAAGGCTGCAGTACTTTTTCTTGAACGCACTTACTAAACTGACGTATGATAATTAATGATATTATATTGTATGTTTTTTATCTTCTACTTGTGTGTTCATATCCCTATCAGCAACAAGCCTAATGGATATTTTAAAATATTGCAACTGGCAAAATGTTTTCAGCATAAAGAGAAGCGAAATCTTATTAATAATAATGAAACAGCATCTGGCATAATGGCAGATGATTTTGTGCATGTTGAAAATGAATTTGTTTAGAACCTTTGTAATGTGAAACTTCAAACCTCTGATAATGTAACTAAATACTTTATAAGAGAGGTTTTACATTCATAAAAGAGGATGAGAATAAAGAAAAAATTGCATGCACAAATTTAAATTGCAGATATATTTCATGATTTTCATTCTTTTTTAAGTTTGGAAACAAGCTACAACTGAAGTATTTAGTTGAGAATCAAAATTGATTAGAAGTTTGCGTGTTATTAGGATTCTACGTGTACTAATAGCTATCGAAGTATGGAGCCACCATCGAACAGGAACCTGAGCCATTGCTGTTCTATCGCACCAATCATCAACAATTCAACATTACATGATGTGTGCTTGAATAAAATCTCAAAAGAATCTTGATATCAAGAATTCTCAAAAACAGTCGTATGTTTGTGTTTCTTTAGAAAAATTAAGAATAGTTAAAAATAAACTCCACTGAGTGCGGTTCCAACAGAACTTCAGTGATGTTCTGCTGAGGCTCTGGCGAGGTTTCAACAAATTTTCCGTGAAGTTTAACCAGAACCACTCCTTCCTATAAGATGGTGCGAGGTTTGTTGACCACAAATATGCATCTTATATGTTCATGCATGTATCCTTTGATTGTATAGTTTCACAAAATCTCAGGACAAGAAACCGACACAAAAACAAATAACTTTTAAGCATAAGACAAGAACCAGATATATAAGCAGTTAGAAGATATCAGAGGAGATTAAAAGAATTTACTTTGTAGTTTGTGCTGTCAAGAAATTCCAAACCAGTTGCCTTAGGTGTGAGGCCATGGTCTGACAAATATAGAGGATTGTAGAACTTGCTAATATGTCTCATACTGCTGTCGCACAGAATGGTAACAATCGAATGGCCAGGTCTCCTAGTAACTGTGCTGCACGCACAGCGCCTACACAGTTCATGGCTGAAGAGCTCCCTACAAATAATCCATCATTCCTAAGAAGATATCTGTAACAAGGAAAAGGAAAAACAATTTATCAGATACTGAATTAGATTTCTGAGATTTATATAGAGAACCATGTCCAAGGATATAGTACCTTGATATTTCTACTGCTTCCCCGTCTGTACCTTTGAAACCTCCATCTAGTTCTGTTGCCATCGTAAAATTCTTAGTCAACCGATTGATTCCAATCCCTTCAGTTATGGTGTCAAAAGGGTTCTTTAGTCTGCGGCCCTCTGCCTCTTTGCGTGTATACATGACTCCTCTCATGACCTTATTGTATAAGCCTGAACTGGGAGGATCAACAAGTAAGCATTTGACATCTTGATTCTTTTCCTGAAAAGTTTGTGCACCATTAACATGAACTTGGCCAAGAATCTCTTTTTGAAGAAAAATACTGCTCGGTGACCGATCAACCAATTAAAGAAATAAATCAGAGCTAGAATGCATGAAAAAGAATAATAGATTATGGTAGGATGAAAACGAAAGGCACTAGTTTTGGACCCCTTCATACTAGAATTGAGAAGATTTAGAGTATCGAAAGATAGTTAGATCACTGGCATATCCGACCTTAATAAACCTGTTGAGTTTTTAGCTCAATCTGAGGGAAACGCACCTTTAGGAAACAAGAGACACCTGTAAGAGTGCCACCCATGCCTGCAGCTGACACAAATGCGTGCAACTTTCCATCTGTCTGTTCCCAGATCTCTGGTCCTGTCCCTTCATAGTGAGCTTGGAAGTTGGCCAAATTTTCAAACTGGTCAGCAAAATAACCTCCTCTGCAGTCTTTTGGAAATATAGGGTGAGAGTTTTCATCGTGCAAATTGTAACCATCTGCATGCCCATTCTCTCCTATTCTCTTTGTCCCCTGAAGCCTCCTTGCAATTTCATTTGCTTCAGATGCTCTTCTGCTTGCTACGTTGACAAAGTTATCCTTGTGAGTGATGAGACTGGTCTGACTCGTTCTACTGTTGCACCAAGAGCTTCCAGTATTTGAGACTGATCATGAAAGCTTTAATGGTTAAAAACCACAGCAATAGCACACACTTTCGTTTCTAAGAGGAGATAATTTTCACATAGATGTTCATAAAATTGTTGAACAATGAAAGATTGTTAGGCATCCTTTACAGCTTCTTGCACGTTGAGAAAAAGAAAAATGAGTAGAGACCTTCTCAATAGCCACGTCATCAGGTATAACAACATGGCATTTACAACCGAAGGCAGGGGCGACTGTTGCAAGGCTGATGGCTGTACTACCAGCACTTCCTTCAATCACCACGCCACCTTCAACCAGGTTTCCTGAATTGAGAGCCTGCATCAGTTTCACAGAAATAACGCACAGCTAAGAGGCCATAATCTTAAACCCGCAACTTAGGCCAAAAATATATTTGATTGCATTGTGGGAATTGCTCAAGAGTAACCATATGGTAACTAAGATGATCATAAAAGTCCACATATAAAAAGTTGACAAGTATTAATAGTTGGCAACAGGAGTGCTTTTAAAAATGGTTGGACTTAAAATCACATGAAAAGATAAGAAGGGGTGGATACCTTGAAGAATTTTGACATGTAAGTTCACAATGCAAGAAAAACACCAATTGTTTGTGAATCTGACTGCATTCGAGTTCAAGAAATATCTGGTTCACTCAATCCTCCTAGAACAGGTCCCATAAAAAATTATCATATCTCAAGATCCAAAGAGGAATTTCATGTTGTTCATTGACTGCAGAAATGATGTGTAGATCTACATGAGATCCAAATTTCACAACAATCCGGGTTTGTAGAAAAGCACACAGTACACTCAAGGTTGAGCCAGAATTTAAATATGAATTGGAAGATCTAAAGCTGATTTCGAGTTCATTCAAATAGTTTTCCTGTGGCCCAAATTCTAATTCCAAGTCCGAATTCATTGGCAAGAACACATGTAGAACCGGGTCAGTATCATCTTATTTTACTTTTTAAATTTATTTTATTCTAAGCTCCTTCCCGTTGTCCTTAACAGTTGCTTACCAGCCACCATCGATGAACACATAAAAAACTACACAGATGCCTTAAAACCCAACCTTCAACTTACATCTTGCCACCTTCCTTACCTCTCCATCTTACTAACCTGAAGCAGAGCTGCTACCTAACGCCAGATAGGTCCGTGTTCATAACCAGAACCACACCATTCACCTTTCACTGTCTCTCCCTGTAGTCATCGGCCCACCTTAACCCTTGTTTGCCACCATTAACACCAATATCATCAGCATCCAACTTGACCGCATATGGGCTTGCTATTATGAACCACATGTGTCATGCCCGTCTTTCGCCTGAAACCGCCACGGCTCAACCACTCTCCTATTTGGCACTACTAACTAGTCTCTTCATCTTAATTATCTGATCCCAACTAAACATAGAAATGAAACCTATAGCAAGTCGAGGAGGGACACCTTCTGGGCTCTAATCTCTTTCCAAACCATAGCTAGATGTAGCTTACCCTTTATCTAACCAATTCTTAGCCAAGTAAACCAGTCCATAGTTAAATTCAGTGACCTGAACCTTAACATATATCAAATCCTTACGTGAATGGTACCTAAACCAGAAACAGACCTGTGGTGGCTCTTCATCAGTTGCTCAAGCTCCTTTCTTTGTCACACGTCTTTCAGTGACAGATATTATTGCAGCGCAGCAATCACGCAAGCACCTCTATTGCCTTCATTGACATTCGTGCATAGAAGAATTAATTCAGCTTTCAAGATTTACCATTACACGGTGGAGCAAGATCTCCTAATCAGATTAGGAAGGGCCAGGGTACATCTTTCTTGGTTTTGACAGGTATCCTAGATAAGGCTTCAACGCATCAGACATGCAAGTTTCAAAATAAAGGCCTAGAATTTTTTACAGTACTTTTCTGGAAGCCATACTTCTAATGAGTCACTTCCCATGGTCGTTTGTCATTAGGCAAGGGAAGTAGAAGAAGCTGCACGAAACTTGGTACCACTACCTTGTCTTGAAGTCGATCATCAGGCATGTCTCTTTCAAGAAAACAAAAGTTTGGTCCCTATTCCATAGGCTTGTAAACCATCTACTGCTATGGGAGACAGAGTCTCGGCTCTCGCAAACATTTGCAAATTTACCTTTCAAATCCAATAAATCAAATGGAAGTACTACATTTTGACACTTTTTCCAGAGACCATAACTGGCCCATACACAAAAAGGAACAGTAACCAGCAATTTCAAGTAATTCTTGGAAAAAAAAACATCAAGTTCTTCCACAGAGTGTTCCCGATACTATTTAAAGATGCGTTTTTGTCAAAACACCGCAGGAAAAAGCTATCCGCGGCTGCAGAAAGATGCTTATTCAATTGGATGCCTTACAGCTAAAAATGTTGAATCAAGTCCACGTTTGAAAGTGAGCATGTGAAAATTTTTAAGCATAGAGTTCATCTAGCAGAGGTTCACCGTTACAACGACGTGCGTTGGTCATGTATGGCATACACAAATAAGCACAATCCATCTCCCTGACTATTAGAATATTCATCTTTTGACATTGCTCCCTTCACTTTACTAATTGTAGAGATAATTACCACACAGTGCAATTCAACCTGAAATCTTAACTCGCGAGATAGTGTATCGAACCATTAACACCAAAGAAGCTTCTTGTTTATATTCAAACATTGAAAGACAGACGGAAAAGATCCAGCTTGGAATCTCTTAATAACTACTAAATAATAATGATATTTACTGATCAGCATCAAATTCTACACCTACCCAGAAACAAAAACTCAAAGACTAAATAATAAAAAAAACAATGGAACACGATAGAAAAATCAAGATGGTATCTCACCTATTGGATTATTTTCACCGCTATTATGTCCTTAATGCTCCCTCCAGGATTCAAGAACTCGTCTTTTGCAAGAATCTGATGAAAACACTCGCTCACATGATATGGATATGCAAAAAAAAAGGAAATACATTCATTGAAATCCAATAATAGATGCACGAGAATCACCTGGCATCCGGTTTCTCCAGAAAGGCTCTCAATTCTGATCAGTGGTGTGTTGCCAATGGCTGCTAGAATCCCATGACTCCGCGTTCTGGAAGTCGGGTACAGACGTTTGGCAACCTTCCTCCCCTTTCGAACTCTGTAGATGAGAAGTACGTGAAAAATCAAGCCCATGGCGATCACTGCAGCTGCTGCAGCGCCTCTGAGCGCAGTCATGGTTGCGTCCTCACCGCCCCACGGAGAAGGTGCATCCTCCTGTCCCTTTTACAACGGCGATGTATCTGAATCGGATTACAACAGGTTCAGATCCGTATCTTTATGAGCGTGCCTTCAGTTTTCGAGTCTTGTCTTGGACTTTCCAGTGAACCGGGTCAGCAGATCGCGTAAGACACGATTCGTGGTTTTGTTTTGGTCACGGGCATCACGGAGCATCACACCGATAATTTTGAATCTTCGACACCGGTGTTTGATTACGAGGCCAGGCCTACTGTCAGTGCAGGCCCAGTATTGTGAGAGCCTCATACAACAACAACAACTAAGCCTTTTCCCATACTAGACGGGGTCGGCTACATGGATTCTTTGTTTCCATATATCCCTATCTTATGCCATGTTAGTTAACTCCCAATAAGCTAGATTGTTCTTTATTGTTTCTTTCCAACACTTTTGTGGTCATCCTCTACCTCTTTTAATACTTTCCAAATTTAGTTTTTCTAACCTTTTTACAGGTTCTTCTTTTGATCTTCTTTCTATATGTCCAAACCATCTTAAACGATATTCTCTCATTTTATCCTCTATTGTGTCACTCCTACTTTGTTTCTAATAACCTCATTATGTATATGGTCTTTTCTTGTATGATCACTCATCCATCTCAACATCTTCATTTCTGTCACAAACATCTTTTGTACATGTTGATGATTAACTGCCCAACACTCACAACCATAAAACATGGCAAGCCTAATTGCTGCTCTATAATATTTACTTTTTAATTTTAATGATATCTTCTTATCACAAAGAATACCTGATGCCCCTCTTCATTTTAACCAACCAGCATTAATTCTATGCGTAACATCTCCATCAATTCTTCCATCACTCTGAAAAATTGACCTTAGGAATTTAAAACTTTCCTTATGAGGAATGCAATATGTACCTATTTTAATTTCTATGTCCTCTGAAGTAACCAAATGATCAAACTTACATTTCATATATTTTGTCTTTATTCTACTAAGTCGGAGGCCTTTGCTTTCTAATCTTTCTCTCCATAATTCCAATTTTTTATTAACTTTTTCCTTAGACTCCTCCACTAATACAATGTCATATGCAAATAACATACACCAAGGTACTTCATCTTGAATATGTTTTGTTAACTCATCCATCACCATTATAAATAAGTATGGACTTAAATTTTATCCTTGATGTAACCCAATATTAACTTCAAAGAAGTCTGTCGTTCCTTCATGAGTCCTCACATATGTTTTTGCACCATCATACATGTCTCTTATAAGGTTAATATATGTCAATGGGATACCTCTTTTTTCTAAAGTTCTCCAAAGAACCTCTCTTGGTACCCTATCATAAGCTTTTTCTAGATCAATAAATATCATGTGAAGGTCTTTGTTTTTTGCTCTAAAATGTTCCATAAGATGTCTTAAAATGTGAATCGCTTCAATAGTAGATCTGCCTGGCATGAACCCAAATTGGTTCTCTGTTGTACTTGATACTTGTCTTAACCTACGTTCGATAATTCTTTTCCATAATTTCATAGTATGACTCATTAACTTGATACCTCGATAATTCGCACAATTTTGAATGTCTCCCTTGTTCTTATATATGGGTATAAGTGTACTTGCTCTCCATTTCTCGGGCATCTTTTGGTTTTTCCATATTTCATTAAATAGTCTTGTGAGCCAAGTGATTCATATTTCTCCTAGTATTTTTCAAACTTCTATAGGAATATTATCTGGTCCTACCGATTTACCACCTTTCATATGTTTAAGAGCCTCTTTCACTTCATTCTTTTGAATAAATCGGTAGAAATTGTGGTTTATATACTTTTCTGAGTTGGCTAAATCTCCTAAAATAATACTAACATCTTTATTTTCATTATAAAGATTATAAAAATAGTTTTTCCATCTATTTCTTATATCATCATTTACCACTAGAATTTGTTCTTTCTCGTCTTTTATGCATCTAACATAATTAAGATCTTTAGTTTTCTTATCTTTAGCCCTAGCTATCATAAAAATATCTCTTTCACCCTCTTTTGAGTTGAGTTTTTTATATAAGTCCTTCCAAATCTTAGCTTTTGCTTCACTAACTGCCCTTTTTGCTTTCTTTTTTGTTTTCTTATAAGCTTCTAAAGTTTCACTAGTTTTCTTAGCATAATGTAATTTATAACATGCCCTCTTTGCCTTGATTTTATTTTATACTACTTCACTCCACCACCAAGCTTCTTTTTATGCCGGTACACCTCTCTTAGATACACCTAACACATCTTTCGTAACTTTCCTAATATGTATAGCCATATTGTTCCACATATCACAGGGTGTGCCAACATAATTCCAAACATCTCCTTGCAAGACTTTCTGTTTAAATATATCTTCTTTCTCGCTTTTGAGGTTCCACCATTTAATCCGAATAGCTCGATGCACTCTTTTCTTCTTTGTCCACTTTTTTATTTGTAAATCCATAACTAAAAGTCGATGTTGGGTGGTTAAGCTTTCTCTTGGAATTACTTTACAATCTTTACAACACGCTCTATCTTCTTTTTACAAATAAAGTAATCAATTTGTGTTTGTGATAAGCCACTCTTATAAGTAATTAAATGTTCATCTCGTTTTTTGAAGATTGTATTGACTATAAAGAGATCAAATGCCATAGCAAATTTTAAAATCTCCCTACCTTCCTCATTTATATCTCCAAAACCAAAGTTTCTATGAATCCCTTGATATCGTAATGCCTCTTTACCGACATGTCCATTTAGGTTTCCTCCTAAACAAATCATCTCTCTTTGTGGAATCTTTTGAATCACCTTATCTAACTCCTCCCAAAATGTTGTCTTTATACTATCTTCTAGTCATACTTGGGGTGCGTAAGCACAAACTATATTCAAAACCTCTACTCCTAACACTAATTTCAACGTTATGATTCGGTCATTGTATCATTGTATGTCTACTACACTCTCCTTTAAATCTTTATTTATGATAATACCAACTCCGTTTCGAGCTTTTTCTTTACCTGAGTACCATAATTTAAAACCTGTATGCTCTATCTCCTTTGCTTTTTCTCCAACCCATTTTGTCTCTTGTAAACATAGAATATGAATCTTTCTCCGAATCATAGTATCTACCACCTCCATTAGCTTACCGGATAATGTTCCAATATTCCAAGAACCAATACGAATCTTATTATCTAGGACTAGCTTCCTTACCCCCTACATTCGTCCATAATCAAAATGCGGAGACCCTCTTTGAAATTTTTTCACTATATCCATGTCTTTTACTTGTTTGTGAGAGCCTCATAAACAAGTAAAAGACAAGGGCGTACGATCCTACGGTTTACTGTGAATCAAAGCGTTGGATTTGCTTATGAAGCCTAGGACTCGTTCAATAGTTTCGGATAGATAAGCTTAGGCTTTGTAATCAAACACCCCCTCTAGGGAGATGGGCTCATTGTGTTAAAGTTCATTTCAGGCTCGGACTCAAATTCATTCACTAAATAAATGAGTGAAGCTTGATGAACCTCAAGCTCAGATCATTTAAGAAACTTTGAGATTAAACTTCGCCAGAGGCAAGTTAAAACTAAAGGTAAGCCGCGAGTTCATACTCAAACTCACCTTGGTTGACAAGCCAGAACTGTGCTTGTTGGCTTTTCTTTTACCAACAAAAAAAGGCAAAGATAATCGTAAATCGATGTTCGAAGGATGAGCCACCCAATCGGCATCTGTTATCTCATATCTGACAACATTTAGTGGTTGCTTCCTGGTCTTGGCTCTGTCCAACCACATCTTGCTAATCCAAGAAGAATAATGACTACGAAAGATAAACGTGATGGACTAGAGGTGATGAGAAGACCAACATCGTTGGATTATTCATATTCGAAACCGATAAGATCTATGAAGTGTTATTTGATTTCTTGACTATCAACAACATGATGGATTCGGTCATGGAATCACAATCTTCACTTATCAGTTCATCTTAGCTTTTAGATTTATTTGTCTCTATTTTCTTGGACCCATTTATTCTCATATATGAATCACAATATGCAGCAGCAGCTACAATCATGGAATTCAGAGAAACCGTGTGCAAGATCCTCTAGTAAACATACACTGTAATTTTTCAAGAAAACCCATGTTCTGGTCATATAGCATATAACTGACTGTGATATCTACTTCTTGACCACATTTCTACTAGGAGCACCCAAGAGATTTGATCATACTGTATACAATTGATAGCAGGTTATATTCGAACAAATGCTTTCCACAGTGGATCAATTGAACATAAACCTTGGAAGGAGTATGGGACTCCGAAAAGTGGGGAGAAACCCCGTTACTGTGTGAAATCTGCAACTGTTACGTACATAGAAAATAATGCGTCAACAATGGAGAAACCGCAAGTTAATAACAAACACAATTAGCAACTAGAAGGAGAAATCAGAACTCACATAACGTAGTGGTATTTTCTTCATGCAACGACAAATCATTGTCGCATGAAAAAGATATGATGAACATGTAATTTATCTTCATACATCTGAAAAATTCTAGCAGATTTCCTCTGCAATTTTGCCAAATCTTGATTGCATGAGCAAAACCATAATTCAATTTGTTAAAAAATTTCAACAACTTCTGAATGGCGCAGTGAAAACTTTAAGTAGATAGGCAATGCATTGTCTAAGCACTGACCAGCTGAGGCGTCTTGCGAGTTCTGTCCTTCAACCACAACTTGATAGCTAAACTTGTGCTGAAAAACCATCCGACCTTTTGCAAGCTCTCATGAAATGGAGCATTTATT
Organism: Brasenia schreberi; assembly: GCA_036023115.1. NCBI lineage: Eukaryota > Viridiplantae > Streptophyta > Magnoliopsida > Nymphaeales > Cabombaceae > Brasenia > Brasenia schreberi. The sequence goes on from JAYKKT010000049.1 coordinate 9,718,961, forward strand.
TCCTTCAAATGGGACTCAAACTGAGTTGGCAAACCATTTTCTGAATATTGATGCTTTCCATGGCCAGTATGAATACCAAGCAACGGAGGCAAATCTTCACCATTATTTATAGCAGTTGACATGTCCTCCATCCAAGCATCCGTTGCTGTCACAGCAGCTCCAAGTGAGAGACTTCTCAGATGCAAAGACCACTCTGTTGTCGTCTTCAACTGAATATCAACGTAAATCTTGTTTTCGATGCCAGATGCCAGCAATTCATGAGCCTTATCAGACTGCCCATGGTTTATACATAAATCAATCAAGCAATTGCAGTATGCTTTCCTTGCACCAGCACTGATTTTGCTGAAGAGCTCAGCAGCTTCTTGTTTAACCACCTGAACATCAACGCCCTCTTCCAACAACAGTTTCAAAAAAGTTCCCAACTTTGCATCAGCTCTTTCCACACAAGTCACCAAAGAGTCAAGTTCTTCTCTGGGTGTTTGAATAATTACAGATAAAAGGCAACCACAAAGGCGATCATCCGGAGTTATTCCCATTCCCATAAGGCGATTGAATGTCTTCACAACATCAGCAGTTCTCTTAGCCTTACCGTAACACTGAATAAGAGAAGTCAGTACAAATATATTAGGCTCAAATCCTGCTGCAAACATCTTATCCAACATCTCTTCTGCCTTAGAAACTTGCCCACTACATGAATATATGGTAATCAAAGATGAAAAGGTCCAACTATCTGGTTTACAAGATTCAGAATTCTCCATTTCTGTAAAAATTTCAACAGACTGATCGACAAGTCCCATATCAGCACACATAGACAAGATGCTGTTGTACAAAATTACATTTAATTGAAGCCCCTTCTCCTTCATCTCTTTATACACAGCCAATGAGTCGTCCGAATACCTAGCTCTAGTATAAGCTCTCAAGAGAGAAGTATAAGTGACCCAATTAGGTACCAATTTCGCTTCAAGCATCTCTTTGTAAATGAGCTTGGCTTGCCATGGCCTCCCTGCTATTCCCATTGAATCCAACAAAGTGTTATATATAACCAAATTAGGCAACACGCCCGCAACCTTCATCTGTTGACATGTCTTCAATGCTCCATCAAAGTTCCCAGACATCCCGTGAACCCGAATCAATGTTGAAAAGGCCACTAAATCAAGCTTCCACTTCTCTATCTGTGATCGATCATACAAATTCATTACCATCTCCACATTACCTATTCTCCCATAAGTATCGATCATAGCAGAATAAGTAACACCGTCCGACCCACAACCAAACTCCCCATCTTCTCAAACCACTCAATGGCTTTATGAGGCAACGAGCAAAGCCTAGCAAAGCTAATAATAGTAGAAAATGTGACATTATCCGGCATAATACCCCTATTTTAACATCTCTTGCAGCAGTTCCTCTGCTTTATCCCATTGCCTAGACTTCCTATAAACTTTCAGCGCGACATTATACAGTAAAATCTCTTTCTTAAGCTTGAGTTTCTTCTGAACGTATCTGAGAACAAGCAACGCAGTCTGCCAATTCTCAATGTTGTTGAGAACAAGAACAGAATCATTTTCTAATGGTTTTTCATCCATTAGAGATGATAAGACACCAAAAACATCATCTTCATTAGAAGCGCAGGAATTAACAGAGCGGGAAACGCTTTGTGGGGTGGCGTACCTCGGTGTGGGTGATGATGAAGACGAAGATTGGAGCCTTTTGGGGTTGACCCAGATCGATATTTTCGATGGAGCGGACGGATTCATGTAAGTTGAGTCTACGGTGGTAGGCTTTGTGCTTGAAGCAATGCAGTTCCTGGCTCTGAGAGGAACGAGCGTGGAGCGGAGTTTGAGGTGCATCTGAGAGGAAGTATTGGTGAAGAAGCCGTCATGTGGGCAGTGAGAATGAGATGAAGGAGGAAGCGGGAGAGCCATTGCAGTCTCTCTCTCTCTCTCCGGAATATGGTTTTCCAGCGTTTTGGATTTCGAAGGCAAGAAAGATGATGTGACGTTGAACGGCATGAAGGGAATTATCAGGCATAGCAGGGATGTTCATTGTCTTTTCATTTTTAACTTTGGCGGGAGATTTAGATTTGGATTTGGATCTGAATCAGACGGGCCTTTAGACTTGGTCGCAGAAACTTGCTTTTGCCTATATAAACCCTCTGTTGGTTCTCGGTAGGGCAGGGACTCAAAAAGTGTAAATCTATTTGCTTGGATCTTTGTAATATCACCAGTTGCAATTAGATCAAGGTTTTGGTTCATTCTAGTAAAAGGCACCTAATTTACGGATTCCAACCAGAAATGGATTTGGTTGTATTATACATCTGATTTGCCAACTTTCTTACATGAATTTCATATAGTCAACTGTGTAGTGGATCTAGAAAATAGTGTTGGAGGGGAGACACATCTTTCATCGTTTTAAGGGGCAAAGTATGGATCTCGACCATATATTCACGGTAAAACATAGATTTTACTCTAAAATTTCAAAGTTTCAGGGAGAGCGGCCACCCTACCCCTCCATGTAGATCCACCATTGATAGTAAGGATTATTCATAAAGCAAGACAGGAGCAGAGATCAAGGTTCCCATCTCCAATCTAGCAATCTCCACCCCCAACCCACGATGGGGACCAAGTCTCTCCATCTCCACGGGATTCCATTTCTACATATCATAGAGTTTCCAATATTGTCAGACCTCATTCCAATTGATAGAGAAGAAACTCGAGAAACTTCTCTTTCCTTCCTTTCTCGTTGTTTGTTTCTCCCTCTAAAGTAATTAAGGAGAAGAGAATGAAAAAAAATTAGAATTACCCTTTAGTTAGTTTTTTTAATGATTCAAGATTGATTCCTGACCATTTTTGCAACAAATTTATGTGAACCAAGGCATATTTTTGTGTACAAACCGGAATTATGTTTGATTAAAGTTGCAGTTAAATTATTTTTTGATATATTCATGGACCTCCTATGTTAAAGATAACCATATCGGGTGTCACAAGCGAAAAAATAAACTGTTAAGGTAAGTAGAGCAAGATAAGTGGAGTTAAACTTATGAGGACCGGATTTGTTATAATGGGGGTAGGATATAATATCTGGGCTGGGCCAGACACATACCCGACCCTCACTGCAGAAGAGCCACCACCCTCTTGTACGTTTGCCATGCAACAAAAGAGCGAGGGGATGGGGGCAGTGGCGGATCTTGAATTTTTGGTGAGCTGGGGCGAACTGCCTATTTGACCATTCAAGGTGGGGGCGAATTATGTATGGTAGGCATGGATTTGATCGTGCTCTTTAACTTTTTCAATGGTTTTTCGAATTTCAGGCTGCTTCGCCTCAATGTAGATCCAGGTTTGGGTGAATTTTCCCATGAAGCAGACGCCCCTGCAAGAGGGATCCAGGGTAAAGCAAAGCCTCAGAGGTATTTGTAGGAGAAAATAATGAAACATGATCTTGCTTTTTAAAGTAAATTGTTAACTATGACATAACATTCAGCCCAATGACAAGAAGAAATCCGTATAGGTGACCCACTTACAGTGGGATAGAGCTTGGTTTGGTTCTGTTTTTCAGTATCAAGAGGAGGGTGAGTCTGATGCATGTCCTGGTATTGAACTCATGACCTTCTACTTACGAATCTACCCTCTAACATCTTGTCAGTCAACCCCCTAGCCAGGTGAATGACCAACAATTTTTTTTGTTGTATAATGGAGAGAGCGAACCCTAGATGCATACTCAGGGTATCGAACTCATGACCTTCATCTTGTCAGTCAACCCCCTAGCCAGGTGAACGATTGCTCGTTGTGCACTCGGCCAGCGTTTCCTGTCCAGACGAGCTCAGATTAACTGGCAGCTATGTAGATTTGGATTTGGATTTAAACCAAATTTCCTCCAGTGACTTCCCTAAAGCTGTTTAGTCGTCGTCTGTGCGTGTGTGATGAAACGTGAACTTATGAATCTGGGCTGGGTTAGAAATTGGATCTGAATCACCTGATAGACTACTTTATGAGTCTTAGTTGCCAACTAAGATTTGACCAGGTAAGCCAATAAGAAAGGTGGGAAAATAAGAGCACATTATCATATCGTGTGGATCAAAGCCGGCAGTTGTCGACCCATATGTGACCCGACACAGCACCAACCTTCTTTACATTCAATACTCATTCTTTATATTTGTTGGCATAGTTTACGATGCATTAAACTTAATAAAATTTCCAATACCCTAATTAATTATACAGACAAAAATCAAGATCCGTATGGTTGGATCAAGCATTTGATTGCTATTTTGGTGCAAGTAAGATATGGTATCACAATAAGGTATCATGGTTACGTAGATTTTTCCTTTGCAAATACATACATATGGTTCTTTGGCTATTCGCATACGAGTCCGAACCCAATTGTGCTTATAATATCCATTTAGTCAATTCTGTATGCCATTTTGGACCCTCATATTCTCGAGAAAACTTAACTCCTCTATCTATCAGTTTTCAGTTCATCATTTAAGTTCTCATATCAGCATTTTATGTCCTCAGTTAAGTGGGCCTGTAAGAAAACATAAACGCAAGAGAAATATTATTTTCAATGGTAAACTAAATATGCCCTTTACAGATCTGCATTTAGTGAATGTTGTTGTGCCTAGAGGGAAATAAAAGAAGAATATCATTTATTATAAGATTTTTTTTATTCTACAAATACAAAATACCATTAAATACTCAACTAAAGAAGGGCTTTTCTATTCCTTGCACAACATGATGTCCCGGCCTTAATGACATCCATCTTTGTTCAAGTCATACTCTGCTTGTACAAAGCTGTATCAAAGAAACTATTTCGTATATATTCATTGAGATAGGTATGTTCATCTTCTTTGATATCCTGTTGGTTTGTGCAGCACATAGTTGGGTGTCATGTAAGGACGCGATGCGAGTCCACGATAAAGTTCACATATTTTACAAATGGCAGTAACACCACACCGCTTCAGCAGACGACACTATGAGGTGTGTCTGCGCGCATCGCTCTTGTTGGAACGGAGTTCTACTCCTAGTAAGCTTGGTGTTACACAAAGAAGAATGAAGAATCCCGTGTCGTGCTGTGTTTGTGAAGGCAGTAGCTTTTGACCGGCCCAAAGCAGCAGAATTTTTTGTGTGTTTTGTTTCCCTTCAGAGGACAGCAGGAGTTAGTGGGAGTCGTGGGAGAAGTTCCCCCGCCGTTCATCCGTTGAAATCTGCTCGAAGACTCCCCACCACCCCGAACCCTCTCAAAACCAAGCAAGGAGATCAGAAAGGAAGAAGTGATTACCTGGAAAGCACAAGATCGCTGAGTTTGAGCTTGGTTTCCTTCATCCCACCTGGAACCAGAGAGAAATATGATCTTAAGATAGCTTCCTCCAAACCGAGCTGAGTTTGAGCTTTGTTCCGGCATTGTAGTTGTTTCTTAAAGCAAATATATCTCTTTCAGTTGGTTTGGGTGATGCGAATGAGGTACCACTGTTTCTTATGCTGATAATTGATGTTGGTAATGTTCCCGTGCGTCCACATTTATTGATTCATTGTTGTCGAAGATATCTTGTAGACCTTTTTGGTAACAGATATGCCTTTCCATAGAAGAACACCCCGTAATGGGATAGGCTTGAGGCGTTTGTTTCCTTTGTTTCTTTTCTCTGTTTGTGGTTGTGGGTGTGGTTGCATTTTTTAAGGAAAGACACTCTCTCAGAGATCTCTTCTCACTGGGCTCATCGTAAAGAGTTTGTTGATCGGCTTCCTTTGGAGGCTGGGCATGAGTTATTGGACGTTGTGACCATACCAATTGTTCCGATTCGAACCGAGTTATCCTTGTCATTGGAGAAGAGAAACCGTTTGCCACCAAGAAATTTGGACCTCTTCCCCACTTTGAAAGAGGATCATGTTATTATTGTTCTGTATGTACACAATAGGCCGAATTATCTGAAAGTGGTTGTTGATAGCTTGTCAAATGTGGAGGGAATCGGTGAGACCTTGCTGATTGTCAGCCATGATGGGTACTTTGAAGAGATGAATTCAATCATCGAGGGAATCAGGTTCTGTCAAGTGAAGCAGATCTTTGCTCCTTATTCACCTCATCTGTTTCCGGATTTGTTTCCCGGTATGTCCTCCGCGGACTGCAGGAGCAAACAAGATTCCGCTGCTGATAATTGTACTGGAAATCCCGATCAGTATGGGAACCATAGATCACCTAGGATCGTGTCATTGAAGCACCACTGGTGGTGGATGATGAATACAGTGTGGAACAGTTTGGAAGAAACCAGGAGGCATCAAGGACATATTTTGTTCATTGAAGAAGACCATTACATATTCCCAAATGCTTATCGAAATATTCAGCTATTGACTAAGCTGAAGCAGAGTAAGTGCTCAAACTGCTATGCTGCTAACTTGGCACTTTCTGATGTTAAATCGAAAGGGGAAGGTTGGAATAGCTTGATCTCTGAGAAGATTGGAAACATCGGCTATGCATTTAATAGAACTATGTGGAGGAAGATTCACGAAAAGGCTAGAGAATTTTGTTCTTTTGATGATTATAACTGGGACATTACGACGTGAGCTACTGTGTATCCATCTTGGGGATCACGTGTTTATACACTGAGAGGGTCCAGAAGGAGTGCAGCTCATTTTGGTAAATGTGGGCTGCATCAGGGGCAGGAGGAGAACACAGCTTGCATTGACAATGGCAAATTGGATATCGAGTTTGAACAAGCAGATAAGCATCCAAACATCGATACAGATTGGGGTGTACATGTCTATGAGTGGCAAGGTGTCTACCGTGCTGAATCCAAAGGCTGGGGAGATCAGAGGGATCAGCAGTTATGCATGGATTTTGCTTCCATGTACCACAACTTAGGTCCTTAGATTTGTCTCATGAAACTCAATGTTTCAGACAAAGTTTTGAGCCATCCTCTAGGACTTATAACATGGCTTAGTATTAAATTTTGTATCAAATCATTGCTTATCCTTGTAACCTTATTTTTGTTTTATTGGCTGAGAGTAATCTTTTTTCTTCCAAACAATGTGTATGTAGTTGCTTTCTGGAATTATCTTTTTCCTGATTAAGATTTTTTTACATATGTGGATGTTGAGTTCGTTTCCTACAGTTGCTGGCTTTCAACTATTCATTCTCTAGATGCAACTCTGGAAACCAACTAGGGAAGTATAGCTTCACTAGTACCTTACCATGATAACCACTTCAAACATGCAACAATCTACTTAAAATCAACAAAAATAGGGGATACTGATTAACACTCTTTAGTTCGAATAATAACTTTCATATAACTTTTAAATTACATCTTGTAAAGATAATTTTGATATAACTTCTAATACATCTTTTACAGATCTCATTCTTGCAATAGAAATTACCCAGTTGACCATGACAAACAGGAGCTTATTTTTTCTTCATTAGGGCAATATTCTTCAACTCCAAGTATGGTGAAGGTTCATCCTTGCATAGCTTGTTCAAGCTTGGATAAAGGACCGCTTTGTTAGGTAGCTGATAACCAGCATAAAACTCTATTTGATCCTTTACTAGGATGTGATCTTTTCAGCACTAATGCACTAGATTCCATCATAACAGAAAGAATTCCATTCAGATGGAGGATAAAGTATGCTTGAGCGAGAATAGTATTAGGATGGTTGACATCCTAGCAAGTCATTGTGTTGCGCCCTCTAGGTGACACAATTGTGTGTGAGAATAGGCTGGATGTAAGGGTAGACTGGTAATGTGCTGTTATTGTTGGAATTGAGGTTAAGAACTTCTTTTAATTGCCAGTAGATATATATGGTTTTTTGTCAAGACAAATTCTTGTTTGAATTGGGGCGAGAGTTTTTTGAGATCATTTTCTATTCTTGCACTACAACATAAACTGATAAACATCATGGTTGTATTTGTGTATTTAAAATTCATCTCTGTATTGGAGTGCCTACTAACTTCATGCGGAGTTAGCTTCTTTGTTGAAACCTTTTTGTGCTTCAAAGCATGCTTTTAGGACCACTTACATACAAGTGTATGTGGCATTTTGTGTTGGGAATTCATCTTATCTTGTTCAGCAAATTCTCCTTCATATGATCTTTATCAGTTTATCTTATAATGACATTGTCCCTACTCATAATTTATTCATGTCATAGTTCTTCTGGACATTGTTAAATACCATTTATGAACTTTATGACAATAGTACAGATTGAAAAGATCAAAGTGCATTAGCATGTTGAGGACAATTTAGAAGGGGGAACTTTTTTGCTGTTTTTTTAAGTTACCATCCGGATTTCTTTCCCAGTTTACTCTTTTACAAAAATAGAGGAAACTCCTTATCCGCTTTCTGTTGGAGAAGGCATTATTTTGGTTTTGGTTTAGAAGGAATGCTTATTTTTGTAACACTGAAGAGTTAAGGCATCAGATGTACTGCTCCTATTAAACATATCTTTATTCTTGATTGCTGTGCTAGATGCATGCCTTCCTCATAGTGAACTTAGTCAGTGTTCAAGTACATAAGCTTTTGTTCAAATTTGTGCCACATGAACATTATATTTTCACTTAAATATGGTATCCTACACAGAAGTCTTGGTAACTAGGTACCTACAGCCATTTACATGTATACCAATCTTGATCTATGGTTAGACTGATGGTGGTTACTACATGATAATTTAAGCTTGTTATGGGGCCAAGTTAACGAACTTGCTGCTGACAAGATTGCCTCCTTTTGTTCTAGCATTTCCTAGACCGGACTGGACCGACTAACCTTTTCCAATTTCTTGACAACACTTGTAGAACACCAATTTGATTGCCTATGTGTTGGTGTGAATTTGGTTTAAATATATGTTATGGGAATAGGTAAAGCATGCAACTAATATTTCATTGCTACGCTGTACACCATAATACACCAAGTGTATGAGTATCCAATGTTGGCAAAACATTTTCCATCAACCATAAATAAAAGAATGAAATGTTTCAGGAACTTGTCCCAATCATTTGGAAACACGTACATATCCAAGAGAAACCGGCCTCTTGTTTGTCCAAATTACCTGAAAGCCCATTTCATCTCCAAGGTTTTCTCTTTTCATAAAGCATCACAGGTCATTTTGACAATTGTTGACAATTGCCAAAGGTCATACATAATAAAACACGTGGATTTATCTCTTTTGTGAAGGTCAGTACTTCTGGAGTGTAAATAGATATATAGATATATGTGTGTCGATTATTCATGAAAGAATGTCTACTTCGGTCTTAAAAATATCTTGTTTATGAAAATATACTGTCTTAGTAAACTATTCTTGAAATATTACGTGCTTGTACTAAAGCCTTTATTGATGTGCTTATGAAATAGTAAACATTCTGCGAGGAGTTTGAGTAGTTCTTCATGTTCATGCCAGACAGAAGGTCTTGGGCTCTGATGGTTCACATACTTAGGATGTGGCATTTGTGTCCAAAAGTGTTCTACGATCCTAAAAAGTGTCCTAGGTATCATAAATATTGTATGGGTTTAGTAGCTTAATGAACTAAATGAGCATAGGATATGAAAGCAGATTGCTGTACAAAGACCTCCCTCATTGGTAAATCCTAATAAAATTAGCTCAGTCTACTGCCCAATAATGATTATGCTTGCCGACTGTCTTACGCACTTGATGCTTCAAGCAGCTAGTTGCTACAACATCCACTGTGTTTGATGCTGACGTCAACAAGCACTATCTGACCTTACGTGATCGCCAAACATGCAAGCTTTAGCTCTTGCTATTTTCTTCTAACGTGAGAGATTCGCCTAGGCAGACATGAACCTGTGATTTCTGATCAGAACACTCGAATAGAAGTTCCTAGTGAAGAGAAGTTGGCAGGAATAGATACTGATTGCTTGAATGAATTTAAGCTGATCAGGAAAAGAACATATACCAAGGATATCAATTTAGTTGGTATGTAAATTAAAGAACCAGCATCAGTTGTGCCGCTGAACTGAATTAAAACGGTTGCAGGCTACTGATCAACTGTGAAAGAGGAATCTCCGTCCTTTTACCTATTTATGGTGACAGCCATTGCTGTCCTCTTTGCAGCGACCTACTCTGTCCAGTATCCCTGAGATCGAGAATGTGTAAATCTCAAAGTTTACTATGTAAGTTGTTAACTTAAGCTCTATTCATCTTCAAAATAAAACGCATCCTGACCATGACAATTATGTGGTTGGTCGTGGGATACTCTTATGTAAACCAAAGAACCCTCTCCGACTTGTATCTCTGAACTTCAAGTTTCTTCTATAACGTCTACGCTTGATTCCCTTGGATTTGATGGCTTTTGGCCAAATCCTGTCAACTAATTTTGTCCATTATTTATTCTTTCAAGTGGCTTTTCCATGTTGGCCAAGCTTGTAATCTGACATCTTGCATTTCGAATGCCATGCTGATATCATGGTTTCCCAAAGTCCAGAATTAGCTCTTCTGCAATTCCCATCTATCATCGGCTTTATGCACATGAAATCACTTGATAGATGCTTGACTACCAGAACTTGTTTATTTATCACGTCATGCAAGCACTATCACGAATCATCCAAGTTTTATTGTCCTTTTAAGGTGCTAATTGTGCAAGGATTAAATACCAAGGGTTCTTGCACTCCAGAGTGTTAAATCACCTGGCAGGGGACTCGACTCACAAAGTGAAGGTAGTGAGTTCAATACCCAGGGCTTGCCTGCCTGCCTTTGGCATCCCTGTCGTAACCTCAAGAAAATATAATAAGAAAGGCCCTTGCATGTATATTCAACATTCTGGGGCATGCTGCTGCTGCTTTTCTTTTGTGGTGGCACGCTGTTAACGTTGATGCATGTTTACATATTGGTTTTTTATTGACAGAATCTCTGCCTACTATTGTTCTCTTTGTCGCTCGTCTGCAGCTGGGTGAGATTAAATGACTTGCAGTTTGAATCATGAAGTAAAATTCTCTTACTTGTCAAGGACTTGAGACGTGTTGTGGACGTGCTTTTTGCATCGATCTGGTCAAGAACAGAGAAAACCGTTGGTCACTCAATTGGGCAAGCTGGAGGAATTATGGTTGGTTGCTTGCAGTTTGAATTATGAAGTAAAATACTCTTACTTGTCAAGGACTTGGGACATCGTGTTGTGGACGTATTTTTTGCAGGTCAAGAACAGGAAAAGCTGTTGGTCACTCAATGTGCAAGCTGAAGGCATTATGGTATATATATATCTATATATCTATATATATATATATATATATATATATATATATATATATATATATATATATATATATATATATATATATATATATATATATATATATATATATATATATGCACTTAGTTGCTGTTTATACCAGGACAAGCTAAATCAGCTTTTTTAGTTCTACTTCTTAGGCAAGTTTCAAGCAATCCTATTCCTACCAGGATGAGCAGAAGCATACTTTATGCAAAGTGGGGATTATCCAGTAGCCCCCAGAGTTAGCGGTAATTCATAGTGATAAATCATGATATTATCACCATAAGAAAGCATTCTGTTGTACTGATAAAAATCACGATTGTATCACAAACACTGGATTATGTGTGTGCGTGTGTTACTTTGCTGTTAATGTTTACTGTAAAATGGTCGCGGAAAACATTAGTGGATTATATCATCTGTGTCAAATAAATAAGTTGTAGACTGTATCGGCCCAGCACCATGTGAGAATCCTGAACACAAGCAGTCGTCGGTTGCAAGGCTATCAATATGCGAGATACTTGCACGCAGTCAAGCTGCAAGAGTGCTTAAGAAGTGGGTTCATTAATTTAACACCAATACAGCATATTAATGGTACAATTTCGGATTGTTAAATTAGACGAGAGAAACTGGACTTTGCATGAGGTTGGTGAGCTTGCAACTTGCATTTTCCCTTTCTATTTTTCTTGGCATGTGCTCACGTGCATCACAGGAGGCACTTAACCATTGTGAACTTCCTCTCTCTGTCGGTAGAGGGCCTTCTGCCTCCCTCCTCCATGGACTCTGTGTGCGTGTGGCTCGTGCCTGTTGCATGCATGCAAGCGTGTGTATGTGTGTGTGGAGAGGGTAATTTGGGGATTTTCTTGGCAAAAATAAAATCTCCAGAAATTTTCTTGGCAAAAAGGAAATCTCATTAAATTTTGCTTCCAAAGAAGCATCAGCAAATAAACGTATATATAATATAAGTACATAAGGAGACCTCCAAAAATAAGGTGAAGAAGCATTAACTATCTTGATGTTATGCTTTAAAAAAAAAACTTGATATTATGGCATATTCTCGCTGTAGATTTCCATGCTTGTGCAGGCTACCACCCACCTCTCCCACCCGCAGACGTGTTGTCATGTACGCACACACACAGCACACTTGAAGATTGACTCTGATTCAAGGAACTGCTGCACAGAAATCTAGAACTGATGTGGGCCTACGAATCCTCATGAGCTCAAATGCGGAAAATTCGAGAAATGTAGTTCCAAGATCTCCTAATTCTCCAATTCCCAACTTGAAAACTAGGGGCTGCAGGAGAATTGAGGTTCCCATGAAGAACCTCAATTTGCGTTCTGGGGATTTCAGATTTCATGTAGATTCACAAGCCTCAAGATTCGGAACCAGGATTTTTTTCTCCGACGAGTCTTTTGGTTCTCAAACGCCTCTCTAAACAAAGAACATAGGCAAATGCAGTAGCATACAAAAGTACGCCAAAAACACATGGGTTAGATGATTAGCATTGCCGACACTCGACAAAATTTTTAGAAATGGCACAGAAGGTAGAGCCCACAAACAGCAATCAAGCATGAACCACATACCAAACCAGAGACCTTTTTGATAATTCATATCTACATTTGCTTGCACACAGAATCTTCTTCACTGAAGAAGTCGCAATTTTGAACATAATGAATGTTCTGAGAACCATAACCGGCATATGTGCATGGTTTCTGCTCATGCATACCATGGTCTGGAGCTCTGTAGCAGCACCCACTAGGGCACCAACCAACCGAGTCACCAATCACCCAACCCGAGCATGCCATGGCTACTGGTTTTGACACAACTACAGACGACTCCATCATCGGCTTGGGCTTCGTTGGCTTCTTTTCTGGATTAGGGAGGGGAGGATCCGCAGCTGGATGAGATGCTTTCGTATCCGAAAGAGGTTTAATAGCTTTCTTCGGACCCTCCGGCGGCAAAATGAATGTGACTTTCTTCTTAACCTTCTTCCCGTCCTTCCCGTCCTCGCTGGGAGCTATTTCTTCTTTTACAATCTCTTTTATTTCATAGTCATCGATGGAGTTGCCGACTTTCCGGTAGACTTTCGTCATGATCTTATAAGGATCAAAAGTTCCGATTAATGTCACCTTGTTTTCTTTCTCATTGAAGCTTACGCTTTGCAGCTCTTTAAATGATCATCATAATTAGCCATCAAAAGATAAAACTAGCAAAGTTAGTATACCGAACAACAAGCAAAGCCGCTCACAGAGTGACCAACTTGTGAGTAATACAGGATCAATCAACCATCACTGAAGAAACTGATGCAATAACTAAAGGCAGTGTGTATTGACTTGACTACCAAAATGAGGCATATTGCGCACATGAAAGATGAATAGTTACCGCAAACACAAACATTGCAGCATATTGCTTTGTTCATCTTCTTCTCATAGATGGAGTAATCCGATCTCATCTTTATCACAATTGAGTAAACCTGAAAAATTACCATAATAAGTAATTTTTTGCTGAAGTAATGAAACTTAAAGATTGATTTACAGAAAGTCACATAAAACTAATAGAATTCATTAGGGAATACCTTCGACATCGCGATAATGTGTTCTTGGTGGTGTGTTTGTGGGGATGGAGAGAAGCATGAATCTAGAGTGCAAGCTTGTATACTATATATATATATATATATATATATCAGCCGCCCCGGACTTCGTTTAGTCGGTGTTGGTGGGAAGTTAATTCAGCCAATAAGATAATGACAGGTGTCTCAGGAATTCTTTCAGTCAGGCGTTGAGTCAACTCTTTGAGCTGGCACAGGCAGGCATCATATGTTTTCACATGTTTAAGACCATACCATCAGTCAATCGGACGATTGGGCAGCAACCAAGAACAAGAAATTCTCAAGATTTTGAGCCTTTTAAATGTTGAAGATAGTAGGCCTATTAAATGAAATCGAGAACTTTTTAGATCTTGGGGATACAATAATGCAGCTGCTGCAGCTACAAATTCCATCAACAATATTTACTATTATCTTCTTTTGATTTTGATCATGCCTGATAATGAACATATTTAAAATTCGCCAAAGGGATTTGAAAGAATTAAGCTTGATTAAAACAAATCTCCAAGCAGACCCTTTTGTTTGCAAGATCATTTTTGATTGTCTGGTTCCATCTAGTCGGTCTTTTTCGTTAAGAAGTGGATGCCGAACCCAGCTGTTTGTGCACACCCCGGGCATCGAACTCACGACTTTCGTATTTCGGCTCCCGCGCCAGGCAAACTGTCATAATGGGCCAACATCATGACAAACACAGGTTAATCCAAGGGCTCCTCAAGTGATTATCCTTAAGGGTAGACCACTCTTTACCTTTCTGCAACTTAACCTATTTTGGAGAAATTACACCTATTAATAATAGCACATGCTAGGATTATGTAAAGATTAATACGGCTACCAACTATAATTTTCTGACTATTATTTGTAATCTAAGTGCATATTTCAAATTCTGGTTTGCAAAATTATTTTTATACTTTACTGACTTATGGTTTGCATGATTATGACACTTAGCAATTAACATATAATCTTATTTGTTCTCTCATGTAACATAGAGACATAACTATGACACGATAACATGCCAGTGGTCTATGTAATAATTCTTTTTTAGTAATTTTGAGTTGATGTGGCATACATATGCTAAGGTGCATAATGATGTGGCATACATGAATGGCATTAATTGATGGCTCTTAAGTGTCATAATGATACAAAGAGCAATCCACTTCACGATAAAACACTAAGGTACTGTACTAAAGTAAAGTTTTCTAAGTTTTTAATAGTATATGGGCCATGATGTTTTCCATTTCATTTGAGGAGAAAGTGACGATTTCCTTATCCTATACCCTTTGGAATTGCCTTAATAAAATTCAAGATTCATCAACGTGCTAGAGTACTGACTAGGTTAGGTTGCATGGAGACAAATGATCTGCATCTTTTTTTTATTCTTCTAATAAAATAAAAGAACAACATCAATAGCCATCAGGATTGAATGACAAACTAGTGCATATATATATAAGAGGTGTAGTGGTAATACATAATGTCTTTTGCTGATCATGTTAATTAAATGATGAAAATATTTATATAAGATTATGTACCCAAAAGACATTATGCATTTACTAATAATATATATGTGTGTGTGTGTGTGTGCAAGCCACAGCCCTGGATTTCTAATTTTACAGTTTTTTTGTTTCTTGAGAAGGAAGTTGGGAACAAATACTATACCAGCCACTTAAGACGTACGAAATCCAAGCTGGAATGGTGCCACCAGGAGGGTGGTCAATCCAGCGATCTCAGCTTTTGTTGCCTATGGACGTTTTCGCGGTGCTGCACCATCACCATCACCAGTGACACCGCCACCTCCACTCATGGTGGATCCTTCTTTTTTTCTACCAATTATTTGTCCTACTTTTGGTGGTGCATGGTATGTATGATCTCCATTACTTCAATACTTAGACGCTTTGAGGCTTTCTAGCATATTGATATATCCCAACAACCAATTACCATCCAACTAGACAAACCTGCCGACGAGGAGATGGGCATGGCAACCCTTTGCATCACGAGATCATAACAGACAGAATTGTAAACAAAGGAGGAAGTTGGGTCCAATAGAGCACGGAATAATAGTTAATTGACAGTTGTATATATCAATGCAATGCCAAGCTTATCTATCTATGTGTGTGTTAGCAGCTTGAGTGGTGAAAACTAAGCCTAAAATCTTTGACCATAGTGATCAACAATTATAATTGCTCGTAGTAAGTAAGCAGATAAACGAAAAGATCCAAATTGCAGAAACTCATAATAACTAAGCACAATTCAGGAGTCCACAACCTAGTTGTGCTTCCAGAGGATGAAATTTTATGATACCTGCCTCTTATGTGAATTCTCTGTTGCTGAAGCCGACTGAAGCTTTTTCTTCATCCAGTTTTCAAGGTACATGTGTCATTTGAGGTTTCCTCACAGTGGCTTTTTTCAGGGAGACCTTTTGTATTTTATTAAGTGTATTTCACAGTACGCACTGCTCTTATTTATAGAGCACACTGTCTGCTCTATGTCTCCCAGTTATCCAGCTGGGTTTCCCTCATCCGGAGCATCCATATCCGGACTGTTACCAAGTTTTCCTGTAACGGTCCGACGGTTACCTAGCCCTATTTCGTAACTCCAGACACGGTAACGATCTGGCAGTCCAACTGTTACCATGCTGAGTTGCCAAGAATGGACACTACCTAAGATTCTCAAATAGAGATTCATGGCAGTGTGCATCAAGCCAGTCTCGAGGCGAGGTCTCTGTCGTTGCTATGGATATTCTGCTGCCTACAAGCTTTTGAAGGTAATCAGTCATTAACTATGCAACTATGTTATGAATACACTGTCGAAAGATTAACAAAACAAAGATGCATTTTTAGGTACATCACACTGGACTTCGAGCCTTCTTTTTACATAATCTATTATTCTAAGAAGATGATCAACTCAGCTTTGGTGATGAATCCTGCAGGTTCACCACCGGCTTGTGCAACATCGGTCTCTGCTGCTATTAAGCTTGGGATCACGAACCCATCCGCATCTGAGAGGAAGAAGCAACACTTTCAGAATGAAACCACTGTTGGCCATATCGGTACAAGGCATTCGGCTCAATCATAACGACAAGGCCGATACATATGGGTTTGAGAAAAAAAACTGCAATTATAGAATAAAATCTCAAATATCAAGGATACACACTATCCTTAGCATTTCTTAATATACAAGATGCATATTAAGTTAAGAAATATAAAATGAAGTGATGGATTTGAGGGTGTATCATGTGCATCAAATGATATATACATATAAATACACCATGAATATATTAGTGTATATTACGATACAGAGCCACACATGGAAACCCAGTTGCAAATTCCTATTGATAGTATCGAATTGATGTACATTTGCTCTATAATGAAACTGTGTTGTATCGTATCGATATTTCTACTGACACAATACTTATCGATACATATTATGTTATATCTACCAATATGTACAACCATATACGCAAACCAAGCGAGTTAAACTAAGACTTAAAGGGTTTTGCAAAAGAAAATCCTCCCACAGATCACAGAAAAAGATCCAGATGACAAAAGTAACACACAGTGATAGGAGATAAAAAACGTAAAGGAGAATCATATGAATATCTTACTGTCAAACAGAGTAGAATGATTGAATATTATCTCAGCTGGACCGGCTATATATATATATATATATATATATATATATATATATATATATATATATATATATATATATAGAGAGAGAGAGAGAGAGAGAGAGAGATGGCCTATTTAGTATGGATAAGGCTTAGTTGTTGTTATTGATATATATATATAGAGAGAGAGATAATGGTATATGCTCACTCTAATATATGCTTACATCTCTTCAAACATTTCTACCGTTTCATTGTTGTAATCAATAATGGAGATTCAAAATAAAAAATAAATTGTACCATTTGTATTAAATACGAGTAAAGAAAATATACTAGTACACGTTGCTTTTTAAGATTCAAATCTCGACGGTTGATCGTGATGATGGAACGATGAAGATGTTTGAAAAAATTTAGGATAGAGCCGGAACCAATCTCTCTCTCTCTCTCTCTCTCTCTCTCTCTATATATATATATATATAACATTGTGTGTATTAAACAATGTGTTGAAAGCTAACACAGAAACAAAGGATCAGTTAATCCAAGAGGCACATGATCTACTGAACCCACAGTACCATGCGTGTTAATTTGGACAAGAAATCCAAGAGTCGGAAAATGAAACGTATTCATTTATATTGATTTTGAATTTTAAAGCACATTTCGATACATTATTACTTTCTTACATTTGTTTTACAACCAGCATATAGAGGGAAATAGCTAATGTTTGATAAAGTAGGGTTGCTTTTAAAAATAGCCAAAAGGGACAGCTGAATTTATAATAATAAGTGAAAAGTTTCATCTGCAGTATCATACATAGTTCTCTCCATTTGGGTTACGTGAGAGTGCCAATGGCTTCTGCAACGCTCGATGTAGAGCAATGATATTTAGGCTATAAATTATAGGCTTTATATTTGACCTCCCTCCTTGTTTCTCCATCAATGACAGTTCGGTACCTGCCATGAGATAGCTGGTTCTCGTTTAACCAGTGAACCCATCGGTTCCGTGACCCTAAATCATTAATAACAAACCATATTTTTCCGGAAGATCCAGTTCCTGTTATAGGACAGGTCAGTTTCTTTCTGGCTTCTTTTCTTGCTTTTAGAAACATACTGAAAAGTCAAATAAGGGAAAAAACTATGTTGAAGTTTTGTTTTGTTTGAAAAATATTAGAATCTTATAAGAAAAAGAAGTAAATCAAAAGGCTTTAAATTTTAACAGGCTATAAACCATCAGGTTGAACCGACAATTCTAATCGCAGGTTCGAACCTATGATTGTATAAACCCAAGTCTGGTTCGACTTTTCAAAAGGTGAAACCATAGCCGAACTGTCATTTCTCGATACTGGTTACCATCGTGAATGGTTCCATTTTGGGTTGGTTCTACAGTTCGGTTCCAAAATGGTCATGTCTACTTGCAAACATACCTTTTGCCCTGTTAATTTCAATCAGTTCGGTCCGATATTCAGTTAGGCTCCAAGCTAAATTTTATGTTTGAGCATATGACTTTGCAAACACCGATAAAATATATAAACAATATAGTAGTGTAGATCAAATGTTTGGCAGTGGAAAGGAACTAATGTGTTTATATATATGGAGAAACTGGTATAGGTAATAGGTTTAGGTACTAATAAATCCAAATAAATCTCATACATTAATATTTGATGATGAATGATTGAAATTTGAATTTAAAAGTAAAAATGTTCATGTATTTAGACTTGTAAAAGGTACAAGTGTACCTTTTACTTTTTAAATTTAAATTTTAATCCTCTACCATCAAAAGATAAATAATTAAAATTTATTTGGATTTTTAATACCTAATTGTGTTAATATATGTTATTTTTAATTACGTTTCTTCTCAGATTTAAGTTTCAAAAACAGAACCAAACCTAAATAACTCACCTTTTTAGAGTATTACTAAAGGCATCTCTATTTCCATTTTACCCTCGTTTATAAGTATCTTCTCTCACTTTCTCTCAACTCTCCTTTATCTTCTCCTCTTGCCAATACACTCTCTTCCTTGGGGGCACATTCTCATTCAAAAAAGACGTGCATGGCATACTTGTTTCTATACGTCTCTCTTATGAAAAAAACACATACAACATGCATCAAAATCTTTGATGCAAGCAACATCACTTCTTTTGTCTTTTGTAAAAGAGATGCAACTGATGTCCATCTCTCCTATAAGAGACGCATGCAATACATCTCTCATATGGGAGAGACGGGTGTGTTGCGCATTAGACGCATCTCTCGTTTAGAGACGTGGTTTGAGTTCTTGTTTCACCGTAGAAAGAGAGAGAAAGCGTAACGATGACAATGAGTGATGCCAAAGTGAGACCATGAGTGTCTCTATATTAGAAGAGACGGATGAATAGGGTTTGTTCATGGGGTGGGGTCTTTGGTCCCCGTTTGAGAACCTCATACCGGTTACCATGCAGGAATCAAAACTGCTCCCATCCTCATCCTCCTGTCCCAACAGGTCTCTAAAAAAGAAAAATTTGGAGCTCACTTTTACATATGAAATGAAATCTAATTTACGTAAAATACATCTAAATCTAAATTAGAACATATATAAAAGGTAGAGAATGACGATGAGTTCACCAATTATGACACTTTCTTTTATTTATTTTTTCTTATAATTTATTTTATTTTTAGATGGGCCTAAATTTCTAGAATCAATTAGAGTTAGAGTAAAGAGGGTCGGGTTCGTGGTACAGGAGCATTGCTACCTCCATTCCCGTTTCAATCCTCGTCGAGAATTTCCTTCCTCTCCCAATCCTATTCTCGTCCCATTTCCATTCATCAAATCTGCCCCGCGGCAAATCCCCACAGGAAGATCGGGGATCTCCTCTCCATGTACATCCCTCCACATCAGGTACTTGTTTTTTTGAAGATAGGCTAGTGTTCTGCGTGTTTCTTTAAAAAAATACGAAAAAAACTATAAATAGAGAGATAATCTCAGATAATGCTGCTTAAAGAGTGAGAGAAAACAGGAGGGAGGTAAGGAGATGTCGACGAGAGAGGAAGTTGTCAAAGAGAGTAAGCACCAATAAGGTGAGGGAAAGATAAGAGAGAGGGAGTAATGGTGAGGTACGAGAGAAAGGAGAGAAACCGAGTGCAAAGACCACGAGGGTGAGGAGGGGTAAAAGAAAAAAATGAGGTATAATGCTTTTTTTATTTCTGAAACTGAAACCGAAACGAACAAACAAAAAGACCGAATCCAAATGAAAACTTTTATCGGTATTGGGTTAATCATATAGATGTAATTTGAAAGGCCTTATAGAAACAATTGGACAAAAACATTGCTTTTGTATTTTATTTTCTCATTTTTTTCAGTAATCATTGTCTCAATTTATAATAATTTTAGATTTGCTTTTAAGTATACACAGAAAAAACATGTTTCCTTTCAAATGTCCCACATCTCTTTTTCGAATGTCTTAAAGTGCCCTGCATTATTAAATCGATGACATCCCAATGGAAGCTGATGGATCTTAATTACACTCCCATGTTACATAATTCAGACATGAATAGTCATTCTCATCTCTGGGTTTGTATCTGCTTGCTTTAGCTGACGTTAATTTTGAAGAAAAGAAAATGCGACACCACTAAAAAGTCCATGTATATCTTGAAAATTTTTTGACAAACACGTACAACTAAACAATGCTTGTTCCCTCTCAATGACTTCCCCCGAGCAATAAATGTTAAAATTCTCACTGAAAAATGATGATGAAGGTCTACGATCAGTCTCACAATTGTCAAAACTTACCTTATCCTTAAACTCGCTTTCTGAAGAGGATAGATAATTCTTTAGTCTTAGTTTGGCTGACGCACTGCCGTGTTGTTCAATTGCTTCAATCATCTAAGTTCTTTTGTTTATTGAGTAGTTTCTTTGAGTATCCAGTGCGTTGCTGGGAACGAAGAACAAAGGATGAAACAGACAAAGATAGAACCAACCATGCAAACTGTACGATAGGATGTACGTAGTTCATAGTACAAAAAATTCCTCTATTTGATCCATCAGTTTTTTACATATATATATATATATATATATATATATATATCAAGAGAGAGAGGGAGAACGTGGCAACTGCATACATCCATCAATATTGAAACATTTTTAAAGATCCCAACCGTGCGACAAGTCAGAAGAACGATTGAAATTCAAGTATATATATATATATATATGTCCAAGAAGGCCTCTTTAAAAGATGACCAATATTAGATTGGTATATCAGATAGATATATGAAATTTTATATATATATATATATATATATATATATATATATATATATATAAATATTTATTTTAGATATGTGAACCAGGTTCTACATCAAAGAAGGATCTCATTCTCAAACGAATTTAAAGATGACCAATATTAGATTGGTACATGTTCATTCAGATCAGATACGTGAAATTTTATATATATGTCGAAGAAGGCCTCTTTAAAGCTGAACAATATTAGATTGGTACCCGTTCATTCAAATCGGGTACGTGAAATTTTATGAAATAGTGAACCAGGTTCTACATCAAACTCCAACGGATCTCATTCAACAAAAGCTGCTCTTTTTTCACGTTGAATCGGCCGGTTCAAACGAATCAGCTGAACCAATCGATGAGCATCAAAGTGGTTTTGCATTTATATTTTCCTTCTTCCAATTGACAAAAGGGTTAAGCAGATTACCTGCCATAAGTGCACACTCAGCATATTGAACTCATGACCTCACTTGAAGGTTCAAGAACATCATAACGAGGAGAGTCATGACTCCTTGTACAAGATATATTCATCATATTCTCATATACGTTCTGAAGGCTTTTGAACTTAAATAGATGATCGAACAGAACGAACTCTCTTAGCTTTTGTGTGGCAAGCTACTGTAAGAGATCGATGAATCTGGATACTAATATATATAAATACAAATGGTCGAATGGAACCAAAAAATTTCAAGAGCATTTGCAGCATTCCATTTCTGAACGAAAGAACGGTTTTCTCAATCAATTACGTATTAATCAACTTTTGATTGATTGGTCAAAGGTTAAGGCTATCAACAAATCAGATTTATTTAAGTACTTTTCAAGAACTTCGAATCATCTTAGAATCATTCTTTTTATTATGATAATCGATCTGCTTGCCTAAAATTGACTTGACCCAATAGGAAAATTTCAATTTCTTCGATACAATCAAATAGATTGCGATCAAGGCATCATAGTCTAGAGACTCAAATTATGTGATTGAATAAATTCTTATCCTCTTCTTTATGACATGCTACAACGACAATTAATCCTTTTTCCATACTGATGAAATCGGTTACATGAATTTTTTATTTTCATAAAGTCTAATCATGTGTTATTATAATAGTTACATATAAAGAATCATGCGTAACCGTTGCAATAAAAAAGAAAGAAAGATTGTCTTAGGGTTCCAACAACAAACGGTAACTTTATCGAATTTATCAATTATAATCTTATTTTGAAAATCAATTCCATCCAACAAATATATATATATATATATATATATATATATATATATATATATATATATATATATATATATATATATATATATATATATACATCTGACGATATCGATATCTGCAATTACAGCATTTCTGCTTGGCCTCAACTATATAAAGGGCCGAATGATGTCGCAGTGACTTCTATCAATCAAGTTGATGGATGGATAATATATGGGTTTCGTAAATCCAGAGATATTGATTTTATTTCGATAGCTGTTTTCTTGCTGCTTGTGTTTCCAAGGCTAAAGTGAAGGTAGTGCTTGATGAAGATCCACTTGGAAGAGAAACAAAAGTAGCAGTTCAGAATTATTTTTCAGTTTTTTCTGCAACTTTCCTTCAACTTTTCAGCACATAGATTGAGCAAATCTACCTTGTGAGAGACAGAAATTGGACGTTCAAAGATTTAGTGGCAAGTTGATGCAAATTTATTTGTCAGCAGACGTTTAATATGTCAATAATTCACACACATATTTGGTTAAGATGAGAGGATGAAGCCTAACATATCGCATATATACACCACCCGGAATTGATCTCGCCACCGAGCTCTATCGTCAAGCTAATGCTTTGGGTGTTATTTATTTATAAACTTGTAACAATATATACTTTTTAAGAGTATGAGTGTGATTTAGAAATCTACAAAAATATTTAGAAGCAACTATATAATACTTTTAACCTTCAAAAAAGGTAAGATTGTTGGTATCAAGGCACATGCCTGCAGGAACAAGATTTATATATGTGTGTGTGGACAGGTCTGGTTATGAGTGTTAATTATTTAATTATTTCGGTTAATCTTCTTTCAATTTCTTGATATTTCTCATTTTCATTAATTAGACTGCACATAAGTTGCTATCATAGTCGTAAATTCACGGCATATCTTAGCATTATTGTGTAAATCACAGGTTTACTACGTTAATAGTTTTTATAGACTTTCGTATCGCAGCAAGAGTTCACCACACAACAAAATGCAATGAAGTTAAATGCTAATATAATACAAGATCAAGGACAATCACAAGTAAGAACCTATACATTGCCAACCCTTCTAAGTATGACAAATGCAGTGGCTGATCCACATTGTGGAAGGGTGAGACAGTCATTTAGAAAATATTGAATTAAGTATTTAAATTTTTAAAAAAAATTAAACATGCTCTACTAGAACCTCAAGTTCACCTCAACCAAAACAAATTTCTGGATCTGTTACTGGACACAAGGCCTGGCACCCCACGTATGTCAGGAACCCTACACAGTAAGATGAGATGACACTCAAAATATTAACTGAAGAACTTACTATTATCTCTTGTATTACCATCATACCTTTCAAGAACCAACAAACATATAAAAATGCATATGAATTACCAAATTATCTAAGCTTTTTTTCCCAACAAAAATAGAAACTTGGTTCATCAAACAAGTAAAAGAGGCTCATTAGAGAGCACATTACAAGAACAATACAAACAAACAAATGGATCTCCCAAAACAAAAAAGTTATATGATCTTACATGATTAAAAAAAATTACCGACTACCTTGAAAAGTACCATCTCGAGATAAAGTAATTGGCTGCCGGAAGAACCACTTGGCCTTCATTCTTTGGTATATGAACATTCCCAGAAACCTCGGCAAGCACAGAAGACCTCTCACAGGCACAAAACATACTTCTTTTTGTAACTCTTCAAAAAGAAAACACAAAAAAAATATTGCAGAAAGCCAACCAACCATTAATCGTTTTCAATATGAGGAAAAAAATCCTTTCATCTTTACCCTCATGCTCTCTAACTCTTTAGCAAAAGAGAGAGCGAAAAAAATATTAAAAAAAAGAAAAAAATTAAAGGTGGACCCCTCACCTCACAGCTTGCCCCCAACGGCCAAGGCTTATGTTACAAATTCACTCACTTTTCAAGTTCAAATTCACCAAATCACCAAGGCTTGTGTTACATATAGCTGAACTCTTTAACCCATTTCATCCAAAGAAAAAGAAGTTGGCAACCCAAGGGTAAAGGATGTAGAAGGATCGGGTCGGGCTGGATCATATGGATCAACAGATTCAGGACTGCTACGAGAATGACTCCATTCTTCTCGTATCTAATCCTCGCCCTAACGGCGCCCAACTACAGTGTCAGCTTTTAAGTAAAACCGCCGAATCATTAACACCCATAAATCAATACCATACTCCCAAGTCTTAGACCACAATACTTGAGCTAATGCATTTATCTAGTACTTTGGTAAGGTTCACACATACATACATATATACATATATATATATATATACATATATATATAACAACTAAGCCTTTTCTCATACTAGATGGGTTGGCTACATGAATTTATTGTTTTCATAAGTCTTATTATGTGTCATGCTAGATGTTAACTCAATATAAACTAGTTCATTCTTTATTTATTTCTTTCCAACATTTCTGAAGTCGTCCTCTTCTTCTTTTAACATTTTTATAATCTAGTTTTTCATATTTTCTTACGATAACGTCCTTTAGTAGTCTTACCTTAAATAATTTTTTTATCATTTTATCCTCTATTGGTGTTACTCCCAATTTATTTTTAATAATCTCATTATGGATACCGTCTTTATTTGTGTGACCGCTCATCAATCTCAATATCTTTATTTCTTTTACAAACATCTTTTGTACGTATTGATGATCAATTGCCCAATACTCAGAATAATAAAGCATACTAGGTCTAATTATTATTCTATAATATTTACTTTTCAACTTTAATAGTATCTTCTTATCACATAAAATATTTGATGCATCTCTCTATTTTAACCAACCGACATTAATTCTATAATAACATCTCCATCAATTTTTCCATCACCCTAAAAAATTGGTTCTAGGTATTTAAAACTCCCTTATGAGGGATGCAACGTGTGATAATCTTAATTTCTATATCCTCTAAAATACCAAATGATCAAACTTATATTCTACATATTATCTTTATTTTATTAAGTCAAAAGCATTTACTTTCTAATGTTAGTTCCAATTTCCTATTAACTTTTTCCTTAGAAACATCAACTAGCATAATCTCATTTATAAATAATATACACCAAGACACTTCATCTTGAATATATTTTATTAACTCATCAATAACCAATATAAATAAATATAGACTTAAAGATGATCCTTAATGTAATCCAATATTAACTTTAAAGGAGTTTGTTATTACTTCATGAGTCTTTACACATGTTTTTAAATCATCGTACATGTTTCTTATAAGATTTATGTATGTTAATAGGATACCTCTATTTTTCAAGGTTATTCAAAGAATATATCTTAGCACTTTATGAAAGTTTTTTTTAGATCAATAAATATTATGTAAAGATTTTTTTACTGTAAAATATTTAATAAGACGTTTCACTAGGTAAATCGTTTTAAAAGTAGATTTGTCAAACATGAATCAAAATTAGTTTTTTTTGTTTTACTCGATACTTGTTTTAACCTACTTTCGATAATTCTTATACTTGTTTTAAACTACTTTCGATAATTTTTTCTCATAATTTCATAATATGTTTCATTAAATTGATACCTCATTAATTTACACAATTTCGAAATTACGAATGTTTGTCTTATTATGCCCCAGTGGAGACGGCCGGAATTTCACCTTTGCATGTCTTTTCGACAAAGATGTAAATTCTCTCACCTTTTTGATGATTTACACTAAGAAAAACCAAGAGCAGCTGCTCGAACAGTCGCTGTACGCGTGCAGCGACCTAACTTTGCAGATAGGGACCCGACTATCCAGAATGGTTCTTATTTTAACGAAATATTGCGAGAATACCAACCCCCTTCCTCGGTTCGGGTAGAGACTGCAAGTACCCACCCGATTACAGAACTTAACCAGGATAAAAGCAGAAATTAGCCTTGCCGATTTATTTCATCACTTTGTAGATTTGGCCATCTGTAAGCCAAGTCGAACTTGCGATCAAGATTCACCTGAAAATAGACTAGAGACGATGAAAAGATGATCCAAATGAAACTATGGTTGGACATTTAAGTCTTAGTATGTCATTCTTTGAATCCGAAACATAGATCCAAAATCCAACATATGGTGTAGGACCAAGGGTAGAAAAGTCATTTAAGGGGAATAAAACAAAAGGCTTGTAAAAGGACGAGGCGGACCTCGCGCATCGCCATTCATCAAATTTGGTGGCTGCTTTTACCAAAAAGAGTTTAATTACAATGTTAAAAAAACCTAAATATTTTTTTAATTCGTTTAAACAAATGAATATTCCTTTGGGAAAATCGTAGAAAAAATCTTTGCAACGGTCGTATATAAATAAATATTTAGTGGTTGAAGGCTTTAAAGGATACTCGGTTCCGAAAAGATGAAGGCTTCAAAGAGGGGAGTGAGAGGATGACGTAGGGACAGTCAATCGGAAGGGCGTATTGGTAATTCCGTTGTCCGTATTACTACGTCGAAGGAATTACCAAGGTTTAGTGTTTTTTTTCCTCTTCCTTTGGTTTCGATTTCATCTTCATCCTCTCGACGTCGTATAAAAGGGAAGGGCTTCGTACTTTTCGCCAAACACGAAACAGCCAGGACGAGGATTCAGCTCTCTTTCTCTCTGTGAGATCTTGCTGTGCGATCTCGCAAATGGGTGAAGTACTCTCTCTCTCTCTTCTAAATTCTTTGGATTCTCTGAATCTCCCCTTTTAGAGAATAATCCTTAATATCTTCGTGCCTTCCAAATGTTCATGAAATCTACCTACTTATTCCCACATGCTTATCCTTTTTCTGTTTAAATATTATAGATAAAATCTTATTTTAGACTTTTGAGAGAATAACATATTGGCTCATCTGTGTGACTGTGTGTGAGAGTAGTGAATGTAAAATTCTGCTTAGTAAGCTCCAATATAACACATTTGTTCAAAAGATTAATTTGAGTTAATGCATATTCTCTCATTATTTCTTCCTTTCCTGGACGCGGTTCTGGATTTTGGAAACAGGAGAAGAAAGAAGAGGAGAAGAAAGAGGAAGGAGATCAAGGTGAAAAGAAAGAAGAGAAGGAAGAAAAGGAGGAGCCGAAGAAAGAAGGAGAAGGGGCGAAGAAAGAGGACGATGGTAATGGAGAGAAGAAACAAGGGAAGAAGGAAGAGGAGAATCCAGAGATAGTTTTGAAGGTTGATATGCATTGTGAAGGATGTGCCAGGAAGGTCCAACGTTCCCTCAGAGGCTTTCCAGGTTCTTATTTTTAAATTTACTCTAATTTTCATTACTCCCTCTTCAAGGAAAACATCAGCAGTACTAGATCAACGAATAGGAAATAATTATCATATAGTTACTTCCTTCTTTTTTTTTACTTTGTTATGCAATTTTATATTCGGAAACACCTTGTAGTGAGCGACCATCGGTCTGTTTAATTTCCTGTTTGCTTGATGATTGTTCTATAAACATATGCATTATTTCAGTATAAATGGGTTAGTTTATGTTCTAATTTTAAACTTCGTCAATGAACCGAGCTCGTTTTTGTTCTATAAGCATGCATTGTTCTCTTACTATTCAAGAAAAGAAGACTTGAAGAAAATCTTTCTCTAAGCTTGGTGAAGTTGGGATCATAAAAAGGAGGGTGAGCCATTCATGAATATGTTCGAGCAAGGTTAGCTCGGCTCTTCCAATCCTGTTTATTGAGACAAGTATACTAACCGTTGCCTTCTTAAACGCCAGGCGGAGTGCCACCCACCACCTTTCGGTCAATTCCTCTTTGGCTCTTCTTATTGTAAAACATGCATGTTTTGGTTGGTAGCTGTTCAATGAGTCAGACACTCTTTCCTTTCCCCAAAGTAACGTTAACAAAATCACTGTTTTTATCTTACCCTCGAATTCTTGGCCAATAATTTTCCTACCACTTGAGGAATTTTCCTTGTAATATTGATCAATTTTGGCACAGTAAAATTTCTTTTTTTCTACTCATGGCATTAAAGGTAAGGTTGAAAAGGATATATGTGGTCCATAATTTAGTATAGTGACTCTTAATAAATATGTAAGTATCTAGGCAAAACACACAGATTTAAGTCCAAAAGGTTTCATTTGAAAGGGTTGGAATCCAGCTCTACTGGGGATCGTTGGATATGATGTTTAACCCATTTGGGTGTCATGGGGAAAAGTGGCCAAGTTCATGATTTTTGTGAACTTAATTTTCTTAGATGGGCGCGGTCTGGTCACATCTTTTGGTCTGGGAGTCTGCCTTATCGATAGTTGCAGGTCACTACAGTACTAGTAGAGTACATTTCAAGGACCATTGTTTGGTTCTTTTATGGTGCAACGCCCATGTGCATCGACTGGGGCTCTCTCTCTCTCTCTCTCTCTCTCTCTCTCTCTCTCTCTCTCTCTGTGAACCTATTTATGCGTTTTTAATGAACTTTAAAAGCATTTATTTAATATATATCTATATACATATTAAGTTCCCTTAAAATGGTAATTTAATCTTTTTTTCTTAATGAATTACTATGAACCATATTAACTGTCCATCATTTTGCGAGAAAAGAAAGAAACTATTTTACATTAATATTGCTGAATCTTTCATACATATTAAATAAAGGGTGAAGAGCACGTCGGTACAATTCGATCAAGAATTTGGTTGTTAAATCAGTTGGGATAAAAAATTGATGTGCATAACATGATCGATTTGCTAAGTTGCTTATAAGTATTGGTCTATTCCATATTTGTAACTGAGATCAAATTGTGTGTGGTTGTGCTGAGTTTGATGCATGATGTACAGGTGTGGAAGAGGTGCGCACAGATAGCAAATCTCGGAAGGTGGTGGTGAAAGGAAAGAAGGCAGACCCAGTGAAGGTGTGTGAAAGGATTCAGAAGAAGAGTGGTAAGAAGGCAGAGATCCTCTCGCCGTTGCTGAAGCCGTCGGAAGAGGGGAAGAAGGAAGAGAAGGAGGAGCCCAAGCCCGAGGAGAAAAAAGAAGAGGTCGGCCTTACTCCTTTACTCTCTTACACGCAAACGTTTCTTTACTTCTTCTTCATGCATAGACTGAATAATAGATAAATTAAGTATATATATATATGATTCATACAATCTTCGTGTTAATTTGAGTAAAAAGCACCGCCGGGTTAATTTAAGTAGATGATTCATACAATCTTCGTGCTACACGAAATTTACTGCTGATGTCGACCACTCCTTTCTAAGTGCAACTGCTGCTACTCTAACAGAAGAAAAGGCAATTGATTTTGAAATTTACTTTGTTGCACTTTATGCCTCTCTCTCGGGCACTCCAGAAATAAATTGCCACGAAAATTAAATGATGGGATGTTCGTTGCTTGTTGTCTGAGCTTCATTTATGGTGGTGGTTGGACCTTTGGATCAGAAAATCGATGGGCAGGATTTGCTGTAACTTTTGTTCTGCTCTTGTCAAAAAAAGATCAGAAAATGTGGCAACTGGACCATAGCTTGTCATGATCTTATTGAGCCTGACCCGACTGTATACCCATCCTCAGTAACCTAATTAATAATGAGTTGGAGATTTGATCATATTATGATACTCGAGATGATGATGGAATGCTAAAATTAGTCAATTGAATAATTATTGCCTTTCGTATTATATTGAAAATGTATTAAGTAAAATAAAGGAATTAGCCGATGAGAGAGACAGGTGTAGAGCAACATTTTTTTGAGAAAGAGTGCATGCTTATTTTGGAGCTATTGGTGTATTTGTTGTGCCTTTGTTTTGCACATTACTTGATGGTAACAAGTGATGTTGTGTGGTTTGTATATATGACAGTCTGTAGCCGTCACCATCGTCTTGAGCATTCGGATGCACTGCGAGTCATGTGCCCAAGTGGTCCAGAGGCGTATACACAAGATTAAATGTCTCTCTCTCTCTCACAGTCTCTCTCACAACTCATACACACATCACATGCACCCACCCTTATGCACATATATATACACGCGTGTATATATATATAGATAGATGGAGAGAGAGAGAGAGATATGAATGCATCTTTCTTTATCAAACGGAAGTGTGATGTGAGCGTGTGGGACATTAGATACCATATGAAATGGCTTGGTTTTAACACCTAAAGACGCAATTACAGGTGTAGAATCTGTAGAGACAGACTTGCTGAACGATAAAGTCATAGTGAAAGGAGTCGTAGATCCAGCGAAGCTAGTGGATTACGTCTACAAGCAAACACGAAAGCAAGCGACAATAGTGCTACCTCCGCCGCCAGCGGAAGAAAAGGTGAAGGAAGAGAAGAAGGATGACGAAGAAAGCAAAGGAGGTGAAGAGGAGAAGAAGAGTGACGTAAAAAAGAGCGAGTACTGGCCACCACCAAGATACTACATGGAATACGCGTATCCACTACAGATATTCAGTGATGAGAACCCTAATGCTTGCTCTGTAATGTAATTTTCCTGATCTTGAGCCTGGCTTTTCGATGTTTGTTCGTAGCTCCTCTCTGTATTTTCGTTAACTAGTAAGTCGATCGATCGCCTGTATCTAATGCATAATCTTTTTAATAAAAGCTCCGATCCTCTAACAAGAACGATCATCTTTAGCACCACCTATAGTCTTTCTGAGTATGCATGTTCTTCTACGTACATCACCTGCATTGATAAGAACGAGATACTTACATTATCCTTTGGCTCTTGGTGCACCAAAAACACCGTTCCTTTTATCAAATTTTCAATTCATGTACTTGAGTAACAATTTGCCTAGTAAATAACCTTTTGGTTGGGCTCTTCATCATGAGTTATGGACTTTAAGCTGATTTTCAAAATTTGGATGGAAAAATTATGTATTATATAGCCCATGACTTCCGCAATAGCTATAGACTTTAAGTTGATTTTCCAGATTGTGGAATGAACACCAACCTCACCTCAGCTGAATGTAGATCTGCCACGGCTTTTAACGGTAAATAAAAACCACGAGCCATACTCACTGAAGATCATGAATTCGACGCCATGAGGCTTGCATCTTGCTTATGGTCTCGGATTTAGGGTATTATCTTTAAAAATGGCTGCGTACTTGTGCTATGTAACTTAAGGGGAGAAGGAGACAATATAATATCAATTAATTACCTCACTAGAAGCTTCGCTGTTCAAAATATATTAGAGTTATCTGATGGTTTGTTCAAAAAAATCGAAACGCTTGCACGTGAATGCCAAATCGTATATGCTTTCAGTTCAGTTATTGAGAATGTACGACGGAACAGTGAATTTTATTCAGTATTATTCAACTTATTCTTGTTAGCTACTTTTCTTTACTTTGTATCATTGACCCTGGATTCCGTTCCGTTACGTAATGTGCAGCAAATTCGTGCCTAGTATTGTGGGCCAGCAAATAACCAAGGTTAAGTGTCTGCAACCACACACACACACACACAGAGGGAGAGAGGTTTTCACCATTTTGCTTTTACAACAGGGTCCGTCTCCCACGGAAAGGCCAGTGCATTTTTGCCAGAGCTTCGTGTGGTCCGGTACGATCTCCATTTTGTAACTGATGGTGAATATTCAAGGTGAACTCGCCTGGGTTTTAGGGGCTGTCAACGGGCCGGGTTTGGCCGTTGCCCATACCAAACCCTGAAACCCGTATTTTGATCCATTTAAGTTATTTGAGTCAGATATCCAATAGAAGATTTTACAAAAAAATGACCAACAATTTAACAAATTGACCGAAATCGGTTTGAGTTTGTTTGGTACAGTGAATCACTTGATTGAAAATCACAAAAACAGATTTCCTTAAAGTTTGAAGCATACAACAACAACAACTAAGCTTTTTCCCATGCCACATGAGACTAGCAATTGACTCAACTTAAGGTAGATCATTCTTTGATGTTTCTTTCCAATACTTTTATAGTCTTTTTCTTCCTCTTTTAACATTTTCACAATCTACTTTCACATACTTTTTTACTAGAATTTCTTTTGATCGTTTTTATATGTTCAAATCATCTTAAATGATTTTTCCTCATTTTGTCAGCTACTGGTATTATAGCCTCATTATAGATATATATGGTATTTTCTTGTGTAGCCACTCATCAATCTCAATATCTTCATTTTATCACTCATATCTAATCTTTGTTTTTTTATAAAAATATTGCCTTGTAAGTTAACTTTGAAGCATAACCTTTTTTTCCTCATACAAAGGATTCGATAAACCCAAAAAGGATAAGTCGACTTGAAGAAAGTACACTCATATTTGATCATCAAGCAACAACATTAGAGATGTTAAGCTGGCCAACCATCTATTTAGGTCCATCAATGGTATTTGATCACTGTGTTTGACCTTTCAAAAAATCCCTATATGGCCTGAAACAGTCACCTCGCCAATGGTATTTGACCTTTCAAAATGTCATTATAGAACTTGGGTTTGTGGCTAACAAACTTGATCACTGTGTATATGTCTGGAACAGTGGGAGCCACTTTGTCATCTTATCATTATATGTAGATGACATATTGTTGACTGGAAACGACAATGAGTTGATTGTCAAAACCAAGTCATGGTTGAACTCCAAGTTCGAAATGAAGGATATGGGGGAAGCATCCTATATCCTTGGTATAAAGATATCTCGAGATAGGGGATCTAGACTCTTATGCCTGAGTCAAGAGAGATATATAGAAGTTCAAAATGGGTGAATGCAAGTCTGCAGATACACTTGTTGCAAAAGGGGTGAAATTGAGTAAGGCTGATTGTCTTGGTGAAGGAGACGATAAGCCTAATGTTCCTTATGCACAAGCTGTTGGCAGCTTGATGTATGCTATATTATGTACAAGGCCTGATATCAGCTTTGCTGTTGGTCTTGTCAGTAGATATCAAAGTAATCCTGGTTGGCTGCATTGGGTAGTTGTGAAAAGGATTCTAAGATATCTGAAAGGAACAAAGGACTTGAAACTGTGCTTTCAAG
This sequence comes from Brasenia schreberi, assembly GCA_036023115.1. Lineage (NCBI taxonomy): Eukaryota > Viridiplantae > Streptophyta > Magnoliopsida > Nymphaeales > Cabombaceae > Brasenia > Brasenia schreberi. Next base: position 9,752,716 of record JAYKKT010000049.1, read on the forward strand.
CAAATGAACTGAAAGTGATAGGACACTTAGACGCTGACTTTGCTAGGAGCAAAGATGATAGCAAATCAACCTTAGGTCAAATATTCTTATTTGGAGGTGGTCTTATTTCTTGGACATGCAAGAAACAGGATTGTGTAGCGTTGCATACACAGGAAGCTTGGTGTTGTTTCTTGGGCATGCAAGAAACAGGGTTGTATAGCATTGCAATTACTCTTATTAAGAGTGGAGCAGATTGCTCGAAAAGCAAGCATATAATGGTAAAATACCATATGTTCATGATATGGTTATGAGAAAGGAAATATCCATCTCATACATGCCAACAAAAGAAATGTTGGCAGACCCCTTAACAAAAGGCATAACAGAGGAACTCTTCTCGAAACATGTTGAAAACATGGGTTTGAGATATGTTTGATTGTTGTATAGGCAAATAACAATACAACGGATATACATTGTTGTATAGGTAAATAACCATACAACGGATGATTTATTGTGTAGGGAAATAACCAAACAATAGGTTCTGATTGCAATAGTAATCAGGAATCAACATAACTAGGAAAAACCCCTGGAAAGTGGGAGGAAAACCAGTATGTCATTACACTTGGCTCGAATGGCCAAGTGAGAGACGTTACAGTATGTGGCCATTCTCGGCTCAGGTAACAGCTAGATTGGCCATCCAGTCCGTTACCTGAGGATAGGCCCTGATTTAGTAACGGATAACCATTACCAGAAAATCCGGTAATGGCCGTCCGTTACTGCTCCCAGACGAGGGAAGCCACAGGCGGATAAGCACGACGAATGGGGGAGCTTGCCTATAAAGGCAGACACATACAGACACTTATGTGATATAGAAATACAGAGAGAAACAGAAAAAATACTGCATTCGTCTGTGCAAGCCCCTGTGTGGGAACCTCGTGTTCATCATCCACCCTCGACAGTTTCCGCTGCATTTTTTGCATCTCTGCAAGTTCCTGTATCGGCAACAGAGGGTTCCCAGAATTCGACGGGCATCATCGGAAACCTTCAGCTTGAGGAAGAAGGTACGCACAGTCTACATCTTCTTCCCCTTTTTTCACTCTTCAAATCTTTCCAACACCTTCCGCTATAAACTCCGGCATTCACACACACAAGGATGAATGTCGGTCTCAGCCCAACATTTTACTCATTTTCTTATTCTTAATTTTTTGAATAAAAAATTCATATTCTAATTTCTATCATAAGCCGTGAACCAATTAACGGTGCACTTTCTTTAAATTTTTGTATGATGTCTATAGTTCTTTATGTGTAACCTAAAGTAGGAGAGTTTGTTATGAAAATTTCATATTGTTAGTACTGTAAATCTATTATATCCGAGTTATATTCCTGCTACCGTTATATTAGGGTTAAGCGCTAACAATCTGCTAATTGTCTTTGGTAACCTAATCATAACACTTATGATACGAGTAAGTATGGCAATCGTTTTATCTCAACTTAAAGGAAAGTATATCGCTTTAGGACAGGCTCCATTAATTGGCCCAAATGGATCAAACCACAAACGATTCCTGAGACTGAGTCTGGATAAACGTGAATGATCTTATAATGGTTAGGGGGCCTACTCACAAGTTCATAGGTTATGAGTTCAATACCAGAGGCGTGCATCTGGCTTCGGCCTCTTCATTGTACTAAACACAAAGTTGAAAAACATTTCCTTGAGAAAAAGAGGCTCCCTTTTATGTCCAGAGTTTTTTTTTAATCGTTAGGCTTTAATTGTTGCTTAACAATCTATTGGAATGATGACTTCCACTATATTTCAACTATAAAGTTCTATGCTATCTCAAAAAATATTGACATGGGTGAATATCGTGTTAGAAGATGTTGGGATGGTAAATTGGGTTGACGGGTCAGGTTGCTTGGTGTCTAGGACAAAACAGGTAGACCCGTACCAGACCAATTTAGTGTAGGTGTCCATTTTGAAAACCTGAGTCAGGTTTGGATCGAATCCAGATCAGCCCGGCTACAACCCCTATACAAAACAACTGTTTGGGGTGTGTGTGTTTACATGTATAACACAATACATAAATACACACACGTACAGATATATGTGTAGACATGTCCGGTTTTCGATAGACCATAGCGGTACCCCCAAGGCTGGTTCCAGTTACGGTCCTGGAACCGCCAGTTTCAGGGGATTTCCAATTTGAGTCCAGAACCCCCAAATCAGTAATCTTTTATTAAAAAGTTTAAAATTATAAGAATTATTTTTAAAAAATATCGAAACAGGGGGTTCGGAGTCGCCGGTTCTAGTTTTACAAAAGGTGAAAATCGAAACGAACTGGGTGGTTCCCGACTCCAGGACTAGTTTAACCCATTTCAGGTTCAACAGATTCGTGGCCCCGATTGGAACCACTGGCTGGGTAGGAACCAGTCATATCTGTATGTGTGTGTTTGTGTGCACGTGTATGTGTATCATACATATATATATATATATATATATATATATATATATATATATATATATATATATATATATATATATATATATATATATATATATATATATATATATAATACACATTTTACAAATATAAATATATAAAATTTAAGACGTTTCAACTAGAGTTGGATTTTGATCTGGGTCAACCCGAACCTAACCTAATTTTCTATCGGTTCGGTTTTGACAGGCATCGACCCTAAGCTCCTAACCCTTAACCCGAACGCGGGATCTTCCTGTGGGTGTTGGGGAGAGGTCACCAAAGATTGTGCCCCCAAGATGATGCATGACGGGGAGATGCATGAACGTCATACATTGCTGCTGCATATTTTGGTAGACTCTAATCCATTCGCGTGACCAAAAGAAAACAAAGACATCCACTATCTCGCTCTTTTTCATTATCACCAAACATTATCTCATCAATAGCACACAGTCAACTCTACATATATATATATATATATATATATACTCGTGATTTCATCATTTCCTTTCTTGTTCACAGTGCTAGCTTTCATCAGCCTGCATTAAGATTGATGTCCATTCCCACAAATATAATCAATGGTATGCGTCCAGGTTCAAAGTAGCACACTGCAAAGATTTTTTTTCCTGAAAATAATAAAAATTTGAAGGTCGTAAATGGTTATCGTAATGTATACGCGTAGCAAATGATGCAGCTAGCAACATATCATATGATATGCATGAAACATAAGTGATAAGATCAATGAGGTCTGCCATACGATTAAGTATATTCAATGACATATATATATATATATATATATAGAGAGAGAGAGAGAGAGAAACTGAGAGTTGTTAGATTGGGTTTCATCACAAATTTTGTTAGAATAATTAGACTGTCCGTGTGATTATGTATATGTATATGTATATGCATAGAGAGAGAGAAATTGAGAGTTGCTAGATTAGGTTTCATCACAAATTTTGTTAGAATAATTGGATCGTTCATGCAATCACATGGTCGATAAAAATCGAGTCACCCATCTACATCACACATCATATATATTAAATATACATTATGTGCATTAAATATCATCAATCTATCAGTCAATATAGAAATGAAGATGTTGAGATGAATGAATGGTTATACAAAGAAATACTGTATACACAATGAGGTTATTAGAAATAAATTGGGAGTGATACCAATATAGAAAGAAGATCAAAAGAATCGCCTCTAAAAAGATATGAAAAACTAGATTTTGAAAGTATTAAAAGAGGTAGAAAATGACCATAAAATTATTGGAAAGAAACAATAAAGAATGATCTAGCTTATGTTGAGTTAACTGCTAACATGACACATGATGAGGCTATGTAGAATCTATCTAGCCAACCCCGTCTAGTATGGGAAAAGGCTTAGTTGTTGTTGTTGTTGTTATCTGTCAACATAGCCGACCTCTAAGAAGATATGAAAAACTAGATTTTGAAAGTATTAAAAGAGGTAGAAAACGATCACAAAAGTATTGGAAAGAAACAATAAATAATGATCTAGCTTATGTTGAGTTAACTGCTAACATGGCTATGTAGAATCCATCTAGCCGACCCCGTCTAGTCTGGGAAAAGGCTTAGTTGTTGTTGTTGTTATCTGTCAATATAGACAGGTGGCTTGATCTGCACATTATGTGTAATTGCACTAATGGTCCCGGTCTTTTAGTAATGAGATTTAATCTAGTCTAGCAGCTCCTATTTTTTCTCTCTATATATAAAAGCTTGAGTTAGTTTTAGAGTTGTCACATTAGCATCCAAGGTGTTAGTTGATTTCCCCAAATTAGTGATGTCAAATGGTCCTGTCAACTCGGAATCCCAAGGCTATAACACATCCAAATGCTATTAAATTCCCACTATATATATAATGTGATAAATACCGACACATGTTGGTATTCAAACATCTTTGAAGAGTTCGACCATTTGATAATTAAGATTAATGATTGAGTTTAAACTAAAAACAAAAGCACTATTATACATTTTTTAAAGAGTGCATCTAATACATTTGGTATTATTTATCTTCTTGATTAAAAATTTCAACCGTCGATATCAATGATAAGACAGTTTAAAATTTTAAGTAGATTTGAGTATAAATGAGTATGTACATGAACTATTATATCTACATATAACACCTATAATGTTCAAGTACAGTTTTAGCCTTTGATGTCCATATTCACTTCAGACTCCGAAAGGAGCTACCCTCTCCTGATATTTCTTTGACTTGTTGGCACCTAGCTCAGAAAAGTTGATGGTGTTTTGCGTATACATATACATACACATATATATATATATATATATATATATATGTATATGTATATATATATATGTATATGTATATATATATATGTATATGTATATATATATATGTATATGTATATATATATATGTATATGTATATATATATATGTATATATATATATATATATGTATATATATATATATATATGTATATATATATATGTATGTATATATATATATATGTATGTATATATATATATATGTATATATATATATATATATGTATATATATATATATGTATATGTATATGTATATATGTATATATGTATGTATATATGTATATATGTATATATGTATGTATATATGTATATATGTATATATATATGTATATATGTATATATATATATATGTATATATGTATATATATATATATGTATATATGTATATATATATATATGTATGTATATATATATGTATATATATACATGCTATATAAGAGAGAGAGAGAGAAAGAGATAGTGATCCATGTTGCTTAAATTTTCTCAAATATTTTTATCGTTCGATCGACATAATTAATAATAGAGATTTGAATCTAAAAATAATTTTATATAAGAGAGAGAGAGAGAGAGATAGTGATCCATGTTGCTTAAATTTTCTCAAATATTTTTATCGTTCGATCGACATAATTAATAATAGAGATTTGAATCTAAAAATAATTTTTGTTGTTGTATTTTTTATAATTGTATTTAATATATAATGGTATAATATATTTTTTAGATTCAAAACTCAATCAATTAATTTCATCGATCAAATGATGAAAATGTTAAAATAGATTTAAGCAAGCAAACATTTACCACTATATATATATAAAGAGAGAAGCAATAGGATCGTACAAGCTACGGTATCTTACAGTGTTATGGGCTTATCTCATCAACCAAACGCCGAGCCGCAGGAGAATTAGAATTAAGATTCCTCCTTCATTGCACTGATGTGCTAAAATTTATTTAAAACATCAAAATTTGACCAATTTTAACAATCTGTTTGAGTTGTTGATTATTCGTCATCTCCATGCAACATGGTTCTGAACCACACTAGATTACCCCTATACACTAATATATAGAAAAAGATAGAGAGAAATTAGTTTATTCATGTTTAAACATTTAAAAAAATTCAAATCTTAAGATGCAAAAGCTGAAATTTGAGAGGATTTATATAAAAAACTCAACTCAAAAGAAGGTGAAAGAGATATTTTTAGGATAGCTAAGGCTAGAGATAAGAAAACTAAATATCTTAATTATGTTAGATATATCAAAGACGAGGATAAAAAAAAATTAGTGGCAAATGATGATACAAGAAATAGATGAAAAACTATTTTTATTAGCTTTTTAATGAAAATAAATATGTTAGTATTAGCTTAGGAGAATTAGCCAAATCATAAAAGTATATAAACCACAATTTCTACCGATGTATTCAAAAGAATGAAGTCAAAGAGGCACTTAAACATATGAAGGATGGTAAATCTGTAGGACCAGACAATATTCTTATTGAAGTTTGAAAAATCTTACGAGAAACAAAAATCACTTTCTATTTAATGAAATTTTAAGAAACCAAAAGATGACCAAGGAATGGAGAGCGAGTACACTTATACCCATATATAAGAACAAGGAAGACATTAAGAATTGTACGAATTATAAGAGTATGAAGTTAATGAGCCATACTATAAAATTGTGGGAAAGAATTATCAAACGTAAGTTAAGACAAGTATCAAGTACAACAAAGAATCAATTTGGATTCATGTCACGTATATCTATTGTTGAAGCGATTCACCTTTTGAGACATCTTATGGAACATTTTAGAGTAAAAAAGAAAGACATTCACATGATATTTATTAATTTAGAAAAAGCCTACGATAGGATACCTTGCAAGATTTTTTGGAGAACCTTGGAAAAAAGAGGTATCCCATTGACATACATAAACCTTATAAGAGACATGTATAATAGTGCAAAAACATGTTTGAGGACTCATGAAGAAATGACAGACTTCTTTGAAGTTAATATTGGGCTACATCAAGGATCAACTTTAAGTCAATACTCATTTATAATGGTGATTGATGAGTTAACAAAACACATTCAAGATTAAGTACCTTGATGTATGTTATTTGCAGATGACATTGTGTTAGTGTTGAGTCTAAAGAAAAAGTTAATAGAAAATTAGAACTATGGAGAGAAACATTAGAAAGTAAATGCTTCCGATGTAGTAGAACAAAAATAGAATATATGGAATGTAAGTTTGATCATTTGGTTATTTCAGAGGACATAGAAATTAAAATTGGCACACATTGCATCCCTCAAAAGAAAAGTTTTAAATACCTAGGAACAATTTTACAAAGTGATGAAAGAATTAATAGAGATATTACACATAGAATTAATGTTGGTTGGTTAAAATGGAGAGGAGCATCAGGTATTCTTTGTGATAAGAAGATACCATTAAAGTTAAAAGGTAAATATTATATAGTAGATATTAGACCTACCATGTTTTATGGTTTTGAGTGTTGGGCAGTTAATCATCATGTACAAAAGATGTCTGTGATACAAATGAAGATGTTGAGATGGATGAGTGGTCATACAAGAAAAGACCGTATATATAATGAGGTTATTAGAAATAAATTATATGTGACACCAATAGAGGATAAAATGAGAGATTATCGTTTAAGGTGGTTTAAACATATAGAAAGAAGAACCTCTAAGAAGGTATGAAAAACTAGATTTTGAAAGTATTAAAAGTAGTGGAGTGAAGTAGTGAAAGATAAAATTAAGGTAAAGAGTGAATGTTATAAATTGTATTATGCCAATAAAGCTGATGAAACTTGGGCTTATAAGAAGAGGAAGAAAGAAGTGAAAAAGGATGCTAATAAAATAAAAATCAAAATTTGAGAGGATTTATATAAGAAGTTTGGCTCAAAAGAATTAACGTGTAGGAAACTAGAGATCTTATTTTTATTAGATGCATTAAAGATGCGGATGGGAGGATTTTAGTGACAAATGATGATATCAAAAGTATATGAAAAATTATTGTTGTGAGCTTTTTAATCAAAACATAAGTAGTAGTATCTTGAGAGAGCTTACCAACTCAGAAAAGTATATAAATCATAATTTGTATTGACTTTATCTAAAAGAATGAAGTCAAAGAAGCTCTTAAACTTATAAAAGTTGAGAAATCTATAGGACTATATAATACTCTTACAAAAGTATGGAAAATTCTAGGAAAGAAGGGTATCACTTAGTTTATAAGATTATTTAATGAAATATGAAGAAAACGAAAAATGGCTAAAGAAAGGATGATCACAAAAATGTTGGAAAGAAACAATAAAGAATGATCTAACTTATTGTGAGTTAACTATTAATATGGCACATGATAGGACTATGTGAAAACAAAGAATTCATATAGTCGACCCCGTCTAGTATGGGAAAAGCCTTAGTTGTTGTTGTTGTTTGTTGGATTGATAAAGTCGATAGTTATAGTTTAAATTTTAAAAAGCATAAAGATGTCTCATTATTTTTGTAAGTATATTATTTGCTTTTATTTTAAAAATCTCCATCATTGATCTTAAAGATTAAATAATTGAAATCTTAAAAAAAAATTAAAGTTTATCTCTTATATATATATTAAAAGTACCTTCACAAAAAACAAAGAGAATGCTCTTATCTGAATCAATGAAGAGGCATCGGGCACATGACATACATTCAATTACAGCCGATGTCTCTCTCTCTCTTTTGTAAAGCAGCCTTTCAACGTTTACGTTGACGTCGTCAGCTGTTTGTCCACGTAGGATCCACGCTGGCAGATATGGACAAGCGTTACGCCGCTGTCCTTGTTCGCTTGCTTAAAGACTGTCCATGTCTACCTGTGCTTCGCACGTTCCATCCGCACGCTCGCCCCTCCCTCTTCTTCCTTAAAATGCCCTCAGTACCAAGAGGAAGGTTCATATAATTCCCATAATGGAGAGCTTAGAGAACCAAGCCAAGGGCTCTGGCGCCGCGGGAAATGGGCTGGACGCCGATCGGTGCCCGGTCGAGGAGGTCGCGCTTGTCGTGCCGGAGACCGACGATCCAAAGCTCCCGGTCATGACATTCCGAGCCTGGACCCTTGGCGTCGGGTCCTGCGTCTTCCTCATGTTCGTCAATACCTTCTTCACCTACCGGACTCAGCCTCTCACCATCTCGGCCATCCTGGCACAGATCGTCGTGCTACCGATGGGCAAGTTCATGGCGGCGATACTGCCGAAGAGAGAAGTCTCCGTCTTCGGACACCGGTTCTCGCTCAACCCCGGCCCATTCAACGTGAAGGAGCATGTCATCATCACCATCTTTGCGAATTGCGGTGTTTCCTACGGTGGCGGCGACGCCTACTCGATCGGCGCCATTACCGTGATGAAGGCGTACTACAAGCAGAGCCTCAACTTCGTCTGCTGCCTCCTCATCGTCCTCACTACACAGGTACCCTCTCGTTCTTCTGGTTCAGTAGTCATTCTCCGTTGAATGATCATCAGAACCATGATACATCACAGAGACACGATATTTTAACATCGGAAATTTATCCCAATGGGCATGAATCTTATCTTTTGCAGTATGAAAATATCTAAACGTATTTTAGCAGTAAAATAGTAAGGGATCCGTCTTCTAGCCGTATTGTTGTAATATTTGTGAACTTCTTTTGCCAAGTCGTACTGCATCTCGATTCGTGTCGTGTCTTGTACACATGACTCGTTTTGCATCAGGAGTGATGATCTCGATGTATCATCTGGACCGTTGATTTAGAAAAGCCATCATGGAAATCATCGTGGTGGCACTCCCACAAGGTGGGGGGTCCGGAACTCCATTGTTCCTATCCCTTTCCGGTGTTTGGAAATGGTCCATGGATGTGCTTTAGAGCTGTAGGTGAGAGGGAAATGTGTGTTCCCATGAGAGCTATGGTGCCACAATAATCCATGTCCCTGTCCGTCAGTTGAGAGTCCGGTTTTGTCGTGACCGCCGGGTACGTCTGACCCAATCCACCTCTGTCGAGCCTAGCTTGTAAACTTGGTTGTCTCCTTTGTAGGTACTTCCAAGTTGGAACTTAGAATCGCATCCTCCATGGGTCAGGACTTCCTGGTTCTATCTTTGAAGAACTTAATGATTCTATACTCCAAGTTTGAGAACTTACCAGTTTGAAGTTTGCCAGCAAATTGAAACTTTTGAATATTAATTAAAAGTTAAAGGTCCTGAGTTCAATGCCCGGGGTGTGCATCTGCATTCGACCTCCCTATTGTACCAAAAGAAAAAAAGTTGAACATTGAATTTGATTCATTTGTATAATTACTACTCTACTTCCCTTCTTGGATCTAGATCGTACCTAAATTATTTTATCGTAATATTAATTAATGATACACGAAAATCTTCGAAAGCTAAATGGAATGCCATAGAATTATTGATGGTATACCTAATGTAATTAAAAAACAAAAAATAATATTATAATTCTTCCTTTTGATGTATGACACTATATTGTTGAATTTTTTATCCAATAAAAATTTGCGCGGCTTGACAGTCCTTTGACTTAAATTAAACAATGGCTCCTACCGCGTTTGTGCGGCTACAGAAAATTAAAGGGGTCGCTTTCTACTAAATAAAGTTTTTTCCCTTTTTTACCCACAGCGGATGTTGCTGATAGGGAGTTCGACTCTGGGAGAGTGTAAGACTTCGAATCCTTCCGTAACTAAAACAAAAAAATCTTTTCTTAATCATAGGTATTAAAATGAAGTTGATGTACCAATTTGTTTTTTTCTTTTTAAAAGTCCAATTCTACTTTTAACTCACTATCAAGAAATGTGCAGCGTTCTTTAAACCCTAGTTTGGTACCACGTTCAATTTTAGAAAGAAAATTTTGACAAAGAATTTTCAATTTTTGAGATCTTTTTATATTTTTTAATAGACGAGACACTTTAATGTTAAAAAAAGAATATTTTTTCTTTTAAGATTTCCAAAATGTAAGTAATTAGCATATATTGTTTTATCTGACACTAAAAATTGGCAGGTTTTGGGTTATGGATGGGCGGGACTGTTAAGGAGGTACTTGGTGGAACCAGCAGAAATGTGGTGGCCTGCCAATTTGGCCCAAGTTTCCCTCTTTAGGTAACTTTATCAATATCTGCTTTATTTCGGACTCTTTTTTTTTTATGGCACAATGGAGAAGCCGAAACCAATGTACGCCCGGGTTATCAAACTCATGACGTTTAAAATGAGAAGTAGACCCCTGACCTCTTGCTAATATCTTCATAGGAGAGAGAGAAGTTCTCGGTTTTCAGATGCACGGCAATGCCTCCTTTTGATAAGTTAAGCACGACTCAAATTGAATAGTGATGCTTAAACTTAAAATTCACATGGATTGATTAAACTGCCTGCTTAAATGAAGTATAAAGTTCAGCTTGTCCTCATGATGGTCATATATATATATATATATATATATATATATATATATATATATAGAGAGAGAGAGAGAGAGAGAGAGAGAGAGAGAGAGAGATGCGCTCCATCTCATCCATACTCAAATATATTCAATCATTTTTATTATTTGATGAGATTTGAATTTTAAAAAGTGAATTATATTATTATACCTTTTATAATTTATATTTAATACATAATGATATAATTTGTTTTTTAAATTCAAATATCGATGGTAGATTATACCGATTAAAAAGTAGAAATGTTTGAGTAAATTTAGGTATGAATGGAGTTGAACACATGCTGCTCTCTCTATCTTTATATATATATATAAAGTAACCTTTTTAGAGAAACCATAGCCGGTGGCCGATTACAAAAGGCCGTAGCATGGGCCCAGCCATCATCTGAACCACCGGTTTCGGAAAGTTCTCCCATATCATCATCTTTATCTTCTTCGAAGCATCGTCCTCTCTAGATGCAGATGCTCTTGCTTTGTCACCATCGCCTTCTCACTTCTCCACACCATATGGACTAATTATGCATGTATCCGAAAAGGCACATTTATGTAAGCATTGTGCCACATGTTGAAAAAATGACTTCTAACCTTTCATTCCCCCTCCCTCAATATATATATACATATACAAAGAGAGATTAGATAAGATACTGTTTATTCATTGTTTTTGAATAATATGATTATAATAAAAGTATTTTTCCTACTTTTCTAAGAAATACTGAAGGTGAACATGAGCAGTGTCAGTGTGGGCAAACACATATTACCAATGTTTTGTCATAAAAGGCTATTAGTGGTGACATGGGATAAGATGACCCTTCCTTTAAAGTCGACCAGGGGAATAGTAGTCTCTAAAGTGTTTTATCTACTGAATTGAAGTATGGTGTTTCCTTACGATCAAGATGGTATCTTTTAGGTTTTCAACTGATGAATAGTTTTGATTAATAGTTAAACCTCGTTGAGAAACCAAACGGATTTGTTTCTAGAAAAAAAAAAAGGCAAGCTGATCAACTATACGCATCTACAAATGCTTTAGTTTCCTGCTTATAATGGTGCTCCCCCAGGATATCGAACTCATGACCTTCATCTTGTGAGTTCAGCTCCCTAGCCAGGTGAACTTTGAGATTCTAAATTTAGGTTTTTAGTTGTTGTCAGTCCCTATTTACCTTGATGAGAAATTAATCAAAAATACAAAAAAAAGGTTCCTTTGTACTCTGTCAGCCGTTCATTTCACTTTGACACGATGATGAAGTTGATGCGCACCAAGAGTGGTTCCCAATGATACTTTCATCAAATCTACGATGGAAATAGTAGGTAAGGCTATCTTTAAGAGTTGAGAGAAGGAATGGTCTTTTCTTTCTTTCCTTTTGCTACTTTTTGAATGTTCGACTTTAGTACTAAATGGGTGGTAGCCATCACGGTCCAAAGAACCATATCTGCACCTAGATCCCAGTGGTTCCATTTCCACTTCCGCACGAGGAGGAACCCTAACTGAATAAAGAGAGGCTACAGTTCGGTTCCAGGTCCAGGTCCAGGTCCGGTTCAGTTGCTTCTAGTTCTGACCCAATTAGGTTCCAATTAAAACCACCGGGTTGGTTCCCAACTGGCCATGTCTACCGAGACCACCCTTGATCAACGTAGATCCGCCACTACATGCACAACGCAACACTGACCCACCAAACGCCAACCTAGGCCTCGTCCGTATCTTCCTTGGCAAAGGCTTGTTAGTATGGGTTCAGGTGATCAGGTTGGCTGGTTGAAACACAATTCTCATTGGGTCATAGGATGTGCTTGGGATCCATTGTTGTTGATTAAGCTACTTTATTATTACATAGAACCTGGCCGATTTCACAAGGAAAAGTATGCCTACATTTAAGGGTGTTCAAGGATCCGTTGAAACTGAACCAAACCGCTAGAACCATACCAAACCGAGCCAAACAGATGCTGAAGGGTTTGGTTTGGTTTTAACAAGAAAATAATTAGTAGTTTGGTTCACGGTTCTAGTGCTGGGACAAAACTATGATAAACGAACCAAACCAAGTATTTAACTTCAGGCTTTAGTCTTGTATTGAGCAGGGAATGAGAATGAAGGATGGATTGAGCACTATAAGAACCATTGAAGGGAACCAAATAAGACATACTTTTCTTGGCCTTTTGGATAAAATCAAGTGTAGTATTTGTTTTTATCAGTTTAATATTTAAGTTTGTCATTGACCACATGATATTAAATTAAACTTTTTGGGCAGGAGGGTAATACCCACGGTAACTTGCTACTTCGATCGTTACCCCTATGTTGCAATACAACAACTGTGGTTTCATACCGAATTAGAACCCTCAGTTCATTCGGTTTTGATCATGTCATGGTTTGGTTCAGTTCTCAAAATACGAAGAACCACAAGTAGTGGTTTGGTTCGAGGTTAAGGCTAAAACCAAACCGTGAACACCACACCCCCTACCTACATTAATGTATTAGACATGAATTCACAATTTTATTCTACTATAAAACAAAAGACGCATATACTTTCTGATATGTCTATTAAGAAACGACTCATTTGATTGTTAATACAATTATAGATTGCTTTTAATTTTAACACAAAAATGCTTTTTTATTACATCTAACAAATCTATAAAGTTAGAGGCCATATATATCTGATTGGATGTGTGTATTGTAATAATCATATTTGACATCCATGATAAACAAGATAAACTTTAATGCAGTTTTTAATACTTATTTCTCTATTGATACCTGTTTTAAGTAATCCTCTTCCTAACCTGACCAATCTGGTTTGCTTGATTTGCAGGGCACTCCATGAGCATGACCTACGAAGAAAAGGGCTCACCCGGATGCAGTTCTTTCTGGTGTTCATGGTGGCGAGCTTCGCGTACTATGCACTTCCAGGCTACCTCTTCCCCATCTTGACTTTCTTCTCGTGGGTGTGCTGGGCTTGGCCAAACAGCGTCACCGCTCAACAAGTGGGCTCAGGCTACCATGGACTGGGTGTGGGTGCATTCACCCTAGACTGGGCTGGCATCTCAGCATACCACGGCAGTCCACTAGTTACACCATGGTTCTCTATACTAAACATTGCTGTAGGATTCATCATGTTCATCTACATAATCATCCCGATTTGCTACTGGAAATTCAACACATACGACGCGAGAAAATTCCCTATCTTTTCGAGTCAGTTGTTCACTGTAACAGGTCACAAGTATGACACTAACAAGATCTTGACTCGGAACTATGAACTGAATGTCACTGCATATGATAACTACGGGAAGCTCTACCTGAGCCCGCTTTTCGCTTTATCAATTGGGTCTGGGTTCGCTAGATTCACAGCGATCATGACCCATGTGCTTCTTTTTCATGGAAGGTAATACTCATATACACATCTCATACCGTGTCAATGCGTTGTATCCGTATCGTATCTTCGAATTCTATCGACAGAAGTGTCGAAACAATTGTTCTTTTTGGTTGTGCAGTGACATATGGAGACAGAGCAAATCAGCCATGTACAATGCAAAAATGGACATCCATGCTAGGTTGATGAAGAACTACAAAGAGGTCCCCCAATGGTGGTTCCTTGTTCTCCTTGTAGGTAGTATTGTTCTCTCTCTCATGATGTCATTCATATGGAAGGATGATGTGCAACAACCTTGGTAGGGAATGCTCTTGGGCTTCGGTTTGGCCTTCCTCATCACTCTCCCCATTGGTGTCATTCAAGCAACTACAAATCAGGTATATCCACGTGAAAAAAGAACAAATAAAACTGATACATGTATACTATACATATATAGAATCACTGAGCACAGAGCTAGATCCAAACTAGCTGTTCGAGCACCGTCAAGTATGACAAAGTTATGTTTGACTTTAAAGTAAAATCTTACGGATTGGACGGTTGGATGGAGCTTAGAGGCATAAAGACCAAGGGCTTCAAAGTGTCGGTTCACTTCCGAACTGAACATGTCTACCTAGAGGCATTGATGGATCAGACTCCGTCCGGATTGAGGTAAGTCCAAGTCTGGGACCCATTTAAGAATGTGGGTTCCACAATATGCATCGATGTAAACCACACTAAAATCATATGGAAAATCTATAAACACATAGTAGCTTCGTAAATAAATCCCTTAATAAAATGATGGCCCTTTGTTTCTGAAAATCTAAAATTGGGTGTATAATTGGTGAAAAATACGCCTTTTCTTTTGTTAGAAAGGAGACTAAAGCCTAATAAACACAAGCATGCATCCTCCGGGCAATCATGATAGCAAAGGAGTGGGAGAGCCCCTCCAGTTGGGCTGACACTGTAGGTGAGAAGATATACCCTTTTTTAGATATTATCAGTTTAGTATCGTCAGTTCCGGTTCCGGTTTCATAGAAGATGGAACAGGATGGTTCCGGCTTTTTGAGTCCGATTTTTTTGGTTTCTGACCCGGTCCAATTCTGATTCTAACCATCAATCCAATTCGAAACGGGCCGTGTCTACCCTTTTCCTAACTTCGCATACCGAAATTAGGTAACGAAAAAAACCATATTTTAGTCAAGAAAAGGAAATAAAAGATACCGGCTTTTACAAGTAGGTCGTATTATACCGTACTTTCACACACACACAAAAACAAAAAGCAGTATCGAGGGATGATTTGCTCAGACAGTATTGGCATTCACCAAAAGATGAAGGGTATAAGAGAATTTTAGCTCGTCGTCACATTGAGAAAGTCCTCGTGACCCTTCTCAAACCCGCGCACCTGTGGGGCCCACAAGGCTTGTAATTCCGCCTCGACTCTCCAACAAGTTTCGGTGGCAGGCATCGTTTTCGAGTCTCCTTATCGGTTCGGTTATTGGGTAGAGACCCATGTCAAGGTCCATATCCGTTACAGAGATGCCATATCGTTGTGGATGTACGAATATCAAATGTAGGGCACAAGAAGCTTCACCTGGTTAAGGGGTCGATTCACAAGTCAAGAGCTCGATACCTGTAGCATGCATCTGGGTTGAGCCTGCCCTCCCTCGTTAAGCATTCAGAGCATTAGCGCACCTGACAGGACGCTCTAACTCACAAGATGCACGTCACGAGTTCGATTCCAAGGACTTGCATGCCTGGTTTCGGCCTCCCCATTGTAACAAAGGAAAAATACAAAAACTTTTGAACTGAGCAAATCTTAGTTAATCATGAGAGTCACCCTCCTCATTTGAGTGTTGAAGTTTTACCTCATCTAAGGGGAAACGGTTAAATCATTAAAGAAGGCAATCGATTGGTGTAAATCATTAAAGAAGGCAATCAGATTGGTGTAAACCTTGTGTTTAACATTGCTACCCATGGCAAAATCTAAATGTCCAAACTCATCAACAAATTGAACTTTGAGCTTGTCATGTTGGAGAAGCTTGAGCTCACCGAGCAAGAGCTCAGCATCTTCAATATCTGCGAGTGCATCTTGGCCTCCATAGCCGACGAAGAGAGGAAGATTGAGGTATGTTGGAGAGGTTGTAGACCGGCGGGTGTGCCTTCCTGTAGGGCAGGGCATTCGTTAAGATGTTGCCATAGTTGTACATTGGCACACCGTTAAGATCTGTAAGGAAATAAATCGAGTCACATGAACAAACTTTTTTTTAAATAACAATAAGTGCAATAAGAACAACCAAATATGTCAAAATTGACTCCTCACCTGAAACTTCATTGTCCAATCTTTTTCTGGTTTGGGCATAGTTGCAAAGAAGACAACTTAGTGAATGCATTTAGTGTTCATCACCAATAATCACCACGAGCAAAATCCACTATTGAAATGGTGAAAGCGATTCATATCCCTAACCTTTGAGATCAACTTGATTGCACTATAGAATTCCAAACATACACGAAGGTTCATGATTGCACGAATAGGACTTCCAGCTGGTAAGCTAATAAGCCCCAAGGCAATAGCAAGTCTTTCACTATGGACCCAAAGCAGTTGTTCCTTTTCATCTTCCCCAACATCACGAAGAACAACATTTTTGTGAGGGATATATCCAGGTCTATGCAGTTCCTGCTTTAACCATTCAAGAATTCTTTTGATGAGACACTGTCACGCTGGGAATGTGGAAGAGCAAAGAGGAAAAAGGGGAGAAATCATACCTGGAATGTGGTAGAATAGAGAGAGACGGTTGAGAATGGGCGTATCGTAGAGAGGGAGAGACGTCACACTAGGAATAGGGTAGAGTAGAGCAGAGAGAGACAACAAAGAATGGTCGTATCGCAGAGAGGGAGAGACACAACCATGCAAGGAATGGGGTATAGTAGAGAGAGATGGCTGAGAATAGGTTAAAAATGCTTTTATGCGTGTTTTTTTGGATTGGGTATGGGTCAACCCAAATCCAATATGTACCCGATACACGTCAACATGTACCAGTATGCTGTATATGATATTGGTTCGTACCACACGTACCAATATGCGTACCCGTATCGGGTACGTACCGGATACAGGTACGTCCGTGCAACATAGCTTACCACTTATGGCTGCCAGCAAATCTTCACAATTGACACCAGGATGAGAGCAGATGCTCTTGAGCAAGCGATCGACATCTTGGCTGTTACATAGTTATTTTGTCAACAGTAAGGGTGACCACTGATAAGAAAATCAGTACTAAAATTTGGTTTTTGTTCCTGTGCACTCACCACTCACTTTGTTATAGTAAGATTTGGGGAGGGAAAAGAGCAGTCAAGCTTACCTTCTTGGAACAAACTCTCCAGTGCCAAAAATGTTTAGAAGATGAGAAAGATTGGTGTTCTGTTTTAATTAATTTAAACTGATGATAAAGATTAAAAGACATGACAATTAAATGAAGATACGTTAAATCTTTACAATAACTAAATATCATGAAAAGACCAGCCCTGGATTGCCATGTTCCATGACCTGAAACGACCAATTCAGTTCAACTTTATGTTTTGGTAGACTCAGGCACTGCAACAAAAGGGAGCAACTGTCACGGTTAGAAATGGCTGGCTCTGCTGTCAGTTTGGAACCATCGGTTCTAGTTCCATTTTAGGTTTTAAACAATTTAAAACACAAAAGATATGTAAAAAACTTGATTTTTTAACAAAAATATAAAATTAAGAAGTTATGGAACCGACGGTTTTAGTGCAGTTTCAGTTCCATAGAAACTAACACCAAACCGGGTCCTCCCAGGTTCCGAATCCAGGTTTGGGTCTAAGTCTGGAAGTTCTGGTTCCAGCCGTTTCTGGCCCAATTTGGTTTCATTTGGAACCGCTAAAACTGTTCCAAACCGGCCAAACCTAGCCTCGGCCATGCATGGGGACGCACTGATTGGTGGACAATTTGCCTACAGTGACGTTCAAACAATTACTGACAAGACTTGCTCTGGCCCAATGTTCCCTAATAGTGGTGGTGGTGGTGGTGCGTTGTGCATATCAGTCACCGCCAGAGTTGCTCCCTCTTATTTTAGTAAGGAGGCCAAAGCCAGATGCATGCCCCGCCTATCAAACTCACGACCATCAACTCGTGAGTCGAACACTTAGCCAGGTGCATTACTCATTATGCCAATTTAGATAAACTTTGGTACCAATATTTGTTACTGACGATAAATTGTAAAGTTTGATCAAAGCATGCCAATAGCTTTAGGGTATCATTGTTTTCTCAACCTTCTGAGCATAATTTTCCCTAGAATTTCATGTCTAAATCCCAGCAAGAAGTAAATCACTGAAACAAACAGTAAACTTATGCTTACTCATATTAATCTTTTAAAAAATAACTTCAAATTACTAATTAAATTATGATTCTCATAAAATAGGAAAAGTAGAGAGATGTCATGTAAGCCAAAGTCCACTTGTGGTCAATTCTGAATTCTGTGTTAAAGCATTAGATGTCATGCAAGCCATGAAAGGGAATGACTTGTTCTTAAGCCCACCATTATGTATCCCTTCCTTTGATCTTCGTGTCCCTTTGATCTCCTTTCAATTAAAAAACAATGGGTCATCTGTGTGCTTCCATTGTTCTTTTGTTATTTGAGTGACGACTGTTTTCCTCTTTATATAAATACAAGCATTTGAATGAAATGGTTAAACATCGTGTTCAATCATAGTCTTTGAATATCTAACATATATATATATATATATATATATATATATAGAGAGAGAGAGAGAGAGAGAGAGAGAGAGATGTATCTTTGTTTCTAGTGCAGATCTTCTGCTATGATCTCGAGTCATAGTCTTTGAGTGTTCAATCACTCTCAGGTAGGCTGAAGAATCACATGCAGTTGCCTACGAAGGTCCTGTTGGATTTGAGTCCATTAATAACTTCACGTGAAAATTCAGGAATAACAGCTGAAGCAAAATCTAGTCTGCTCCAAAAATCGAAGTGTGAGCCAGTTTGCTAACTTTCTGTGTGGGTTTAAAAAAAAGAAGCAAATATGATTTGACTGGGTGACAAGTTGCGAATCTTGACTACCCATATGAGTCACGGGGCCATGCAGCATCCTCAACTCTGTTGGCCGTCAACGTATTCAATTGACAACCATTTGATTGTCAGTGTCGGGTCATTCGAAATGTATTTTGAGAAGGCCACCGTCGACGATATATATATATATATATATGAGAAACTGGTATATGCTAGCTAAATTCAAACAAATCATGTATCTTTGATAATAGATGATTGAGAAATCTCAATCATGTATATTTGATAATAGATGATTAAGATTTGAATTTATAAAGTAAAAAATAGATATATACTTTTTAGAAGTATACTTTATTTACATGAACACTTAAATTTCTTAGCATTATTACTATATACTAGTTTCTCTCTCTCTCTTTATATATATATATATGTGTGTGTGTGTCAAAATGATTTGGTTTTTAAAGACAACGTAGTGATAGCTTTAAAAGCATACATCATATATTATTTAAAAATCATAGTGCGTGCATTAGCAAAAGAAAGTGAGATGACATGTTTAAGCCCCCACAAGCAATTGTTTGGTTTTTTCAACAATAGATGTGCCGAATTAATAATCTTCACACAGTTTCCTTTCGCTGAAAGGAACACAACCATCACTGCTAGCGTGCACCTAAGCATATGAATCCTTTTGCTTTATTTTTATTTAATTGATTTTCAAAAGAGTACAAACGGTTCGATAACTAACAAGAGTGCAAGATGGATGACAAGGAAAATAGCGTAGAAAACTGTTTATGAGGATCTGCGAGGAAAAAGCCAAAAACTTTTAATAGTTTTTTATTCATGACTTTCAATAAATTACTTGAAACCATCTGCGACAAGCTGATCCGCCTTTCATTCACCCAATCGTCGTCAACCCTTGCTCAAGCCTACGACTCTACGGTTATTATGGATGACCGTGACAGTCAAACCAGGTTACCAGTGTATGCGGGCAGATACCAAAGCTTTAAATAAATGGTATTTGTTAGCAGCAAACAAAAGGTTGAAGACGATAGTTGAATTTACTTGCTATGCATCAGCAGTCCCTGACGGCCACACATCTCCCAGCGTGTTAACCACTATCTGTTGGAGACGAGTGGCTCTGAGGCATGAGAGATGCATGGCTATAACGCATCGCAGCTGCGTGCACGGTAAATATCTTCAAAAATGATTTCTACTTCCCATCTCACGGCTATTTATATATCAACTGTGCAAGATGACTGTGGACATAAACTGGAATTCCTTCATTCGTTGGTATTTCCACACACCACTGTTTCTCCTCCTCCTTTTTCTTCGTTCAGCATCAACCGAGAAAATAAGAATCATGAGCGAGCTTGAGAGCTTAGCCAGGGTCTGTATCTTGGCTATGGCTTCCTTGTTTTACGTTTATGCCGTCGTCTCGAAGCTCTCGGCCGGAAGCCCGCGAGTCCTTGCAACTTTACCCATCTACTTCCTCTTCTACAAGCTACCATGGCTACTCTCTTCAGTCACCTTAAGAGGTATTTGTGTAGCCTATCTTGTCTGGTTCTGCAGCTTCCGCCTAATCCTCTTTTGCTTCGATGCCGGTCCCCTCGTCCGCCACCAGCGGTGCTCCGTCCTCCATTTCCTTGCCTTTGCTGTGCTCCCCATCAACGCGAAGCTGCCGGAATCGAGCCGGAATCCGACGAGCGTAATCAGATCGTTGCGGAATCTTGTAATCGAGTTCGCAATCATGATCTTGTGTTTCAAAGCCTATGATTATAGGGAAGAGTTGATTCACCAACATGTGCTTCCCTTTGTGCATGCCGTGAACCTCTTGGTCGTAATAGACGCAGCATTCGCCTGCACCGCTATCTTGGCTCAACTCTGGCTTTGCGTCGAGCTGGAGCCGCAGTTCAATCGGCCGTTCCTTTCAACGTCCATTAGGGATTTCTGGGCTCGAAGATGGAACCTAGTCGTGACGAGTATGCTGAGAGAATCCATCTATATGCCGGTGCGTTCGCTGTGCTCGGCGGTCATCGGAAAGGGCCCGGCTCGAGCCGTCGGAATGGCTGCGACGTTCCTTGTTTCAGGGCTTATGCACGAGATCCTGATGTACTACGGGACCATGAAGCCGCCTACCTGGGAGTGGACAAGCTTCTTCTTCCTGCATGGCTTGCTCGCGGCCGGGGAGGACTGCTTGGATCGCCGGTTCCGTGACGGCCCATTTGGCCGATTGCCCCGGGTTGTTAAGGTGGTACTGACATCGACAGTAATGTTTGCCACCGGCGTATGGCTCTTCTTCCCACCGGTGATAGAGAATCAGCTCGACTTGAAGATGAGAGGTGATTTCTACGATGCTGGACGATTTTTGTCCTATCGATTGATTGGTAAGACCAACCTCACCACCGTAATAGTCCGTTCTCTAGCCATGGAATCCAAATGAATGAACTATTTGTAAGGAATGGATTTTGAAAATGAAGCCCGAGGATTGGTACTCCATTGCTGTTAGTTCATATTGCACATCGATCGGTTCGGTTAGTGAAATCGATATTGAACAAAACCGAAAAAAACGATAACTCTGATGCATTTTTAGTGCATGACCACTAGAAGAACCGCTTTACTTCTGGTCTCTAGTACATGAACAATCATCCAAATCCTGATGGCCGATTCGAAACTGGTCTGGCAACAAGAACTAAATCGGTCGTGAAACCGATTAGAACCAAAATCAACGAAATCGGCTTCAAAACCAAAGACCTTTGGGTTCGGTTACTATTTGTGATATTTGAAAATTGACCCAAAATCAGAACCACTGGTTCTGAGGTATCATTAAATAGTTAATATGTATATATTTTAATATTTAATAACCGAACTTGAGCTGGTAGGAAGTATCTTACTGTTGAGGTTGATGAAGAGTTGGACACCGAGAGAGGATATTTTCCCTCTTTTCTAGAAAAATAAATTTTCCAGTTTCAGGATTTCGGATCTAGAATCAAAACCACCCTAAAACCTATCAATATATATATATATATATATATTAGTGGTACTAATTTATGGAAAGAGTTTCTCTCGAACAGCTTCCATAACTGTATATAAAGAAAGTTAGAGAAGGTCAAAAAGATCATCACTCAATCAAAGAAATCATTCTACCAATTATTCAATTTGTTCCTTCCAATGTCATACTTTACGTTTGGTCTTCTTTCTAGTTTGTATGATATTTTTTCTTTTGAAATGATAATCTTTTCTTTTCTTTTCCTTTTATAATCCTTTTTGTGCACATTCTCTTTTGGTTTTCGATACATACTGTTTCAGTGGTGCCTACACTCTCAAAACTTCACTTGTTTTATACGACTAGCAGAAGTTAAGGGACAAGAACAAGGCAAAAGTATAAATAAAAATATTTTAAAAAAATATTATCCTTTTAACTTGAGAAAAAATATTTAAATAAAAAAAATGTAACAGTTAGAGACCGATCATCTAACCTATATTAAACCTGTCCTTACAAAGGATCAAAAGGCCACACCACATACACCTTGCGTAAAGGAGAGCTTGTTTGGCTTTGCCGGTGCTTCTCGATCATGTGGCAGAAGCAACTCTTCACCAAGGATCGTCCCACTTCTAATGCACCCACAACTGTGATCTATAGATTTACTTAATCTGAGAGACCTCTTTTAAAGATGCTTTTGATGAAGCTAATACGAACGCGTGTTGTTGGTGGGGAGTTCGACTCCAAGGAGGTGCATGGAGTGTGTGTGTGTTAGGCTGCGGCCTCCTCTTGTAACCAAAAGAAGAAAAAAAAACGACCCTACTTGATCGGTAGGCCTGGGTTCGATATCCGTGGTTTGATTGCAAATCGCCATTTTTGTACATACCTCATTCTCCCTACAATTTATTTGTTTATTTATTTCATTAAGGCCTCCCTACAAATTAAAGCAATTAACATCATAATTTACAGCTATGCATGACATATTTTAATTATTTTCTCCTCATTTATTCCCAATTTAATGTTTTCCATGTCCAATTGCTTGTGTGTACAAAATGGTTAATTACTTGCTGTCATCCCTTAACATGCTCATCAAAACTGGTTCAAGTCAATTCAGTATTTATGTTTAATGTGGACTAATTATACGGATGCAACCCTTCATAATTATCTTCCTCATCAAGTGATCAATATGAAAACCCTCTGATGGCTGCAACCATGAAGCTAACAGCGTCGTTGCGGTCCCTTTTAAGTCGGCCAAGATATTGAATCGGATATTGATGTCACATTCTTGTTTATTAGATACATATAAGCATCTTACTATACAAGATAGGATCGGATAAAATGCATCATACGTATCGGGTTAATAGCCTGTCAAAACCCAGAATAAATCGCAATCCTAAAGTAATTGATGGTAAAACCATGGGCTATTTTATTACCCTCACCCTTTCTGGATTCCCCGGGTTTTTGACCTCTACATACCCTAATAAAAAATGCAGAGGAGGTTCAATTATGTGTGAGAGAGATCATATAAGACAACGTATTATAGTCCACGGATTCAACCGTAAGCTAAAAGTTTGGTTATCTTTTTGAAATTTTGGTGGGACAGTCTAGTATGCATATCATCAAGGTAATTCTTAGAAATTGATATGCGCACAACCTTTTTACTATACACACACTTTTCTTTTAAAAATATAAAAAAATACTCTTAAACAATTTCTCTCTTTTCCCTTTCTTGCAAACATGGATGACTATGGCGCCGTTGTTGGCATCTTCCAACAACTTCTATCAACTTACGACAACCGTTTGAAGTCTCATTTTTACACATATTACCGATTTATATTCGATATTTAGAAAAGAAAAACAACTGAATCGAAGAACCAACAAATCCTTAAAATAATCAATATTTTTCATTAAATTGGAGAAGGAAAAGAGAATAAAATTCAATATATTTGAGGTTGGGTGGTTGATTAAACACAAATAAATGTGTATTATAAGTCCTTTATCGAATCTTATTCTTCCTCATTTTTTTATTGAATCCTCGTATTAAGGATGATGAACTAACAAACCCTTAAAATAATCAACACTTTTTATCAAATCAAAGAAGGAAAAGAGAATAAAATCCAATATATTTGAGGTTGAGCGGTTGATTAAACACCAATAAATGAGTATTATAAGTCCTTCATCGAATGTTATTCTTCCTCATTTTTTCCACAAGATCCTTGTAGTTAAAGATGAAGACTCCATCCCAATTTGCGAGAACTTCACCGTTGCCGGATCAACAACATCAAATATTAAAAAAAGCAAAATATGATTAAATCTATGAATATACTTCTAAAAAACACAAAATACCTCATTGAATCAAGTTCTTAAGTCTCTTTTTCTTTCTCCTCTTCTTTTTATTTTTCTAAAAGAAAAAGTGAAAAAGTTTCGACGAGGTTGAGTAATGCTCTAACTGTAGAACGAAGAACCCAACTATAGAACAAAGTATTAACATCAATAAAAGCAAAGAAGGAAGAGAACAAACGGGTATTTTTGAAAATCATGAAAAGTGTAATCATAGTAATTGGGTCTTACATACTCCTTTTACTAAGAGCACACCTTTTATCATTGAAAATCCCTATATTATTCTTACCACGTAAAATACATTTTTTTCCTCATCACTCAAATTTAAAAAGATGCGTTCTACACACATCTCTTATATATTGGAGACATTGAGGACATGAGTATCTCATAAAAAGAGATGCATGGGAGAAAGTAGTAGTGGATTTTAGTGGCAAATTTTAACTATATGAGAGAGAGATTGGTGTGTTGTAGGTAAATATGAGTATAATGACAAAGAAAGTGTATTTAGTAATTATGATAGGAATTTTAGTAAACATAAGTATAATAATGAGAAAGAGGGTGTGTCTTTAATAATTTGGGATGTGTATTTAGTAAGGAGTATGTGTAATTAGTAATTTGTAAAATTATTTGGTACTTTTATGACTTTTACAAATTCATTCCTTATCCACGAGAGTCGTGGGTGCTTGTGCATGTTCAGGCTCTGTTTAGGTTGACTGAGCATGGGCTCGATATTGCTCGTGCTTTTATTTCAACTCATTCAAAGTATAAGGGTATTTTCGTCTTTTGGGGAACCTTGCGCAATGCCGCCTCGGGTCTACCGATGGCTGGTGAATGGTAAGCAGTGGAACACCGATGACCGATCGCCTCACCACCCATCCGCGGTGGCCGTCTTCTTCCCATCCTGACCGGGATTCCCACCGGCGATGACCATGGCGGAGGACAATCGCTGCCGGAGATTCGCTTTCCTCCTCACAGCTTTCATGTGCCTGTCGCCATGCCTCTCCTCTTCTGGCCATTCTGGCGAAGAAGAGAGGAAGCGCGGGTACATCGCGGCGAACGTCTCCCAGGAAGGCCTCGATTTTGGGAAGGAGGTACTCGTCTGGCAGGCTGTGACCGCGCTGACGCCGCTTCACCTGCCGGAAATTAGCAAATCCGTCAAGATCCCCTTCCTCGGCGGCGTCCAGATGACGCTCTCCAACATCACGCTCTCCTACGTGAACGTTTCCTCCTCGCAGATCTATCCCGGAGATACCGGAATCGTCATCTTTGCCAGTGGCGCCACCGCGAATATCACCATGGATTGGCGCTACTCTTACTCCTCTTGGCTCTTCCCCATCGACGTCTCTGACAAGGGTTCCGCCGCCGTCCGGGTAAGACCTATCGATCAGCCGATCGGCTAATTCTACCGAATTGTCTAAGAATTATTGTGTTGATAGTAATCGTATTTCTCGTGAAGCTCAAACTTTTTGCTTGTTATGATTGAACGATTAGATTGCGTGATTCTGTTGTTGAAATTTTCGTTTCTTCCCATGTCATTGGATCCCTAGGTTTTTCTCGACTTTGATGGTTTGGGACGTTGCAGACTCTTACTGATATCATCGATCATGTATAATTAGTATAGATTTTATTGTATGTGAAAATTTTATTCTTGAAATCAGTATAGGTGATTTCGTCGAGGAATTGTGTCAATATTGGCGGGTTATCGAACATGTAAAGCATAAGTCTACTGCCTTGTTCTTCCCTATCCTTTCAGTCTTTGTTAAGAGCGATTTTCGATCAAATGATGACTCGAATTGCTCTTGGAAATTGTATGCCAATGCGGGATTCTTGAGCAATATCGGGAAGCTGTCAGAGGGCTTCGCCTAGTTGTTAGTTTGCCAAGATGGATGCCAGATGCATTGGGGCTGTAAGGCAGAAAAAAAAGCGTGTTAGTTAGTTTTAGAAGCTTTCGGAAGTATGATTCTTTTTGTCAAAAGACATGTACATGTCATGCCAACATATTTGTGATTTTGTTGCTTGCTGTTCACTTTGGTGAAGACAAATCGCCCGAGTCTCCAAATTTCTCTCTGTGTCAGTTATCTCAAGCTACCAATTCCCACTCATTTTAGCTCTCTCGTTCCACTCCTTCAGTGACTCTTCTAAAAAGTCATTTTCTCTGTACACGTGATGTTTAAAACTAAAATATTCTGCTTCTACTTGTATCATTAGTTCCCAATCTGGCAGGTAATGGTGCAACATACTTAAATCACATTTTGTTTGGATGATTTTATAGTAAACCTCAAGTGATTTTAGTGTGTATATATATACACATATATATGGTTATGAGGCTCAAAGATTTATTATTTGTTATACCAATGAAGATGAATTTCAATCATGTTTCGGAGATTTTGGGCCTATGACTACTATGGCGACCTTCAACAGGGTTGATGAAGATACATGCTCTGTATTCTGTAATAGCATTTCTGTTTCATGTCTTATTTTTTATTCGAGAAAATTCTCTCTTGCACTGCACACGTTTCTGTGCGTCTCTGTGCTCTTTCAATTGTCATTCTTGTTGGCACTTTTAAATAGGAAAACTATCTTTTGGTTATGCTGAAGGTTGAAGGCATGCAAACTGGCATCACCGTGAGAATGGAGAACCATTATGGAGTTCTGAGGCTCTTTGTTGTTGATTGTGGTTGTGTTATAAAGGATATACTGATTTCACTGGATGGTGGAGCATCATGGTTTTACCAAGGGTATGGATCCTTAAATTCTAGTTATTCTTTTCTGCAAATATCTTCTACTTCTAACTTTTCAGTAAAGCAGATTAAGGGTTTTCCTTTTACTTATTAAAAGAAACAATTAAAATAAGTTAGGGCTTATAAAAGTTGAACCTAGCCTAGTTAACACGGTATGTTGGAAGCTGTACTAGGTGGACATAGAAAGCAAAATGGCTCAGTGGTCCGGGCCCTGGGCCTACCCTGATTATGCACCCGGCCAAATCCACCAGGAACAATTTCAGTGACCAAGCTTGGTACAAGATAACCAGTTTATTGGTACTGATGATTGTCCGAATGGGTTCCAAAAATTTAGGGCGTGCAGGGAAGTTGCCTTCAAAAAAAATATTGAACGACTGAATAGTAATTGCATTTTTTGATAGCCACCAAGTATAATTATCGGAGAAAGTAAAGATAAAATAGTATGGACCATGGACTCAGATGCACGTATTGGCACTCTTCATATGTAGATGAAAAATGAAAAGGTTTATGGATTTAGTGGCAGGTAGTTTACGTCAGACTGCACTACAAGTTGCTTCTGGTTCATACTTGACCTTTTTCTTCTACCTATTCCTTCATTATAAACGAACAAAGTTTCTTTTATCCAGGTATCTTTTGTTTATGATGATGCTTAATAAATGATCTTTGGAGTGGTTCTGGATCTGGATCTTAAAGTTCTTCTCTGTGGGATGATGAGTTTTTCATTCACCTGATCTGCTTTCCCCCTTTCTCATTCTTTTATTAATTTCTGTTATTGTCTTTCTTTGAAGATTGATTGATGCTTTTCAAGAGCAAATAAGGTCTTCAGTGGAAACTGCTGTAGTGAAAAAGATAAGAGATGGTATTTTGAAGATCGATTCGGTGTTGGAGCATCTTCCCTCGGAAATTACAGTAGACAATATTGCTTCACTTAATATTACTTTTATAGATGATCCTTTGGTGGGAAATGGAACTCTTGGTCTCAAGATTGATGGTTCATTTACTACATCAAATACCTCAAAGTCACCTAGTCGCAGATTTGAACATTTGCACCATACAGTTTTATGTGAACATTCCCAGAAAATGCTTGGGATATCTGTGGATGAAAATGTGCTCAATTCTGCTTCAGATGTATATTTCAAGGTAATGTTCATTCCATTTATATACCTGTTTCATCCCTGATCTGAAATATGCCAGTGGAAATCACAAAATTGAACCAATCTGGAGTATAGAATCGTAGAATGTTGCTCGAGTAACTGCAATATATATCCACTAAGCTCCTTCATGAAAACCATGACTGTGAAAGAGAACCCCTGAACTCTCCACGTGTCAAGAAAAGCACTCTACATGTCAAGCGGATGGAAATATTGTTCATGCTTAGTGCCAGAGGAAGAACAAATAGAATAATAAAAATTAGAAAAACGTAAGTAGTTTTAAGGTAAACTTCACTTGATATATTCCACCATTAATGCCTTCTGCCTGGGTTGTCTTCCCAAGGATCCATTGAAGTGGTTTCCTAGGCTTGCCATCCACTGTTCTTCCGTTAGCCTTCTGCTGTTGGATTTCTTTGACTATCTCTTTCAAAGCATTTATTCTGTACTGTTGTTCTTCAACGTTTAAAAGGAAAAGATTTGTTCTCATTTAACCTGACATCTGTCAGGTGCTAGAGGTTAGCTATTTTAGTGGTAGAACTCTAACATTTCCATCGTTCATTGTAGCTTTCTTGGATGGTACGAAAATAAAGCATGCTTACTGAACGTGATACCTGTCTATGTTCCTGGTATTTCTTTATAAGAAATACTTTCTGTAAAAGCTTAGGTAACAGGAGCGGAATTAGATTACTTATCATACTCGTAAAAGTAATTTGTCTTGTTTACTCAAGAAGATCCATTGTTATGTAGATTTTATGGTTGCATATGGCAATTTCATTTTCTGGTTACATATAATTGCTGAATTTGCAAGCTGTTGTTTTATGTGATCAGGCAGGCGTTATGAACTGGATTGTGGACAAGGTTCCTGATCAATCTCTTTTAAATACAGCTGCTTGGCGATTTATTATTCCTCAACTCTACAAGAAATATCCAAATGATAAAATGAATTTCAACATAACAGTTACTGCTCCACCTATAACAAGGATTACATCAGATGGTATCAGTTCTAGCATTTCTGCAGATATGACTATTGATGTTATCGAATCCAGTGAAATGATACCAGTTGCATGTATATCTATGGTGAGCAAAATGATATAATTACAGATTACTCCATATTGTGGGTTAAATATTGCAATATTTTTGTTTAAATTTGGCAGTTGATGCCTGCTTAGTAACATCTTGCTGATGCGTTGTTTGCATAGGCTTGCATGCTGACCTGCATATATTTATGTTTTGATCATGTGATTATAAGACTCTTCCTGATTAATGTTTCTTCTTGGGAAGGTGGTTACTGCTTCTGGGACTCTGGAAATGTCGGAAATTAATCTTGCTGGTGAAGCACAGCTTGATGGCTTCTCATTGACGCTCAAGTGGAGCAATGTTGGCAACTTTCATATGTATCTTATTCAGGTATTAGTATGCTTGCTTAAAGTTTTCTCCATATAGCCGTCTTTA
Source organism: Brasenia schreberi (assembly GCA_036023115.1). Lineage (NCBI taxonomy): Eukaryota > Viridiplantae > Streptophyta > Magnoliopsida > Nymphaeales > Cabombaceae > Brasenia > Brasenia schreberi. The sequence continues at coordinate 9,782,939 of JAYKKT010000049.1, forward strand.
GCATGATGTTTGTTGATGGAATATGGTCAATAAAGTATCCATCATGTTTTCTTAAAGTGTAATTTGTTAGTCGCATACAGGCACACCAAAGCACTTGGAAGGCTTTTAACCCTCCAAACTTTGTTTAATGGTATATCATGTTTACAATGTACTTTAACATATGAAAATGTACCAACTCATGGTCCTTGCCACCAAACTGGGCTGACCCTGCTTGAACCGGATTATGCTGCAAGGTCCTTGCTGGCTTCTGGATACCGGTGATTTAGAACAAAAACAAAAAAACTGTCAATATGTTGAAATATACTACATCTGAACCAATTGGCACATAGACCATGCAGATGCTAGCACTTCAGATTCAAAGCATTGTGCGTGCCATTTCTCTCTACCTGTGTGTGCTTGCTTGCATGTGCATGCATGTTTGTCTCATCATGGTGAATAGTAAGGTTGGCTAATGATACTTAGTAACATAGGTGGCATCATCTATATGTGGATTATATGTTAACATTTGTACCATCTACCAGTTCATGTTGAGCATTTTCTGGAAATTTTGTCAAGATCCTTATATATGTAATTGTTGATATATTTATTTCCACTATCCTTTTACACATAATGGCTCAAAGTGACGATTGCTCTACTTTGCAGACGGTTGTTCGAGTTCTTCTGAGGGATGCATTTGTACCATATGTGAACATGCACCTTAAAAGAGGGTTTCCTCTGCCCTTTATAAACAGTTTTAAGCTGAAAAATCCCGAGGTTTTGTATGGCGATTCAAGTGCTGTGATTTGTACAGACATAGCATCCGTGGGATACAACTGGACGAATACTAGAACCATGTCAAAGTGGATACAGTAACGCCTACCTGCTCAAGGAAATTGTACATTTTCCCTTCTGTACATAAATATGCCCCTTGAAGAAACTATGTATCCATTGCTTTGCATTCTGCTGTTTGTTCAATATGGGGAACAAATATGATGTAATCTTTTAGTTTTTCTTTTCCTGCTCCGTCATTCTCAGGTCACGCATTGTGTACATTCATATGGTATAAGATGTGTCTTATTTGCTTATCATGTGTTAGTACCCAGCAACTCAGCAACGACTGGTTGATCAGAATCCAGTCTCTTCCAGTCAGTAATTCCATCATGTTCAATCTCTGACCAGTTCGATTCTTGAGTTGCCTTTGGTTGTGCTCATATAAAGTCAATGCCCTTAGCTGGTGTCTCAATTAATTATAGTCACTACCAAGATGTTGCATGGTGTGCAAACTTAAAGCAGGCCCCATACAAAGATGTTGCATGGTTGTGGTATTAGGTTTTGTATGTGCTGTAACATGGTTGCTCTTTATGGAATGATTGAACTAGCTCGTGGTGCTCCAAAGAGATACTTGCATTTGAAACAGATGGCCATCCAATTGAATCCCGAGGAGTGACTCAGACAAATGCGGGGAGTAATGATTCCGTGCTTGAAGGGTAATGAAGCTGATTTGCTGCATTTATATGAAAGAAATGGCAGGCTATAAGTTGATTTATATAAGGTTATCCAACTTGAGGCATGTAATCTAGTGTTTGGTTGATGTAGCATGTAAAACATTGGCACGTCCAAATACTGGCTTTGTGAACCATGCTTTACTTGGAAGTTCTGATGGAATTTAGTTATTTTATGAAATTTGCCGGCAAGATACTTGAACTCTCTTTGGGCTCCTCGGAAAGCAAGCACCTTTTCCCAAGTCTAACAGGTTTTCAAAAGGTGGTTTATGCCTCTACATTTGGTTTTGCTTTAGGATCATTAACTTTGTTTGAATTAGCTAATGCTTGAATTATGTAATAAGTGCTCTTACGAGACCGGAGTTTTAGTGTCTTAGAGTTCGAGTCCAAGTAGGGATGGATCCTTAAGATTCGGTTTTATTTGCTTTCATTTGGGTTTCTACTTGGTGTGGGTTGGAGGGAATCATCAAGGTTTGGTTTAGTTCATTAGGATCCGTTTTCTTTGGTAGTGTTGAAGTATATAAACCCCTTTTGAGGTCTTATAACGAATTCAGCTCCCTTTAAATAAAATTGAACCACATGGAAACGCATAATCGTCATCGTCTTCTTTTTCTTGCTCTCAACCGATCGAGTGTGTGTGCATCAGCAGTGTGAGAGAGTCGAGAGAGGTGTTATGGTGCTGCGCATGAGTAAAGGACGCCGATAGAACCAAGAGGGGTGGCTTTCGTTGCCAACCAGGCGCTTTCAGGGACGAGATCTTCTCGTCCGGTGGATGGGTGGTGACAATGTTTGATGTCAAACTAAAACTTTTGGCTCATTGAAGACATAATACATTCTTGTAACATGTATACTTTAGAGTCCTCTCTCTCTCTCTCATAAAATTTCACTTTTTACACACCTATCTGAAATTGTTTCTCTAAATATCCCAATCCCCTTATCTTTCATTTTATTGGTGCCTCTCTCTATGCCGAAGAACAAGGGAAAGGAGGGAAGAACAGAAAGAGAGGAAAGAACGAAGCGGACGATGAGAAGAGAGAGCTGGTGTTCAAGGAGGACGGTCAAGAATACGCGCAGGTGCTGCGGATGCTCGGGAACGGTCGGTGCGAGGCCATGTGCATCGACGGCACGAAGCGCCTCTGCCACATCCGCGGAAGATGCACAAGAAGGTGTGGATCGCCGCCGGCGACATCATCCTCGTTGGCCTCCGCGATTATCAGGACGACAAGGCTGACGTCATCCTCAAGTACATGCCCGACTTGCTGGATTGTGTCGTGGATGATCTCGACCTTCTAAGGATCCTATTTGAAAGAAAAGCCTTTCACAATTGCTTTGGTTTGCAGATGATTTGGGTTGTTTGGCTTGTTTGTTGATCGGTTTATCTTGTTGTTGTTCATATCATGCAGGTTCATTCTTGTTTGCTTTGTTTGGACATGGATTGAGGCTTTGTGGAAATGTAATGTGTTTTCTGACGGTGGAAAATAGGGTCCCGCCTGCTTTCTTGCCTTGATAGAATTTGGTTTGTTACCCATCAGCTCATTTCTTTTCTGTCCAGATCTCTTTTCCGGAGTGATAGGCTATAGCTTTCTAAGAGACATGATATGTTGCATGACGGTGAAAATTAAGCTTTTGATGCTCTATTCTGTTGTTAGAATTTAGTGACCAAGGAGTTATTGTTTTCGCTTATCTCTTCTTAGACGAGCAAAGATGGGTTCCTGCCTTGAGAGTTTTCTGTTTTCATGGCGTTGGGTAGACGCTTTCTTGTGCATTACGTGCTATCTTTTCTTTTTGCTGTTTTTGGTGGATTTTGGCATTGGATTGTTTTCTTGGGATCACTTTCCAGCTGCCACTAAATAATGATACATAGAAGAACGATGTGCACGATGTTGCGGTGGAGGTGTTTGTGTGAGCGAATTGCACATATGCATGTGCATTGATTCTTGGCGACAATAGGTGGCAGTTTCGTGCCTAAAAGCCAACATTCTTTGCCTCTGTGCTTACTCGGTTTGATATTCTCCTTTTCTTTCTCCCTTAAACTTGACGAGCCTTTAATTTGTGTTGGTGTGTATCTTTTTCTATTGCGCTCTGGGTGAGAGTGTTGTCGTTTTGTTATCACCTATTTCTTAATTTTATGGGTGCTGATAGGAGCTATTTATATGCAGTACGATGATGAATCAGGATTGGTTGTTGCATATTGGCAGTTGCAAAGCTTCTTTGAGATTTACATTTCACTCTTAAATTGAAGTTTCCTAACCATTTATACATCTAAATAATTTGAATGTGAAGCTTATAGTTTGGCAGGGGCCCATGAATCTTGAAAGTTGGAATTTTAAAGTTTTTTTAAACATAGTGTAATGGGCAGGATTCAATGTTAGGCTACCGAGTTCTACACCTATGTGGTGATGGTATGTGTTCTTCCTCATTTTTATGTTTCTTATATCAGCAAAAGGTTCACAAGTTCTGTTGATCGTTCTATATTTATCATTATTGGATGTTTCTTAAAAGGAAGTATTTATCAAAGACAATTACATTTTGCATGTGAATTAGCGAATCCTTTTAAGCTATAGTATAGAGAGTGTGAACTGGAAGCAGTTGGGTACTTTAGTTTAGTTTCATTCAGATCAAATCGCCCTCAATAAAACCTAGATGGTGGTGAACCGTTGTTTTGCATCAATCTGGTTGTAGTGTTTCTTGTATCTGTCTTTTGCTGGTTTGAGGAAAGTAACTCATGCATTGGTGGTAGCTACTGTGTCAGTGAAACATATTCTGTTTTATTTATACCAGTGTTGTTCGATGCTTATCATATCGCGTATCGTTTTCGTCCACGATACATATCATATAGCCCCGTATCTTTTTTTAATACAAAAAATTTAGAAAAATAAAAAATTCAGAAAAAATCATGATAATTAAAAACAATTCATATAATGCATAAGTTGAGTACATATTCATCAATCACCATTTAATTTTCAATGTATAAAGCATTTAAGCAGTGCATCCATAGCAAAATTATAACTTTCATAGTTGAAAAAGAGTTATATTTTGTAATTAGGATCAACTAAATAATCTTTTTCTCCTCCTTGTTCAAGATCATCACTACCTTGAGCTTCAAAATCTAAATTATTAAATTATTAGCCCCTTGACGTTGTTGCGCTCCTTCTAAATTAATCGATTGTCTTCTTCAATTAGGAGTGTACTTGCTTCACTATCTTCCATAATCCACTCATTTAAGATATCAAAATCAGTGTTGTCTAACGCGTATCATATCGTATCGTATTGTATCGCCCGTATCGTACTTTAATATTAAAATAATACAAAAATTATTTAAAAAATCAAGAAAAATTAGTAAAAATAAAAAAAAATCAAGAAAAGTCAGGAAAAATCTGGTAATTGCTTTAAATTCATATAATGCAAAGTTTAGCACAGATTGAACATTCAACATTAAACAATTGCATCCAAAATTACATATTTTAAAGCAAAAAATGAAATACATTTACATTTTACATATTGTAAATTTGTATCAGGATCATTAACTAAATAATCTTCATCTTCTCCTTGATAAAAATTCAAAGTTTCTCATCACCTTCTGCTTTAAAATGAAAATCATCATCTCCTTCATGATGTTGTTGCACTTCAAATTAATTCATGCAATGTCTTCTTCGGTTAGGAGTACATTTTCTTCGTTATCTTCCATAATCCACTCATCTAATATATCAAAATTAAAAACTGCTATCTTTGTACATGTAGTTGTCATATTTGCTAATTTTCATATGTGAGCAAAACAATGAGCTCCATTTCTTTGATTATTGAGTCTATGACACCTCAGTGATGTGATATTATTACTTGATGATATCCCCTTTTTTTCTTACTGGCGACTAGCTTTTTAACTAATGCTTGAGCTTCATTTCTCACTTCAGAGACTGGGTTAAGCCCCACACACGTTGATCATGTTCCACTTAATGGAAGTCATGTAAGGTGAACCCTAAAATAGTGAACCGAGACGACCAAATGTTTTTAATTGTTTGTGATCTCATGAAATTAGAAATTTCTAGCAGAAATATACCTAAAAGTTGGCAACAGAAAGGGAAATGATTTTGTTACAATTTTTATTTGTTCATAAATTATTCTTATTCAATAAATGAAATTATAAACCCAAATTACAAGCATATCGGAGGATGCCTTGGAGGGAAGTGAAGAGAGGCTAGAAACCTTCAAAAAAAAATTGAAAAATTTTTTTTGAAAAAAATGAATTTTCTTTTTGGGCGTATCACCCCGTATCGTATCGTACAATACGGCATGATAACCTTTATCTTACGATAAAGGTTACCATATTGTATCGTGGCTTCCCACGATACGATACGTATCGGTACGATACGGATAACATTGACTTATTAGATCAAATTGGTTCTCTTCCCAACTTTTTTAATTGCCTCCAAGAAATATAAGTAAATAACATTAACAATAAAATAAAATAAAATATTGACTTGAATATTTAATTAGTAACTAATCTTTTATTACCTTTGTTAGAGCCACATGTTGCAATAGATGAACACTAGGTCATTAAGCCATTTATGTTCTACCATGTTGCGCTTTTTGTATGGATATGTTTAAAGACACTCCAATTTCTTTCACAATTAGTTGCACTAAAGGATTGACTCAAAACTTTTGTAAAATCTCTCAGGTTTGGAAAATCACTTCCAAACTTATTCCATAAAACATATAATAGAAAAAGCAAACATAAAGAGTTATTCCACAATAAATATAAGATTTAAGAAACTTAAATATTAAGATAAACAATTTACATTGGCGCATGTTATTGCGGTTGCGAATGGCTATAAACAATCCCATTAAGTGAAGAACATTATTGTGGATCTCATCTCTCAATGTATAGCAGCTGCTCTACTCTCATTAGAGATCGATCTATAAATGCCAGTGTTGTTCGATGCGTATCTATATCGTTTTGGTTCACGATATGTATCGTATTGCCACATATCGTTTTTTAATACTAAAAAATTAAAAAAACATAAAAAAATAAAAAAATTCTGAAAAATCATTTAAATTGAAAACAATTCATATAATGCATAAATTGAATACTTATTCGTAAATCACCTTTCATTTTAAATGTCTACAACATTTAAGTAATACATCTTTAGCAAAAGAATTACAACTTTCATAATTAAAAAAGTAATTACATTTACACATTATAATCATGATTAACTAAATAATCTTCATCTTCTCCTTCTTGTTTAAGATCATCACCACCTTCAGCTTCAAATCAAAATCATCATCTACTTGATATTGTTGCGTTTCTTCCAAATTAATCCATTAAATGTCTTCTTCAATTAGGAGTGAATTTGCTTTACTATCTTTTATAATCCACTCCTCTAAGATATCAAAATTGTCCAGACTTATTGAATTAAATCGGTTCCATATTGTTGCCTCTTCTCAATTATACTTTCAATTATCTTTAGACACTGCCATTTAATTGCTTCTAACACTCTCCTAACTTTGCTCATGCAAAGAGCAACCTCTTTCAGTCCCTCATAGGTGATGTTTTAAACGAGAAATTTCACACATAAAACACATTTTATTTTCACTATGTTTCCCTCAACTGCAGTACCCCATTGCCATGCCAAATCATTAGACCGAGATTGGGAGTCCCTAACACCTCTTCTTGTCATCTTACTTTAACACTTCGATCTTAATACACCTGAAAATAAAAGTACTTTGTAAATCCCCAATCTTCACTTCATAAACCACCAAAACACTCAAATAGAGTGTCTCTCACTTCACAAATACAATGAAAAGATATTCCCATACTTTATATATTGTCATTCAAAAAGAAAAAATAAATAACACAAGAAAATATCAAATAGATAGAGAAAAAGCAAAAAAACCTATACCACAACCACCAGATCATCAGTTTTGTCATTGTTGGAGTGATCGTGGTGTTGGAGATGCCTTTGAAAATCATTGGAGATGCCTCGCCCATGCATAAAAATTGCTTGTAATAGCTTCTTTAGCCCTATTCATGGCTTTATATAGATAGCCCATAGATGGCTTATTCTTTCTCTCAACCAATCTCAAAACTAACTAAAAGACATGTTAATAGTCTAACACATGAGTTTCAAAATGTACTCTTAAAGACTGCCTTTGAAATCTCATTCAATTTTCTATTCATTCTATTTTAAGGCAACTCTTAAAGATACTCATTCAATTTTCTATTCCTTCTATTTTAAGAAACTCTATAAGCCACTCATCCGAGAAAAATATTCTCTTAAAGGTTTTCTTTTGTTTAACAATACTTTGTAGTTTGTGCTGATAAGAAATTAGTTGGAAACCAAGTAACTGTATGAAGGAGCTCTGCACCATCTGTATATCTCCTCATCGTACATAATATAAAAGCATGGTTATAGATAAATTTCATGATATCTTGACAATACTTAGTTATTGCCTTTACCTCATCCATCTCTTTAATATGCTTGAGGATGAGATCTAGACAATGGAATGCACATGATATCCAATAAACAGTCTCATAAGTATAAGTTAACTCCTTTCTAACGGCTTTATAGTTAACTGTATTATTTGTAATTAATCAAAGTATGTTCTCAAGCCCAACCTCAAATATCACCTTATCAAATTCTTGTCTTAAAACCTCTATAATATCTCGCTCCTTTAACATGTCTAAGATCTAAAAAGCATAAGTCCTTTAGGATAATAAAAAAAGGTTTAACAAAGTCATTCCTCGCATATTTGTTCATTCGTTTGCCATGATAGTGCATTCCGTATCCTTCCATGACTCTCTTAAAGTCGAACAATACTCTTCAACTTCAAGGACAATTTTATCTAATAGTTTCTCGCTTAACTTTTGATAAGATGACATCTTATATCCTGGACCAATGTTAGCAATGGCATGCCATTGCTTAAAAATGAAAGAATTTATTTCATTAAATGGAATGTATGCATCATAAAACCATCTCCCTAATGTAATGTATGCCTCCTCATGTAATTGTTTTGAAGCCATAACAACATGAATTCGAGGTTTGCACCAGGTGTAGTACTAGGAGGAAAAAACAATTTTATGCCAAAATAAGATCTTTCTCTAACACTTCTTCTTCCACTTCCAACCTCTTCAACAACTCTCTTTCCTCTAGTTGGCGGTCGAGAACTACTACTATCAACCTCTATCCTATCATCAGTAGGGATGCTATCACCAAGTCCAACAATATCATCATCTTCCTCAAACATCTCTATATCACCATCTCTTCTCAACTATATTCTCAACCATATATAGACACTGCCATTTAATGGCTTCTAACACTTTTCTAACTTTCCTCGTACAAGGAGCAACCTCTTTCTTAGTACTTGTTAGGTGATATTTCAAACGAGAAATTTCACCACTAATTACCTTCTAACAAAAAACACATGATTTTCAATCTGTTTCGCTCACCTTCTCACAAAAAACACGTGATTATCAATCTGTTTCGCTCACCTTCTTACAAAATCTTATTTTCAATGTGTTTTCCTTAACTGTTATACACTATTGACATGCCGGATCATCTGACTGAGTTTGAGATCATAAGTTCATATATTGTCATTAAAAAAACAAATAGCACAAGAAAATAACAAATACCAAGAGAAAATGAAAAAAACCTATACCATAATCACCGAAATGTTATATTGTCATTCAAAAAAGAAAAAAAATAACATAAAAAAATATCAAATAAAAAGAGAAAAATAAAAAAACCTATACTACAACCATAAGAATGCTAGTAACAGAGTGATGGTGGCGTTGGAGATGAAAACCGTTAGATATGCCTCACCCTAGGTGAAAGTCACCTTGTAGAGGCTTGAAGACCCAAAACGGAAGCCAAAAACCCGCAGAAACGATACGGTGTGAATATGCCCTTATTGTGTCTGCGATTTCTGTTTCTGTTGGCCAAGAACCTTTATAAAAAGTCCTTGAGCGTGTCGCGTATACTCTACGATACGGTGCAATACAGATAACACTGAATTATACCAATAACATGTCATGAAGCAGAGTTGTTTTACTTGTATTCTTTCTGCAGTGCAACTGCTGTTCATGTATCCTTGTGTCTGTGGTAAGATTGCTTAGTTAAACTGCATTATCGTCCATTTGATGTTTTACACACTTGAGGGGGACAATAGTGAAGATTAACTTGTCTTTCCTTATGGTGTGAATATGCCCTTATTGTGTCTGCGATTTAGGTCTGGTTAAATCCTCGTTTCCAGTAAGGAAGGGAGAGACATCACAGTCTTGTTTTCATATATGAGACTAGTGGCAAAAGAATAGGAAAAAAGGCTCCTAATTTCTTTTTCCCTTGGAGTACGCAAAGTCTCTTGGTTCCTTTTCTTTTGTTTTTTTTTGAAGAATCCGTGCCAAGGCAAGTCAGATGGTGACAGCTTCTCTGTGGGTTTGCATGCAGTATGAGGGTAGGATATGTTTTCACGTTCCGGTTCAAATTGAGTTGTCTATGTTGCTACAGAACTCAATATTTATTCTATATGTGCTCTCTTAGTCCCGGTTCATGTATAGATCATTTTTCGCCCAATAGTTGGGTATATTTTTTGAGGGTTGACGATTGTGTACATGTTTCCATGCATATTATGTCGTCATCATGCTGCCCATTTCCATTCTTTATTTGTTCTTTGACTTGGCGCCTCTTCATCAGATGTGTTGTGCTTCTCATGCTTGAACTCAGTATCTTCTGTGTTTTTCCTGTGATTTGAAGTGTCGGGATTTCAATGATGTGATGAATATTGTAGCAGGAACGGATCAAGGGGCCGAAGGATGAAGTTGCCACAGCGGAAGCTGCTATGTTTCTTTGCGAAATTTGCCGTTGCTACTGATAGACAAAGAGGATATACCTTTCTCTCACGAGTATGATTGATTATCTATCTTATACTCCGTCATAGGTTGATGGGCGACCATGAATTTTGAATTTGTTACGAACTTCTTTTCTTCCTATATCTAATTTTATCCTTTTTATGATGGGATTCGATCCTAAGGTAATTAATTGATGATTAATTAGTGTTGTCAAATTCTTGCCCATAATTCTTCCTGTTCTTGTGACCGAGATTTCAAATACATTAAAGGCTCAACCATGGTGGTTCGTCTTCTAAACTGTGAAATAAAAATCTCCTCTGCACATCGAGCGATAGCTCACCTGGCTTGGCAGTGAGTCACAAGTAGAAGGTAACTCTATATACACAATGTGTATCTGACGTGACTTTGGCCTCCCCACTTCACAAAGAAAGTTGATTCGTGTCATCTAGAAGCATGCTTAGAACACGTTTAACAATTCATTGGGTTCTCCATTTGAGTACATTTAATAAACGTTCAATGAGATCGCCATGCTTTATCCTATACGGTCGAGAGGCAATGTTGGTGGTCTAGATGCAATTAGTCCGACTCATGGTGGTTTTGTTGACCAAGTTTACATGCTTGTAAACATAACTATGGATGGCAATTTCTTGTTCTTGGTCGTCTTTGTGTCATTTCGTGTTTGACTTGAATACAAGCCTCTTCTGATGGACATGAACAACGACGTACCCTTATGAATCTTGGGATGACATTATCGGCTCAGGTTTTTTGTCATGTATTATGTTTACAACTGAATGGGCATTTAGATTTGAGTGTTTCGGATAGTGTTCGGTCGTGTTCATGTGCCATTTTGTGTGTCGCGTTGATTAAAAAAAAAGTGGACCTGTTTTTTCTCGTTTTGGTTTCGGGTGGACAAAGCCAGTAGACCAGCGAATAATGTTCGTGTCAGATTTCGTGTTGTCTCCCTTATGAATCGACTTATTCCGCTCACATGAAGAAGCCGCCATGTGCTCGCTCGTCCACGGGCTCGCGTATAGACAAACTATCCTGTGCCCCTTCCAACAACATTTAGAAGTCACTTTGCAACTCCTTCACATGTTTTTTTGCGGAATGCAATGCAGCTTGCTGCTTTCTTCTTCTCCTTCTACGGCACGCACACACCACGCTGCTACTGATCATTTGCATGCAAGCAAGAAGAAGAAAGCAAGAATCGATCAATGGCGATGCTGCTGTTTAATAGCTTCCTAACCAACGAGACGGACCGAAACCACGTGGTTTCGGTGTTTGTGGCGGTGATCTGCCTCTGCATCGTCGTAGGTCACATGCTTGAGGAGAATCGCTGGGTGAACGAGTCCGTCATCTTTCTCTTGATAGTAACTATTCTTTTCTTTGCTCTCTCTCTCTCTCTCTCTCTCTCTCTATATATATATATATATATATATATATATATATATATATATATATATATATATATATATACACCTGAAATCTCGTTAAATTTGATGTTTGAGATCTTTAAAGTGAAATGGAATAGTATAATGCAGCTGTAAACGGTACTTTAGTACTTTCTTTTTTAATTTAAATCTCAACCTTTGATCTCGATTTAACCGTTAAATCTCAATGCTTGTTTGGACGACTAAATGGTTACATTTACGACGATATATATAGCCATGGCCAAACTTTGGTTCTTCGTTTGAGTGGTGCGCTCCAGTATTTCAGTTCAAACTGCAAACTACCAAGTGCCTACCGTCCTTTCCCTTTCCATTCAGAACGACTACATATTCTTGCAAAGGACCAGAATTTGTTATCCTTGGTTTCTTCTAATTCCCAATACATATTATTGTAAAGAACACGTCTCTAAGAGGATAAATAATATGAACTGTTTATACCTGCTACAGGATGAATGAACTTGCCTCTTAGCACTTTTCACTGTGTGATATACATGAACTGGGGATCTCTGATCAGCCAACCGGTTCTGTAATTTATCTTTCTCTTGAAATGACATCTCAAAATAGAGGTAGGCTGCAATTCTCTGAAGTTTGCATGAGTTTCCGTCGCCTAGGTTAGGCAAGTCAATAAGTGAAAAATAGGATTGTTCGAAGGAGAACTTTACCGCATAATATAGCGATTTTAGAACTCATGATGTCCCAATATTGGCAGTTATGCACAAGACCTGTAAATCCATGAATTGGAGTTCAGCCTTTTGTTGAGGTTTACCAAGACAGCAACTCAATTGTTCTTTGTCGCAATATATACTATTAAGATAGTTGTCTTCTGTAATTTGTCGAATCTTGGTTTCTGATTCTTCAGCAGCAGAGTTTCCTAATTTCACCATTTTGGACGAAATTGGATGGATTATCTATGCTCAAAGTAGTGCAAACCAGCACGCAGAGCGTTTTCTCATCTGGCAGGGCTCTCTGACTCCCCCCGTTGCAGGTGGTGAGTTCAATTCCCTGGGCATGCTTGCATGGTAGGCTTGGTCGTAACAAAAAAAAAAAGGTAGTGAAGACCAACTTTTAAAACCATTGCGGTGCAACCTGTTGGTGGGATTTTCACAATGCAAGAAACCAATATTTCAAAATAACATTGTTGCCCCATCCCCCCAAGGTTAGATTTCTGTTTTATTTAGTCATGCTGATCACATCCACGCCGGATGAACGAAGCTCTTCTCTTCCCTCGTTATTGTAGGCAATACTGTGCCAGCTTTACTTCTCACTGAACCCCTGTAGGTACACCAGAGTTCAATTGTTACGTGCAAAAAAGTTCTTGTTGTATCTTAACACTTTCACACACTACGGAAGTTATGGCTGTCAAGGAATATGAAATCTGTATTCACATACCTTTTCAGTATTGTTCACTATTAGGATGGTCGGAACTAGGACATCTTTTACATGCAGAACAATGTTGCACATGGGATGTTGTCAGGATCCAAAACGGAAGTTCATTTCAGAGCAGTAGTAAATCAAACCACTGAAGGTGTTGGACATTTGGAAAGGTGACCACATGGAGCTACATATACAAGGTACAAGAAATTACATAGGGAACAATTTGAAATAAGAAGCGTTCGAAGAAAACAGTAAGACATAATCTTTCTTTCTTGGAGTGAAATGCTAATATGGCATCAGATTGAGCTCAACGATCACTAAGAATTTATGTAGTCGATCCCACTTACTGCAGGAAGTGTTGGTTTTGGTTGGACGTTTTCTCTCCATTTTAATATCTTAACTTCCTTATACCATTCTGTTTGGCTGTTACTCGATAGGGATGTCTTGCTGGATGTATCATCTTGCTGTAGAGCAAGGGCACCAATTCACATATTTTAAGATTTGATGAGGAACTTTTCTTCATATATCTTTTTCCCCTATCATCTTCAATGCAGGGTACGCTTCTGTATCTATGACTGTACACCGGCTGGTCTCGATACATGAGGTGTCCATGTGGGATGAAGCATTTCTTTGTCATGCAAATTGTCACAGGTTTCAGGTGAAGAAGCAATTTTTTCACAATTTCCTGACCATCATATCTTTTGGAGTTTTGGGGGTTTTCATATCATCTGCAATTATTTTAGCAGGTAGTTTCTCCTTCTTATAGAGTTTATTAGTTAATAATTGTGAATCATCTGAAGTTCATACAACTCACTGTCATGTATTTTATAAGATCCGTGTATATAAGCCAGTGTTATCCGTATCGTACGATACACTTAGGTGTATCGATTTTAACAACTTATCGCACCGTATACAGGCGATACGCCCTGGGACCCTTATAAAGAGTCCCCGGTCGACCGAAACCCATAATTTTTCGCGGGTTTCCTCTAACCTCTTGGTTTCCTCAAGCTCTCTAAGAGCCGATTTTCGCCTCCTTAGTGTTCAAAACTCCAAAATCGTGCCCTACGGTGTCCGTGCAAGCCTCCAAACTCGGATTTTGGTATATTTTTAATATTTTTTCCATTTTTTTCCTTTATATTTGTTGTTTTTTGTGTTATTTCATTTTTTTTTGAATGACAAAATATGAAGTTATTAAGTGTGTGTATACAATTTTTATTGCATTAATAAGTGGGAGACACTCGATTTGAATGTTATTTGAAGATTGGGGGATTTATGAAGTGCTTTTATTTTCAGGTTTTTGTTTGAATTAAAGTACTCCATTGAGATGGCAGGAAGGGGTGGTAGAGACTCCCATTTAAAGTCTGATGATCCGACATGGCAGTGGGATATACCAGTTGAGGGTTCAAGGTTAAAAATCAGATGATTATTTTGTAAAAAGGTGGTTAGTGGTAGAATTTCAAGGTTGAAACACCACCTAGCAGGAACCAAGAAAGAAGTTGCTCCATGCATAGACAGAGTTAGAAGTTTGCCAGAAGGTATTAAATGGCAATGCCTGCAGATGATTGAGAGCATACAAGAACGGAGATAACAAAAGGATAATTTTCAGATGTATGAAGAAGCTGATGATGCTATTGCCACTGAATTTGTATTCACTGATAGTTTGCCTTCAGATGCTAGAACAAAGATTGGTAGTAGTAGTTCACGAGCACCTACTAGAGGAAAGAGGGTTGCAGCTGAAGACTTTGGAGGTGGCAGGAGATGAAGTTCAGGAAGGAGTAGAGGAAGAGCTTCTTCTTCTAGCATACATTCGTTCTTTTCTCATTCCACTACACCTGGTACTCAACCAGGAATTCGTGCTGCTATGGTTTCAGAACAACTGTATGATCAGGCAAACTTTGCAGTGGGAAGATGGTTTTATGATGTATGCATTTCATTTAATGCAGCAAACAGTTTTCATTTTCAAGCAATGACAGATGCAATTGCAAACATAGGTGCAGGATACAAGATGCCCTCTTATCATAAATTGAGAGGGAAGATATTAGATTAGACCGTCATTGAAGTGCAGCAATACTGTTCGACTTTGAGATAGTCGTAGAAGGAAACAGGATGCACTATTATGGCAGATGGATGGACCGATAGGCGAGGAAGACCATTGCTAAACTTTCTTGTATATTTTCCTAAAGGACTCATGTTTTTGAGATCTCTAGACATGTCAGAGGAGAGGCACACTGCAGAGATCCTACTAGAAGAATTTGATAAGATTATATAGGAGATTGGGCTACAGAATGTGGTCCAATTGATTACAGATAATGCAACTAACTACAAAGCAGCTGAGAAGGAGTTAGCTGATATTTATGGGACTTGCTACTGGACACCATCTGCAGCCCATTATTTAGATCTCATCCTCGAGGACATTGGTGAGATGGATGAAATAAAGGCAGCAACTGAGTGTTGCCAAGATATTACAAAATTCATTTATAACTATACATTTGTTTTGTGTATGATGAGGAGATATACAGAAGGTGCAGAGCTTCTTCGCACAGCTGGAACTCGGTTCGCAACAAAATTCTTATCTGTACAGAGTATTGTGAGACAGAAGCAAGTTTTGAAGAGAATGTTCTTCTCAGATGAGTGACAACAATTTGCATAGTTGTCTCAAAACAAATAGAAAGTTGAATGAGATTGCAGAAACAATTTTTAGAAGTTCATTTTGGAATGCATGTGTCTGATTATTGAAAATTACTTGTCCTTTAGTGAAAGTTTTGAGATTGACTGATAGCGATGAGAAACCATCTATGGGTTGCCTTTATAAAGCCATGGATAGGGCAAAAGAAGCTATCAGAAATAATTTTAATTGAAAAAAGGGAGATTATGTGCCCTTGTGGAAAATAATTGATAGTAGATGGAATAAACAATTGCATAAGCCTATTCATGCAACAACATATTATCTAAACCCATCATTCAGGTACTGAGGAACCTTCAAAAGGGATGGTGAGGTTAATCGAGGAATCATTGATTGTATCGACAGATTAGTCCCTGATGAGAGCATAACAGATGCGATACATCGAGAGATGAAGATATATGATAATGCTCTTCACTTGATGGGTTTGCCTGTTGCAATTCGCAACCGCACTACGATGCGTCCAGGTAAATTGTTTATTTTAATATTTAAGTTGCATCTTACATTCCTGTGGATTATTATGTCTCTAATGTTTGTATTTTTTTACAGATATTTGGTGGAACAGGTTTTGAAGTGATTGTCCAAACCTTAGAGATTTTGCTGTCAGAGTCTTAAGCCAAACCTGTAGTGAAACAGGTTGTGAAAGAAATTGGAGTGTTTTTTAACACATCTATACAAAAAAGCACAACAGGTTGGAACACAAAAGGCTTAATGATTTGGTTTATATTCATTGTAACATGCGCCTTCGTGAAAGGTAATGCTGTATTACTTTCAAATTTTCAATTCAATATTGTTTAACTTCAGTTTTCAATTGTTAATATTACTTACTAATTGTTTATCTTTGTTTGTGTCGTAGGCAATTAAAAAAAGTAAATAGAGAAGAAAGTCAGTTCGATCAAATAAGTTTGGATAATTTTGATATATTAGAAGATTGGGTTATGGAAGACACTGAAGAAAATGCCATCCTAACATAAGAAGACGTTGCCTGGATTAATTTGGAAGGAGCGCAACAACATTATGGAGATGAATTTGATTTTCAAGAAGGTGTGGGCGTGGCTGATGATGATGATGAGGATCTGCAACAAGGAGAAGATGAAGATTATTTAGTTGATGATCCTGATTACAATTTGTAAAATGTAACATTGTATGTAACTGTAGTGTAAACAGTGTCTATTTTATTTTTTGGATTCAAAATATGTAAATTTGGATGCAATTGTTCAATGTTGAATGCTCAATCTGTACTAAACTTACATTATATGAATTTAAAGCAATTATCAGATTTTTCTTGATTTTTTAATATATATATATTTTTATTTTTTTCAAATTTTTATTGATTTTTAATTAATTTTTATATTATTTTAATATTAAAGTATGATACGATATGATCGTGGAGCCCAACGATACACGATACGATACGCGTCAGACAACACTGATATAAGCTATGAGAGATCCTAAAAGTCTTCGTTAAAGCCTTTCTAATGTTAGCAGTCAAAATGTACCTGGTGGCACCTAAATGATGGCCTCCCAAGGTGCTTCGTATCATCTTAGCCCATGTTACGATGATATTGATGGTTACCATATACTATTTGCCTGAAAATTTTCTGTACTATGCGCTTTTGAAAGGAGTACCCATCTTTTAGACGTGTGAAAATATCCAAAATTTTCAGTTTCTTTTACTACATTCATCTATCAGTTGATAGATATGAGGGATCATTGACCTTGTTTGACAAAAAGAGAAAAGAAGCATAAAATAAATGAATTGGTGTTCAAAGACAATATGATTGGAAAACAGTCGCTGGTCCTGCTTCTATCTTCTAAAGCAAAAGGAATTATAATGAAATACCTCACCATTCAAAGACTATGATTTTACAGGCATTCTCTGGTCCTGCTCGCTGCTATGCATTAGAAAGTTTATCATTTTATGCTCAAGCCCTCTTTCCTCTACTTGTATTTGTATGCCATGAATATTAATTTTTCCTTACTTCCTTAGAATTTGCTTTGATACTTAATGCAGGTAGTTTGTGGCTCTTTCCAATGGTTGGATTCGTTGGGCTTCAACTGCAGGATTATCTTGGTATTTTTTATCCTATTCTCTTAGGGTTGTTTGGTTCCTGTAGTGCCTCTGACTCTAAAGTTGTAATTTATTTTGCTGATATCTCGATTATGCAGCCCTGGGAGCAATCTTTTCCACGACTGATACTGTGTGCACCTTACAGGTTAGTGGCATTAGCATCATGTTTTCGACTACGTCTATCCTCATCTTGTTTGTCCCTTAAAAATATGATTTCTGTTCAGTGAAATAAAAATCTATTTAAGGACACAGTTTCTCTAAATAAAAAATACTCCGTTTGAACTCATACTTCCAGTAGACACTGATGAGGATAGCTCGTTCAGGTCTTACATCAAGATGAGACTCCATTATTATAGAGCCTAGTGTTTGGTGAAGGTGTTGTAAATGATGCTACCTCAATTGTGCTTTCTAGAGCAGTTCAGAAATTTTCTGAGTTGCAAATTGATGGTTGGGTTGCCGCTCATATTTTTGGTGATTTTCTCTACCTCTTCTCAACTAGCACACTGCTTGGAATATCTGTAAATATCGGCTCCTGAAAGCAGAATTTCATTGCGAGAATTTGTTAGTCAGGCCCCTGTATTAGGACCTTTTTCTTTTACCTATCTTTTTATTAGCACCAATGTGTGGCATCTGATGAATATTTAATCTTTTACCAGATGATGAACATGACTATTTATTATTCTTAAATCATATGTTAGTTATCTAAAGTGACGAACAAAAAAAGAATAATTTTTTTTGAATAGTAGCATGACTTGTTCTTAAGAAAGCGGCAAATGTGTGGGGCACGCTCGATCTGTGTGACACCATGTGCCTTGGTGGGAGCAGAAACGCTTCACCTGCTAGTGTGTTCGTATGCCGTAGCTTTTCTTCACCTCATAGATACTGCACGGGACTCCATGTTGATGCACAAGTATTCAAACTATTGCAGTAGGGGTGAGAATGCTGCCTCTTATAACTCCAGGTATATTTGTTTCTTACTGATTATATTTTGGAGGGATATGAATGCAACTGCATACATACAGGTTTATATTTCTCGGTAGTCTTCTATGAAAATTACGTATGTTTGTCTAGGTGCTCATATGTTACTGTCACGGCTTAACAATAGTTATATGCTTCCCCTGCAATTGTCATGGTTGTTCGATCTGTACAATAAAAATATTGTTTCATTCGTCGATTTACATTGAGCTGAGGTGGGACTCTCGGCCCATGTGAAATTTATAAAACCAACCGAAATATTATAGCCCACTCTGTGAGCTATCATACATATCTTGCCCCAGACTAAAGAGCTGTGTTGTCTATTCGCCCTATCGTGAAAGAAATCTAGATCCACCCTTGTATTGCTTTCTTCATCTATGAACGTAAGATGTAGTTAGCCCATGCATAAATACACCTCCTTTGTCCCTCATTATTTTGATGTAGTTGATGAGAATAGGATCAGACATAGAGTACATGACATGACTTAGATGTCCAAACTCCTCATCGGAAGTCCATTGTTGAGAGAAGATAATCATCTTTAACTTTCTTCACTAGTTGCCTCTTGTTAGGGCATGCTTTCTGGGTTCATAATAATGGATTTATCAGGGCAGACTGGGCTTTTGACTTCTTATGCTCTCAAGGCTTTATACTTTGGTAGGTAAGTGCGCTAGATTTTACTGTTTTGTATTCATTAATGCATCTTTTGACAAAAATGCTGCAGATTTTCACATAGGCTGTAAATATTTTGTATTGACAGGCACTCCACTGATCGTAAAATTTCATTGCTGGTTCTGATGGCCTACTTGTCCTATATGGTGGCAGAGGTAGGAGAGATTTGGGATTCTCATCCAAGTCCAACTCTGAACACACACACACACATACACACATGTTATGGAAGTTCTGGATACAAGAGCATATGAGTTATGTGTATCTTGCTTAACTTTTGACCTGTACAGTTATTACACGTAAGCGGGATTCTCAGTCTTCTTTTGTGGAATAGTCCTGTCCCACTATGCATGGCATAATATTACCGAGAACTCAAGAATAACAACGAGGTGAGTACTTATATATGGGTGTACTCAATATTGTTGCATGTTATATATTGCTTCTGCAATAACTCATATCCCTCAACTTGGACAAAGTTTCAATGAATAAAATACGTAGTCAATTATGGTAAATTTCATTTTCATGCAATGGAGTTGCGAAAAAGTATCACGCCGTGAGTATTTGTAAAAACTGTATGCTTGCAGTTGCATTAGCGTGCATTTAGCTTACCCTAATAGTTGTGAAGTATGTGCCAGAAAGGGCACAGCATGGCTAGGCGGGCTGGCTTTTTGACTAATTGCAAGGACTCGAAACCTGCATTTTCACCTGGTACTTTTCATCTTTAACCATCGTTATTATGAAAAGAAAAATGGACGTGGTACGCCAATAACTCAGGAATGCATAAATGCCACAACAGTTGAGTGTGATTCACTTGATCTTTAGCGATATATGTGACATATGACACGTTTAGTCCCAACGTTCATTGCAGAAGCTGTTGGAACTCTCCTGTAACCGGAAGAGCTTTCGAACTTCTTAATGGTTCTTGAAAGCTTTGCCTTTGTGGGAGAGAGGTGACAAGCTGCACAAATACTGGTTCAGTAAATTAGTGACCGTATTTGCATTTTAGTTACATGCAAACTCATGACTTCATCTAAGAACTTGTCTTTCTCTAAAACTTGTACCCAGCAAGATCATTGGGGTTCTTAATGTTGTACAGTTACAGATTACCATTCTTTTCGTGTTTTACTATGGAGTCTCTTTTGGTTCTTTCTTTGGGGTCTTTGTAAGAGCTCTTTTATTCTTTTGACATTGTTTTTAGTGCAGGCATGCGTTTGCAACAATGTCTTTTATATCGGAGATTTTCATATTTTTGTATGTGGGAATGGATGCATTAGACATGCAGAAATGGAAAATGACAAACTCCAGGTCATCCACTCAGTTATGGAAGGCTCATTATTAAATTTCTCAATCTCCAGTGCCTAATATGTAGCATATGCACCTTCATATGCATAAGCCTTCTTTCTGTCATAGTGTCATTCTTTTCAAACGTTGTTCTTTGAGTAGGTTGTTGTTGACTAGCGTATAAGTAGTGTCATGGGACTGTATCATAGAATATCATAATGTATCATTACGTCAACTCTGTGTCCTTATGCGGTACACAGAGTTGTACCGCACAATACTGTCCTTGGTTTCCTTTGTAGAGCTTTTCATTCATCTGTTATGAACATAAAACTTTTTCTTTCTGATTGCAGCCTCGGGGCAATCTCTGGAATCTGCTCTATCACTGTTCTTTTAGTCTGCCTTGGACGTGCTGCTTTTGTGTTCCCGCTTTCTGCTTTGTTGAATTATCTGAATGCTCGGGCCAACTCAAAAGTCACATTCAGAGACCAGGTGACACTATAATTTTTTGTATTATCTGCATGATGCATGGTTTGAAAGATGTCATGGATAATGTATGACGGTTCATGCTTGATACTGCAGCTTATCTTGGTTATTACTGGAAGGAAGATGAATAACTTGATTTCTATTAGAATATTTGGAAAGCCAAATAAATTGTGTTGTCAAGGGATTCAAATTAGGAAAGCTGTTTCTGCAAAGTGGACAAGGGGAAAACGTTTGTGCTGTTCTATGTGTGAATTATTTTATCTGTGGTGATGAGACCAAGCCCAAAATCCAACGTTGGACATTCTCAGTATCTTGTAGGATGGATTTTCATGTGGGACAATGACATATCGGGTCCGAGTTTGTTTCCATCGAAGCAAAATCATGAGGATTTCAAAATGATCCTTTGTCTGTTTCAGAGGCATGATCATTCTCCACCTTTCTTCAATGGATAATGGGATATGGTGGAACTAATAATTCTGTTAAACTCTCCCTTGGACTTTTCTTTTCACAAGTCTTTGCTATCTGCCGATCTCACCTAAATACCATGATAGTTTTTTCTCTCAGATTATCGGTAGGAACTATGAACAGTTTGGATTGAGATGGGGGGTGGCTACCAAGTCTAACTGATTTATAATAGAGCAATCGGATAAAACCAAATCAGAATAAAAATGCACCATAAACCTGAATCCGATCAGTATGTCGACATGATAAGTGATACTGAATCCTACTAGTCCAACTGGATTATATATCGATCATATGCAATCAAATTAACATCACTAATTCTTGATGCAGCATATCATTTTGACTTTTGTAAATACTGCATTAGTAGGCATATGAAATGGGGAAATTCTTGTTGCTGTATTAGCAAGTTCCAGGCAACATAAACATACTAGGTTTTGAACTCCTGATCTACTGAGAGAAAAACCCTAGCCAGTTGGCGGTTCCCTTTTGCCACTACTTTTTCAGAGTTTTTTTTCAGAACGTTTGGTGGTGGAAATTTCTTTTAGCAACATTTTGTTGATACATGCAACGTCCTGCAGCTTATAATCTGGTGGGCTGGTCTTATGAGAGGTGCCGTTTCTATTGCATTGGCGTTCAATCAGGTGAAATTTCTTCCTTTTCATATTTCATAAAATCACCCGTCACCTCCCTCTTCCATTATACTTTTACAGTTTTGTTAGTTCACATATTCTGGTCTTACACGGAACCTGGTCCATGCTACAGTCATTGCCTCTACCATCATTGTAGTACTCTTTAGCACATTGGTAAGTGTGGCTCCTTATGTGCTCCTCTAAGTATCAAGTTTCTCGGAAGGTATTATGCTTTTCAGACTTGCTATTGTTATATTGGTTTAAAATAGCAATATCAAGTTACTTGCTATTGCTATTGTTATATTCGCCCCTTCTGTGATCCTTTAAAATATTTAAAATCATTGTTATATTAAGTTATATTTTTGAAATTTTCTACTTTTTTCAAAGATGGCAAGAACCTTCTTTTTATAATATAAACAACTAGTATACAAGTACTACTATTGTGCAACATGCCTAATGAGCCTAACTGCAACAACTCTACACCCTACTCTTAGTGTACAACCTAACCAGTCCTATAGTAGGCATAACAAACTGAAGGTAATGCTTGTAATACTCATGGTTGTTTGGTATAATAATTGTAGCCGAAATGTTTATATATTATTTTAGAAATATCATATTATATTTATACGATATGAATACGATGTATTGTGTATCACAATGAGATACACATGATACATCACAATAAATGAACCCCAAGAACACAAATACTTGGGTCGTATCAATCCAGCTTCCAATATATGATATTATTGTATCATATGATATGATATGATATCATATTTATAACATTGGGTTTAAGAGCATCGAGTATGATAGTCCAAGCCAGTGTTGTTTGACGCGTATCGTATCGCGTATCGCTGGGCTCCATGATACGGGCGTATCGTATCGTATCGTATCGTACTTTAATATTAAAATAATACGAAAATTATTTAAAAAATCAAGAAAATTAGTAAAAATCCAAAAAAAAATCTGGAAAAATCTGATAATTGTTTTAAATTCATATAGTGCAAAGTTTAGCACAGATTGAATATTCAACATTGAACAATTGGATCCAAAATTACATATTTTGAAGCAAAAAATGAAATACATTTACATTTTACATATTTTAATTTGTATCAGGATTATTAACTAAATAATCTTCATCTTCTACTTGATAAAGATTCAAAGTTTCTCATCACCTTCTGCTTTAAAATGAAAATCTTCATCTCCTTCGTGATGTTGTTGGACTTCAAATTAATTCATGCAATGTCTTCTTCGGTTAGGAGTGCATTTTCTTCGTTATCTTCCATAATCCACTCATCTAATATATCAAAATTAACAAACTGCTATCTTTGTACATGTAGTTGTCATATTTGCTAATTTTCATACGTGAGCAAAACAATGAGCTCAATTTTTTTGATTATTGACTCTATGACACCTCAGTGATTATTACTTGATGATATCCCTTTTTCTCTTACAATTAGCTTTTTAACTAATGCTTGAGCTTCATTTCTCACTTCACTGATTGAGTTAAGCCTCACACACATTGATCAAGTTCAACTCAATGGAAGTCACGTAAGGTGAACCCTAAAATAGTGAAGTTGTGAAATGTCCACTCAATGAACCGAGACAACCAAATGTTTTTAATTATTTGCGATCTTATGAAATTAGAAACTGCTAGCAGAAATATACCTAAAAGTTGGCAACAGAAAGGAAAATGATTTTGTCACAATTTTTATTTGTTTATAAATTATTTTTATTCAATAAATAAAATTATAAACCCAAATTACAAGCATAGGGAAGTGAAGAGAGGCGAAGAGAGGCCAGAAACTTGCAAAAAAAAATTAAAAAAAAAAATTGAAAAAAAAAATTGATTTTTTTTTGGGCGTATCGCACCGTAGAGGCCAGGAACCTGCAAAAAAAAAAAAAAAATTGAAAAAAAAAGTTTGAAAAAAAATTTTGAATTTTTTTTTTTGGGCGTATCGCCCGTATCGTACGATACGGTGCGATACGGATAACACTGGTCAAAGCATTCATAAACACTCAAATATGTTCTTGTTTATTCGGGGATCTGTTTATAAGCTCTTCAATGGGAACTGATTCATAACTTGACAGAAAAGATCTATGGGATACATTAGTTTTCTGGGATAATGCACAATGGTACCCACTGACAATGTGTGCGTACCATGCACATTGAGCATGCCTGACATGCTCTAGTTTGCTAACTCTGTTGCTATGGTTAGTTCGGTGAAAAGCGAGTTTTCTTCTCTCATACTGCAGCCGATTGTGATGGCTATTCCTATGCTATGGTTGCATCTTATGGTTCCAAAACTTCTCGTCTTCAAGCCCCGGAGTATCCAAAGCATGGTAGCTCAATTGGCAAATTCTTGGAATTTCTTTTATTTCTCCTTATAAAACAGTGTCGGTTTCGTCAGACCCATTATGATCATCTTTCCTTCAGAAAGAACTTCAAGAATGGAAAATGATTTTCGTGGTGCTTGGTCACTTTGTTTGATGCCCGGTGGAAGTTAACCATACAAACTATGTTTCATGTGGCCAATTTAATCAGGTGTTCGGTTTGCTAACGAGGCCCTTGATAAATGTGCTACTGCCACACCATACACATGCACATGGAAATCGAGGAGAGCCGTCGTCTCCGAAGGAGGACCTGCACACTCCCTTCTTGTCTTTGGAGGAGTCGGCTGCAACGAAAATCCTGCGTGCAAAGAGCAGCCTGACAATGCTGCTGGAAAGACCGGTGCACACCATACATTTCTATTGGAGGAAATTTGATGATGCCTACATGAGACCAATTTTTGGTGGGCCAAGATGAACTGAAATTCATCACTGTTTATGTATTGCCTTTAGTAGCTGGTCCAAGTTTTGGTTGTTATGCACTTAAAGTTCTCATGGTTTCTCATTTCCCTGTAATGTTTTGTACAATGATGTAAAACTATACATTTCTTGTTCTGAGTTCGATTGTTACTACACAAGTTCGAATTGATTCAGACTGGGATTCGACTATCGAGGTTATCACTAGAAATACAGAAGATCTCTTAGTGGCTGGCTATCTGAAGAGGTAATGAAAGGATGTTGGAGACGGTGTACTGTCTGAAGTGTCATTGCCATTCTTTCATTTGCATTAAATCTTCTATTAGATCCTATTCCGGTTCTGCACAGAAATTTTGACTGAAAGGGAAGTGTGTTCATTCATCGCATTGAGAGAGAGAGAGAGAGAGAGAGAGAGAGAGAGAGAGAGAGAGAGAGAGAGAGAGAGAGAGAGAGAGAGATTTCTATTTTCGCAATTAACGTGTTACGGCCTTGACAAAAAATTTCACAATTAATAGAAGATGACTGTCTAATATACAAAGAAAAGCCAAGATAATGTCTTCTCAAAGGTGTCTGGATCATGCATGCGTCCAACTGGACTGCTCTAAAGTTGCCTTTAAACACAAGAAAAACAAGATGTTTTAGCATTTGTTTTCTGGTTTAGTAGTAAACTACATATACATATATATATACATATATATATATATATATATATACATATATATATATATATATATCGGGAAACTGGATGTTGCACATACGCATCCTCGTGCTCACCATTTATTTTGAGAAAATATAAGACATTCCAGGGGGGCATGATTATGAATATGCTGGAGATTAGAGAATCTATATATATATATATATATATATACATATATATATATATATATATATATATATATATATATATATATATATATATATATATATATATATATATATATATATATATATATATACATATATATATATATCGGGAAACTGGATGTTGCACATACGCATCCTCGTGCTCACCATTTATTTTGAGAAAATATAAGACATTCCAGGGGGGCATGATTATGAATATGCTGGAGATTAGAGAATCCCATCACTAAGACATGTTCCGTTGCTGGTTATCGTTTCCACTCACTAAGACATGTATGGTTTCGGGTTACCTAGAACCAAAAAATGTAATCGAACCGTTCAACAAACTGTTTTGGTTCTGGTTTTGAGTTTGACAGTTTTGGTTCCAGTTTTATAATGGTTTTGGTTTCATGATGGTTTTGAATCCGGTTTTAAACGATTTCGAATATGGTTGCATGATTATGAATATGCTGGAGATTAGAGAATCCCATCACTAAGACATGTTCCGTTGCTGGTTATCGTTTCCACCCACTAAGACATGTATGGTTTCGGGTTACCTAGAACCAAAAAATGTAATCGAACCGTTCAACGAACGGTTTTGGTTCTTGTTTTGAGTTTGACAGTTTTGGATCCAGTTTTATAATGGTTTTGGTTTCATGATGGTTTTGAATCCGGTTTTAAATGATTTCGAATATGGTTTTGGATATGGTTTTTTTATGATTTTGAATCCGGTTTTGGGACAATTTTGGATCCGGTTCTGGGTGGATTCAGATATGTTTTTTATAGTTTTCAATCCGATTCTAGAGGGATTTTGGAACCAATTTTTTTATGGTTTTGAATCCGGTTTCATAGAGGTTCCGGATATGGGTTCAGTTTAGTTATATAACTATTAAACAATTTAAACTATATAATAGTCTAACACTATAAGTTATATAAAACTATATAAGTTTATAACTATAAGTATTAGTGTATAATGTGTTAGACTATATATACATTAGTCTTATATAACTTATAGTCTTAGATTCTTATATATAGTTTAAATTGTTTAATAATTATATAATTAAACTGGATCCGGATATGAATCTAGAACCATCACGAAACCGGATTCAAAACCAAAAAAACATGGATCTGAAACCACCCGGAACCATACAAAAGCAGATTCAAAACCGTCATGAAATTGAAACCAGATCCGAAACCGAAATCGGTATCGGAATCGGATCCAGAATCACTCTGATGGTTCAAACTGGAACCCAAACAACGGTTTCAGTTTCGGTTCCAAGTCGGTTTTCCAAATAGACAAACCGTACCCAAACCGGGACATGTCCGGTTTCGGTTTTATCTGGTTTGTAGGCCGGTTGGGTTCTAGGTTGAACCACTGGGCTGGGTCCGAATTGGTCATGTCTAACTTTATATATATATAAATACGAGACCCTGCACCTTCTGATATATACTTAATCATGTATTTTCTTTAGAGTTTTTGCGGCATGAATGAAATGGGATTGTCTTTTATATTTTTTGAAATATTTTTATAACTTTTTAAATGGCATTGATACCTAAAAAATAAGGAAATAGATTAGATTGCATTTTTATGTAGGATAGAACATATATGCACGTATTATAAAGAAATAATTGGAATGGGATTCTAAACTTATTTGGATGTAAGAGAGTTCGAATTCCACCTCCTAAGGTTGTAATTTAGATCCCAGGAGGTATGAATAGACTCCATGCCATCTTATGACTTTGAAATCTTGAAACGATGAATATGTTGCTACTGACAAAGATGGGAATGAGTTCGTGAGAAGTTATGGCGTGGACAATTCTCACCCTAAATTTCATTTCACCTATAAATAACGTGATGAGATCTCGATCTCGGCCAGTTTAATTTGTTCGAGGTTGTATCCTGAATAACTAACCACCCGGACAATAGAGAAAAGTCAAATGTTCAACCTCAACTTCCGCCGGAAAATGTGGTAAACGTGGCACTCTTCTCCTTGCTCAATCGTCTCTCACATCTCTCTCTCTTCATTAACGGTTGGCCTTACCAAAATACTCTCTCTCTCTCTGCATTTAGAGGAATATTCTCCCTTTTACTTGCGGGAATTTCAGTAGGTACATTGTGGGTGGTTCTTGTTCCTGTGAGGATCTGTGTGGGCTGGTTTTGGATGAACTGAAGGAGGATTCCAATGGCTGGTGGAGGGAGTCAGGAGAGAGAAGGTGAGAACGATCATCGTCATGAAGACGCCAATGAGCATGACGAGAAGCTGAGCAGGCAAGTCAGCGAAGCGTCCTTCTGTGGGACAGAAGCAGAGGATGATGAAGAGGAAGAAGGCAAAGGACACCCACTGAATCTGGGCCCTCTCTGTACCATCAAGGAACAACTCGAGAAAGACAAGGTCTCTCTCTCTAAGAGACATGTTCTTTGTTGTTGGTTCCACGATTTACGTTTGTTTCATGGTATGTGGTGAAAATATGCTCAATCCTGGATAGGATGATGAGAGCTTAAGGAGGTGGAAAGAGCAGCTTTTGGGCAGCGTGGATTTGAACTCTGTTGGAGGTCTCTCTCTCTCTCCCCTTTAGTCATCAACTTATCATTCATAACCATGGACATGCATTTGTTTTACATGCATCGTGCACGTTCCAGTTTGATTGCTGCTGCCGTTATTTTCAGCTTTCAACTTCAGCATTTCACCTTGAAACTGGTTTCATTTCTTTCGATCATATTGATGTCACAAAATCATGACATTTGGCTGTTATTTGTAAGTTTGGTAGCTATAAACTTTCATATACGAAATGAAACAGCAAAGTCTAGAATTTGGTTTGGACTACTGTGCTATTTATCTCTTTGTGGCAGAAAGTTTGGGGCCAGAGGTCAGGATTTTGAGTCTCGCCATCTTATCTCCTGGTAGAACTGGCTTGGTTATTCCATTTCCTTTGGCACACGAATCATGCGACCCACTGTTTGTTCTCAAAGAAGGATGCTATTACAGCCTCAAGTTCTCATTCTTGGTCCACAACAATATTGTCTCTGGCCTTAAATACACCAATACTGTTTGGAAAACCGGACTCAAGGGTAAGTGAGAATCATTCTGAACTAATTCTCACGCCATATCTTTCTCATTCACTGGATCAACAGAATTTGCCTCTTTCAGATTCCTGATCGAAGGAAAACCTTCGATTTGGTAGAGATATGAGAATGTCAGGCATCCCTCTCTCTCTCTCTCTCATAAAGGATCTTTAATTCTTGATTTCTGATAGGTCATTTCAAGAAATACTTCTTGCTCGTGTTGGTACTGTTTTTCTTACTGCCGTCGCACACATGATTTTGCTGCACTCTGAAAGTTTTAATGAATTAAATGAACTTCTAGTGGACAGTACGAAAGTGATGCTGGGAACATTTAGTCCCCAGCCAGAGCCTTACACATATGAGATGACTGAGGAGGTGACACCGACTGGAATGTTTGCTAGAGGAACTTATTCGGCTCGATCCAAGGTAGAAATCCAAAGTACTTCGTTTTCTTCTGGTTCTTATTCAGTTTCGTTACATGGGCTCTTTGTTTTGATTCAATTCAATTATATGTTGCTGCAATGGATCATCAGCATGCAATTAAATCATGTTGATCTACATCGTGATTGATCATTGTACTAATACTATGATAATATGATTACCTTTTCTCAGTTTTTAGATGATGACAACAAATGCTATCTGGAGATTAACTATACATTTGCAATCAAGAAAGACTGGGCATCCTCTAATTGAAGTCCTGCCCGCATTTGTAAGAGAGGATCATTTATCCTTTTATCTTAGTTGTGGAAGAATGAGATTAGCTTGCTAGTATGCAAATTTTGAACGCTGAACATCAAACTGCACTTAATTGACTGTTTCATACAGGGTGTGTGTGTGTGTGTGTTGGGCTTCGGCCTCCTCTTGTAACCCGAAAAAAGTATGTGAGGCCTAATTAACTGTTTCATAAAGGTTCTTGTCAATCCAACCCTTGACCAATCCCCGGTTGATGGGGCAGCGTCATTTGCTCAAAAGGTGGAGTTTTCGGGGAAAGCGGATTCAAGAATACCTTCACTATCAAATTCTCATGTTTGAATTCAAATAAACAGTGAGCTTGAATTGACAACCTTTCAAGTTCTCAATGGAAGGTTGTACCCAAAAAATTGGATTCATGTCCACCCAAATTACCGAAAAAGAAAAACAGTTTGTGTTCGAGTTGACTATCCCTAACACAGTCAAATGACATGACACGAACACGACTCAAAATTGTCGGCTTACCTTTAATTGTATGGTGTTATAGAGATCCACATCATCATTACATACTCAAAATTCCTTGTCCCCATCAAAGTTTTTGTTGTTTTGCTTCTTTTAGGAGCTGCAAAACCTCCTTTTAGTACTAAAAAGAGAGATAGAGATAAGGAGGACGCCTAAAAGGCAGTGAGAATAAAACGCATCATCCACTTTGATGTGTGATTTGTGTGATCGACTTGTTTGAACTTTTTTGTGCATCACCAACTCCAACTAAAATAGAAAGAATTTGCACTCAGAGCATTAGCTCAATGGTAGTGGCAGCGCACCTTGGCGCGGATGCTGCTGGTGGGGAGTTCGACTCCCAGGGGGTGCATGCATGGGTGTGTGTTAGGCTTCGGCTTCCTCTTGTAACAAAAAAAAGACAGAATTTTGCATTTAACCACCTAACCTTCCATGAATTTATCTATCACTGACAATTGGGGCTATTTTGGCTAATACCCACCTAACCTTTAAAGGTATTGTACAGAAGACCACTTTGGTTACTTATTTGTTTGGTTAGTCTTTAGATCTATTGGGCTATGGCCAGCCTAAAATCCAACTCCAACTCCTCTTGTGCTTTCCTTTTTTTTGTGGGGTAGCAAATGGTTCTCAGATTATGATTTTTTTTCTCACAAAAAGCCAGGCAACACACACACACACATATTGTAATGCTCACTGGTTTGGCATTTTTCATACTTGGTACATGCAACATCAACAAATTCTCTTATGATCAATTAATAATCTAATGATCAATGACCATATTATGTTAACTCTTTGTATTTTGTTTAAACAAAAGATTAAATGGCTTTATGAAACCAAGTGGTTTGGTACTTCCCTTAACCAAGGTCTTGAGTTCGAACCCTGCGAATGGAGAAAACCAGTGGCCAAAGAGCTTCACCCTTATAGAAGGGTCCTTGTGGATTCGGGATATCGGCGGGCTTCCGAAAAAATCATATTTCAGGCGAGATCCATAAATTCAGCATAAGTTGGGGGCAACATAAACTTTAACAAAAATTAGGATTCCCACTAATGAGTAGCAGTGATCGATATTCTGCTTCAATAACAAAGAGAACATTCACTTGATTTAAATATAGGAGCATAATCCATTTTGGAATTGGTATCCGATCCTTTGATCCATTTCCAGTACACCTTACCTGGTGTGACACATGAAACTGAACACGTGGCATGCTCATGAGCAAAGTCCATTTGTGGAAAACATGGCATTTCAATTTTCAGGGAATATAGAATTAGATATTTGAATTGTATTTACAAACGTATACAAGGAATCGAGTCTGACACGAATTTGAGCATTTTATGGGAATAAGACACGATCAGTCAAATTTTTGAATACTTATTTGTTACTATGGCTTTTGCCACATTTTTTAACACGTGAGAAACGTTCTAGAAAGTCCAAGACACGTCCGGTTCCAGTTAGATCAGAAGCTGGAACTTGAATCAAACAGGCCCATGACCAGTTTCGGTTATGGTTCCAATACCGCCGGTTCAAGAGCAATTGCGGTTTGAGTATGGAACCGTTAAGAACTGGCAATTTTACTAAAAATTACATTATAGAAAAATAAAAAAAGAAAGACTGAAACCGACGGTTTGGAACTGTTTGTTCTGGTTTGGTTTCGGTTTCAGTTTTATGAAGGTGAAACCGGAACTGAACCGAGTAATCTCATATTTTGGACCTAGTTCTGGTTTCACCGATTTCGGTTTCAGTTGTTTCTTTGACCCAATTCGGTTCCGGTTGAAATCTTCTGAGCGGTTAGGAACCGACCATATGTAGGTGAGAGACTCTGGCTGGCTATTAGAACACGAAAACACGATACAAACGTAACCCAAGAGTTTCTATCGAAGGAAACCCCACACAAGCACATTCAAAGAAATTGTAAACAGACACGGAAAAACCGAGGCATGTTTGAGCTAACCTATCTTGGAAACCAACATGACACGAGCCGAAACACGAAAGTGCAACCCTTAGGTGGGAAAAGAGGCTTCTGGTGCCCATTGTGATGCCCAAATGGTCTTACTTTTTCATTTAAGATGTAATAAAAAGGATGTTCAAGAAGACCATCAAAAAGGAAAGAGGAAAAAGAATATCATGCAACGGCCTTTGCATCTCTGAGCAAGAGTAGCCGCTTTTTCAAACAGCGAAGACTAATGACGGAACAGTTTTGTCGTAGAATTGTTATTGCCTTGATGAAGATCGATAATGGGAATTGCTGATAGTGGAAAAGCAGCTTGGATTTTCCTAACCAGCTCTGTTTCTAGGAAGCAAGAGATCATTTATAAATGAAGGATATGATTTAAGAATAAATCACAAATAGTGCTTCGATCATAGCATCATTTGATAAAAAAAGTGAAAAGAAAGCGAGATAAGGTATCCACATTCTTTGTAATTACTAGAAGAACACTGGGAAACAACTAACAAAAACAAAAATCAAAGTTATGAGCATTCGTATTTACAAGAACAGATCCAAATTTCGCAATTCATCACCGTTTCATCTTTTCTGCTTTGGTAGATCGCCGATCCCAGAAGAAGAATCAGACGAAGATGGCATAACGCATTCCGTCACGCACCATGAGGTGGTTGAGCTCGGAGACACGGGAGACGGCTTCACCGGAATCCGGCCATCCTCCCGCTAGTTCGGGCTGGTGGATGCAGGATGCCCAAGAGAGGAGAGAGAGCGGCAGCCGTGCGATCTCCTGCAGAAGCGATGGTGGTCGTCTCGGGCTCGATTCCGGCGAGACGACGAGGGCGCTCTCGTCCACGACGCGGGCGCCCCTCTTGATTCCGCGGATACTCCTCTTCACCGACGCCATTAGCCTCTGCATCGTCGTCGATCACTTACCCTCTCGAACAGAGAGAGAGAGAGAGAGAGAGAGAGAGAGAGAGAGAGATGGTGAGGTAGAAGAAGGGTACGGGCGTAAGGCCCGTTTTATGGGTAAGGTAGGAAGGGCTGAGAGTGGTGGGTGGGTTGGGTGGTGGGCCAGAACCCATCATTGTGGTGGGCGCACGCAACGGCCCACAGTGTTATGAGATGCGGGTCCGAGATGTTGGATTCTTTTCTGGCCGTTCATCAAGAATTTTTGGTCGAGCGACTTAATCGGTACCGTATATCTACAAAGTACATCTCTCATTCGTGATCCTAATAATGGGGGTTTGATTTTTTTACCTTCTGTTAACCGCTAGTCTTCATTTTTAATTTTTAGAGAACTGAATCAAATCGTGCTATTGTTAGAGGCCAACCAAACCGAATTACCTGTTCAGGTTCGACTTCATTCGGTTTCTAAAATCACAATTCTATTTATTTAAGGGTTTTGCTAAATACAATGTATTACGCTATCAAATTATAATATGTATATAAGGTTATAATATGTATATAAGGTTATAAAATTTATATAAACTTATCGAGATTTCTATTCATATTCACATCTTATATATATACACAGTTATAAAACTCATATATATATATATATATATATATATATATATATATATATATATATATATATATATATATATATATATATAGGTTTGGTTGGTTCGGTTTCAATACTAAAACCGTGAACTGAACGGTTAATTTTTTTTTACTAAAACAGAACCAGACCAAACTGCTAGACATTTAAATCCAAACTAAACTGGTTTGGTTTGGTTCTAACAGTTCCATGAAAATCCCTAGCTGATAGTATACCATGACTCAAAAATAACACGTCCCAAGATCCCATACCCCGCTTTAGGGCTGTGAATGAACCAAGCAGCTTATAGTTCAGTTTGGCTCGGCTTTCATTAGCTGGCTCGAGTTCAGTTTGTTGAACCAGAGAAATATGAACATGATATGTTCAGCTCGGTTAGCTTGTGAAAGCTTGTTAAATGATAAACCTCATCTTCGAAATAATTGTATAAATGGGGAGCTATTTTTTTTGTTTTTTCAAAAAAAAAGTTAGATAAACAAAGGGTCATTCACTTAGTATATTTCAGAAAATCTCTCTCTTAAACTCGATTCGGCTCGGCTCGTAGGTCATGGCATGACATTCATGAGCATTTCCCAACCGAAGCTGAGAAATGAGCAAGAGCCGAAGTGGCACTTATAGTCCTGAAGGAATCAAAATCCTACAAGGCATAGTGAGCAATGGTTCACCTGGCTAGGGTTTTCGATTCACAAGATGAAGGTCATGAGTTTGAATTCCTGGTGCATGCATCAAGGTTTGGCCTCGGCCACCTCCCGTTGTGACCCAAAAAACGAACCGCAAGTGAGGTGACCTAGAAAATAGGTACAGTTTTAGATTACATGTCAAATGATATGTCGAAATTGTGCTTGAAAATCTTACCCGTCCAATTTCGTGATCAACGACTGATATTGATTAGGCTTTAATGTGGAAGGGGCGTATAGTGAAGAACTGATGCTAAATAGTGAAAATCCCCCAGGTTAATTGATGCTTAGAAGTCTCTATAGTAGTTGAACTCCTTTATGAAATATGAAGAGAGAAGAAGAAAAGAAGGACAAAGACCTCCAAAACCAAGCCTTATCTCATATAAAGTGGGATCGGCTAAATGAATTCGTCACTATTCCAATGTATATTAGTGGTACCCACATTTAAATCCGATAAAAAAATAAAAAGGAAAAAGGAATAAAAAAAAAATCTATTGTCTTCTTAGTTCTTACAGTAGAATTTGGATTTGTTTCTAGATCCAGATCCAGTATCTATCAAAAGCATGACTTTAATAATATCCACTTCTCTAAATGAATGAAACTTCCTTCTTCCTCCCCTTTTAGAAAGGAGCGTATTCCTCACAGCCTAACAGGGGTTGGGTTGCACCTAGAGTGTTAGCTCAATGGCAGCACACTCTAGTGCCGTTGTTGCTGATGGGGAGTTCGACTCCCAGAGGTTTGCTTCGGCCTCCTCTGGTAGGTGGGGGTTTAGGTTCGAGCTTATCTATATGCCCAATAAAATAATGAGCTCAACCTAAAAGGTTGGACCAGACTTTGAATAAAGTCGGTTAGTCAACTGGCAAATTGCCTTTTGACATTCTAACGTGGTTGGCACTTAAGCAATTCGTGTCAACGGGCCAGATCCAGGTTAATCCAGGTCGGGTTAACTTCATGAAATTGGTACCAAATCCGAATCCAAGTCCTATCCTGTTTATCATTGGATAAACCATGCTAGATTACATCCTGAAACAATCAATGGATGGCAATGTTTCAGATTGTAAAAGAAATTTTTAGAACGTAGACCCTAGTATTGCTTGCAATATAAGGCCCAACACGAGATAGTGACACAAAAAAGATTCAATAGGTCCATCAAGCCAAAGTAACAACACAAAAGTCGTGTCAGCTTCAAGTTTACCAGTTTTTAACACAAAGTTGCATGACACAAGCTCGATCCAAGATGTGAACCACATGCAATACAACCGCGAATGCAAAAACCTGAAACAGACATGACCCGAGAAGCCAGTTCCTCATGTACACCAATTCAATACGAAGAAAATCGGATTGTGTTCAGGTTGACCTGCTCTTGACATGAATATAAAGTTATATAAAGCATGACCCGAAACACGAAAGTGCTATCCCTGAACTAGAAAGTGCCATGGTTGAAATGTTGAGGGGAGGGTCAATGCCGAGAATGTGGCCTACCAATAACTGTTGACACAAAAAAGAAAGTGTAGATAAGAGGCAGAAGCCAATCCCAATACAAGCTCTGAAATGCAGCCAACAAGAAGCAAAGTGTTGTTGGCCATTAGGATGGTATGTTTGTGCACCTAGCTTTTCCTTTCATTTTCTTCGATGATATTGCGCCGCCCTCAAGCAACATGCACTATCGTATGGCACAATCGAGCCCACAAGACGAGACCGAGTTTCATCTCATTGGACCATGTCAAGATTTCATTCAAATGGATGATGTGGTTCCAACTTTCAAATTCCAAACACTTTCAATACTTTAGCATATCACTAACTTTAGAAGTATCTTTCTTTGTTCAATTTAATATTGATAGACAGAGAAAAGGAGGGGAGAAGCTTCATAATATCAACAACCTAATATAGACTTTATGAATTTTCAGTTTCTAATTCCATTTATAATTTTCAAAATCAAAGATCAGTATCCCACCGCCTGCAGATAGCTAAAAAAATTAGTAACAAGCATTATGATTTTGATCATATTGATAGATAACATCTCATCTTGTTGCTCGATTCCTCGACGTCACACTCGAGTCCTGCTCAAATTTCCATGATATGGGTAGTACGAAACCGACCCTATCCCACATCGAGTGGGTCACCATTTTCTATGTTGTACTTTATTCACCGGGACCAGGGTCGAAATCGTCGTCGTCTCCAACTCCTTCCATCTTGGAACCAATTGATGTTGCAATTATTCCACAACAAATAAGACCTCATTTGCAGGAAATTGTGATTGCAGTGTTTGATATTATTCTGCTCCTCCTTTAGTATATTTTGATGTTTAATATTCAAGCTTTGTGATGATCCACATGAATGCCTTCATTGCTAAAATCACTCCAGCTTTTGCTTTTACATATTAACTAGTTGCTTTAGGATCATGTCTGCAATGGAGGTAGCATTAATACTTTATGATTCATGGCGGTCCGGCCGTGAACTTAAATATTTCTTGTTGACTAAAATAAGCACGCAGCATTTCGTCGTGGCCTCCACTTGATCATGAGGGTGCAAGTCTGGTTTTTTGTATAATAATCCGGAAACAAAAACCTAATCTTTTCCATGGGAGCTCCAAAAACAATTCGAGGACCCGTTGTTCATGTTGGCATAAGATGGCAAACAATCGCATTAAGTAATAAACCATACAACTTTCCCGAAGGCTACGAGTGACCAACCTTTCTACTGAAACACAAACTGTATCGTAAAAGATCTTCAGACGCAGCAGAATCATTTTCATGTTTTTGATTGTGTAGGTTTGATATCTAAATCAGTAGAACCCGAACTGAAATCTTTTCGTCACTAAACAGACAAGGCCCGAAGCTTTCGGGCCATGTTCGTGTCAGGCATTCCTGTCATGTTTGGAACTCCCAGTAATTTCATGTCTTGGGTTGTGTTTGTATCAAGTCAATTTTGTGTTCATGTAAAAAGCAGATCAACCCGAAACCCATTATTCTCTATCACCTTGAGTCGATGCACCGACCGATTTCTCAGGTCATGTTCATGTCGGGAACTGACCTGATTTGAAGATCATAACCAGCATTTATTTGCAGCATATGCGTCAGTTTTTACCAATCAAGAATGATACGTGGTTGCCAACACACACAAATACTTGCTTTTGTTGATATGGGTCATATCAATTTCAACTAATTCTGCCGAAGGGGGTTGAAATTTTGTATCAGTGTTTATCATTTTTGCTGATGTATGCGCAGAAATTTCTTAGGATTAACAAAGCCATAATTAGAGAAAATATACTTACTAAATGAGAAATCAAAGAACCCAGTGAAATGATAAATGAGTTGCGCTTGCCATACGAGGCACTGAAAATTAAGACTGGTCGTTGGGAAGGAGTACACGAACAAATGCAGAATCAATAGGAAACCCAGGAAAAAAAAACTATATTGCAGAACCCAGAGAACCACATTTCATGTTGGCGTACATAGTTACTAGGAAATAGATCAACCTAAGGTTCATGAAGGATAATTAGCAGATAGATCAGCAGCAGACAAGATGGTTTCCCCTTTGATGTTATCTTTTTAACGGGGTGGCTGACCGTGTTTTGTCACAGTAAAAAAATGGAAGATTTCAACCTGGCAGGCCATGCATAGATGTAGGTTACCTATCCTATCAGGTGCACAGAAGGAGACATCAAACATACATCCATCATCTAGCACTGTTCCACTTAATATACCTACTCTTCGTTCTCCTCTTCTTGCATAATGCATAATCATAGGCTTCTATATCTGTGGTTCAAAGATTCATCTCTCATCACAATAATCACCCAATCCTACATCTTTGGAACTCTATGAACTTATCAGTCACCTTTCTACATTGGCGTTCTTTGTACAATTGAAAATATAAGATATAAGATCTGGTATGATGCTAATTTTTAACTTATTTGAAAATGGTGAGAGTTATAAAAGGTTTTCAAATAAGTTGATTAAACACCACCAACTTGTGTTGTGGTTGATAAATGGCCACATAAGTCATACTGAACCGACTTACTTAGTGACTCCATTAACTTGTCAATTACCTTTCTACATCGACATTCTTTTGTACAATTGTAAATATAAGAATTGAAAATATAAGATCTGGTATGATGCTAATTTTCAACTTATTTGAAAATGGAGGGGGTTCTAACAGGTTTTCAAATAAGTTGGTTAAACACTACCACATGTTTTGTAGTTGATAAATGACCGCATAGTTCATACTGAACCGACTTACATAGTGACTATTAAACGTGTA
The DNA here is from genome assembly GCA_036023115.1 of Brasenia schreberi. Taxonomy (NCBI): domain Eukaryota; kingdom Viridiplantae; phylum Streptophyta; class Magnoliopsida; order Nymphaeales; family Cabombaceae; genus Brasenia; species Brasenia schreberi. The sequence continues at coordinate 9,821,687 of JAYKKT010000049.1, forward strand.
GACCATGTTGAGCCACGTAACCTACTTGCACATCTCTTTATAAAAGAGAGATGTATATGGTCATAAATTTATGTTAAAATATATGAGAATTAAATATTATCTCAGTTTCTATGAGACATTAAATGAAACTGTTATTGGGTTTCATGCATGGCAAAAAAGAGATATTTTAGAGACATAAGACTAATGCAAAAAGATAATGGTCCTTCTATCTTTAAGTTTCCCACTACCTTATTACTGTCTTTTATTTGTTTTAAGAAAACTCATTGTAATTATTAGCTATGCAACAAAGAATTACAAAACCCGACTTGGCTGCACTAGTGTAATGACAAGGAGTCTTGATTTTATCACATAGAAACTCGTTGATGACCTTTGCACTCGGTCTTTTGATACCGAAAGTGGTGAATAAGCTTAAATATTAGCAAAATCGCACCTTGAAGACATTTGTGCATCTCTATCTTTCTTAGGAAGCTTCAGATTTTGGATTTGTTCATAATCTTGCAACTATTATTTTGCAGTTGCTCTAGCAGATGAGGCCTCAAAAGTAGCATGCATTTAGTGATGTCTTTATTGCAACAGTATTAGATGCCGAGCAGCGTAGAGACCTAAAAGATGGGCTCCTACTTGAGTGCTGCTGCTCCATCTGCGAACCCCCCTCGTTTTATTCACGTACACTATAAACCTCCTGGTTGTGATGTGAAGGTGAAACTGGCGATTGTTGGGAAGGGTTTGGCATTTTATAGGTATGAATAGCTTCATAAGGTTGTATCGCAAAACAAGTTTAACTTGCATCATAACTGCTGCAAGTTATTCCTTTAATGTTTATAAACATCCACAATATTGAACTTAAAAACTAAAAGCCTACTGATTCCAGTGTAATAAACCACTGCTTATTAAACGAAACCACATGGTAAATAAGAAACAGTTATCCAAGAGTCTGCATAAACTTCTCCTTCTATAGTAGCAGCAGCTGGGTCTTCCCCAAAATGCATGATGTGCAAAAGACATTAATGACCACATCCATCTTTTGCATTGCAGTGGGCTAAGGCTACCTTGTGGATGCCTGTTTCGCAGATTTAAAAGTTGACTTAGGAGAAGGCAAATAAGTGAAATTTATCCTTGTGCTATCTTGACATCATTATGTGGACTCCAGCAGAGATCAGACACTCATTTTTATGCGATATCTTGTCACTCTTTATGACGTATCATTATTTACTGATATAGGAATGTGCAGTTTATTGCCTTGTTCATGTTTCATGTTTTCCTCCATGTCATTTCAGATCTTCCATCAAGTTTGTAAGTGGTTTTCTATTTTCCCTGAGACGCAGCCAATTTGCACAAAGCATTTGTTTTCTCCAACAATGTGTTTGTGAGGTTTTCTCCTCTTTGAAAAAATTCAGTGCCTATATATATATATATATATATATATATATATATATATATATATATATATATATATATATATATATATATATATATATATATGAGAAAACCATATCCTGTCCATTATTTATGATGTTTACTCATGTCCAACCATCGTTTCTTAGTGGCATGAGTGTAATTTTGAAGATTGTAAGGATATTTAAAAAATAATAAAGGATAATGTTATTATACACATGTCATCAAAAGGAACGATTGAGTATGTGTAGGTAGTATCTGTTGTGGGTAGGATCTGGTCACTCTCTCTCTCTCTCTCTCTCTATATATATATATATATATATATATATATATATATATATATATATATATATACTTACCCTTATGTTCTATCTTATGACGTAACAACATTCAACTTGAAACTATCATATTTTACGATCTTCTAACAATTTCTTTTAAAGCATCATCAGTGTACAATTGTGTGAATCGGTATTACCTTTTCAAATATCTAAACCAAATTAAGCACATCTCTTGCTTTATTTTATATTAGATAGATGATATACTGAATGTTTTCTAATAAAAGGATCAAAATTTTAAATCTTTCTTTTTTTATCGTTATGCATCTTACGTTGTCATTTTTGCGACTGTCATGCCAGTTATAGGTGAAACATAACATGATTAAGGCAGGGGTAGCTCGTGGTATGGCCACTAAGGCAGTTGCCTTCTAGGCAAGGGTGGTTCAGAATTGGATTGGCGGTTCCATGAGAACTGAATCAGGCTGAGAACCGACAAGACCAGAGCCAGTCGAAACCGAACCACAAACGTCCCAGTTTGAGTCCAGTTTCACTGTTCATGAAACTGAAACCAGGTTGAAATTAACCATCAGTTCGGTCCTAGTCCCTGGTTCTAGAAATGATATATTTCATGCTTTTTGGTAGTTTGGAACATGAACTGAAACCAGAACCAGAACTGCTAGTTCTACACCAGAATGAGAACCGATTCGATCCTGGTTTGTGGTTCTACACCAGCTCAATTTCAACTCGTTATGGGAAACATATATTTCATTCTTTGGGTTCGGTTTTCCCAGAACTGGTCATGTCTACCTAAATTTAAACTTATTATGCACAAATTTGCATGCCCCAAAACTTGTTTACACGCTTGTCACATATTTTTTAGACTTAAAATTTTAGGTCCAAATGCAAAAGTTTTCATTTAAGCGTCTCAACTTGTTTTGAGTCATCATGCATTAAATGTATTCAAACGGTTCTAATAGATTTTCTCTTTTTTTATGGGTGTCATTTATAATTTACTTTTCAATCTATTTTAATAACTTTATTATATATATATATATATATGATCTTTTCTTATATAACCACTCGTTTTATTTTTAATGAGTGTCTGCCACAACTTAAAACCATAAGATTGATCTTCGATTTTTCTTGAGAAAGGACTGGCAAACCGGAGAAGTCACAAATTCAACTGCGATGTCGAAAGCTCAGAAACAGTTGATTTATTAACAAGGGCAAGAACTTTGGCCAAGAAACAGAAAAATAAGACGCGGAAATAATATTTCAAAGGAAATACAAAGATTAGAGTATCAATAAGAACTTGAATTCCACTGTGTTAGGGGAGCTAGACAATACCGAGCGAACATCAAGCACATCTATGAAGTAGTTGATCTCTTGTAGGAGCTTCGCGTCGAGCCCACACCGGATGACCGTCGGAAAGAATAACCAGAGGGCGGTCGAGAAGAGCACGAACAAAGTGAAGACCACCTTTACTGGCCGTGGCGGCCGCTTGGGAATGGTTCGGTTTTTGGGGAACGCGCTCACTCGCACTCAGCTTGACAATGGGCACAACCAACGCGGCTGCGAGCAAGGTTCGCATTAGGCTTTGCCGACGCAGTGGTGGTTCTTGGTCCTATTGGTCTGCGTCTGATCAGTGCGTTTGGGCCTGATGGGAAGCGCCGCAAAGGAAAGAAAGGAAAGAAGGGTGCCATGGAGAGGGACGAGAGGACCGCGATCGAAGCAGAAGAGGACGATTTTGAAGTTGCTGAGCCAGGAGAGGTAGAAGAAGCTAATCCCGATGAGGTTAATGGATGAGAATCGTTGAGGAAGAGTGAGAAAGAGACAGATGATAGGCAGGGAGGCAATGAGCCTAGAGAGAGTTGTTGGTAGTCAAGAGACGACCATGTAAACGTAGACGAGGGCCGCTAGAGCCTCTAGCCATACTTCGACGAGGATCCCAACTTCACCCATTCTCTTTGATGGGTGTTCTGCAAAACGGGTTCACAAATCGTTGTGAAGTTGATGGTTCTTGGAATCCCGGCGACTCATTTGGGTTCTGTAGAAATTCAAGGGGAAAATAAATTACAGAAACAATAAATCAGCCACATGTTCCTATTGTGAACGTCATTAGAAGCGGCATTCGCGCGTCGTGCATGTGCAAGTTTCAATGAAGAAAAGGAGTTAATGCTACTCATTCCCTTCTCCCTCGGGGTGAGGAGTCATATGTTTGTTATCTAGATCTGATCTGTCCGGGGAGAGCTCTTCTTCTACGAGGCTCTCCTGAGTCACCATGGCCGACTCTTGGTCACGCAAACTGGCAAGTTTGTGCCATTGTTACAGAAAACCTGCTTCAACAATGGTCATGATGAAATAGTGGAGATGGATAGATAGTGTAAGTGTTGTGAGGCTCGCAAATTCTGCATGCAATAGAAAGTATTAAATAGACAACAACAAAAACTAATTCAAAAATCAAATCCACAGTAATTCACCTCATTCCACAAAAAATTCTAGATCAGTCACTGAGCTAAGTCATGAATTTCATTAGCTCAAGCCCAACACAAGTACCCACACATGAACCCTCTGAAAATCGAACCAGCAGCAATAGCACTAGAGCTCCCTACCCTTCAGCTAAATTCCTCGGTGCAGAATTAAATAAGATAGGACCAATTAAAAAAGTGGACCTTGAAATATCAGTCATATTGGTGCTTCCCAAACGCGTTTAGATCATTCTGTTCCTCATATTTCCTTTGTGTTGAGAAGAAATTCAAAGGAAAGAAAACGAAACAAACGAGAAACTGATTAATCATCTTCCCTGAAAGAATACATTAGAGTTTCAATATCATTGTTGAAACTAATTGCAAGGAAGCATACTTAGGAAAAGGTGAAAAAGTAAAGTCAATTAGGGAGATGAACGAGGTCATCATTTTCAGCGCATGATTTTAGCTCTATTTCAGCCGTTCAATGTGCAATGACGTTCGTTCACCGTCATGGGCAGAGAAGAAGACATGTCCATATGACCAATAATGATTATATTTAATCTTCACCATACATCTGAAGTTAGTTATAAGACATTCCCTACCTGGGGTTTGTGAAACTCGATCAACCAAACCTCCACGAAGTGAGATGCACGCTGGAGACTGAATGCATTACCAACAGATGGATGGATCATATACAGAGTTGGTCTGCTTTAGGATCAAGGGTAGCTAAGGGACACCTCTCAAAATCGATTCTCAAGATTAATTTCACACGTTAAGCTAATTTGAGATTTGATCGAGGCACAGTTGCTTCATTAATTACATACAATGGAAGCCACTTGAATCTAAATATACTGAAATATAACTAAAGAGAAGCAATGGCGTGCTCTGAGGGTTGCTTTTGAGAGTTCCGATATAAAGAATCTCAAGAAGAAAGAGTCCCCACACAGTTTTGATCTCTTTCTTTCTTATTCAGCGAACTTCGATAAGTGCGCGTAACAATATAAAGAAGAAAAGAACAGATCAAAAGAAAAGAGGAAGACCATGTCACAAAAGGACGAAGAAAGAAAGATTATCAGATCAGAATATATCAAGGACGTCTAGGATTTGACGATTGCAGAGAGGGCAAGATCGGCGGCCGAGCCACAGTTCCCTGCTGCAGACGCGGCAGAAGGCATGGCCACATGGGATGAATGCTGCACCCTTCCCCCTCACCATGCACACGCAGCAACACCACCCAGAACCAATAACCCACCCTTCTTCTTCCTCAACACCCAATTTTTGGGAGTCTTTTAGGTGGCGCTCCGCCGCGAGGGCGGCGGCCAGGTTCATCGTCGTCCCTCTTGTTGTACCCTCTGTTGGTGTCTCTCTTATGGGCACAGTTTGGTTCTCTACCACCTCTTCTTCTTCATCGCCTATCCCTTGTGGGCCTCTGGTGTCTACCGTTTCTTCTTGTTCTTCTTCTCTTTGCGTTCCTCCTTCGGCTGCTGGCGTTGCAACGAGTTCGTCGCTTTCTTGCAGAGCAGAGCTCCAAGAACTGCCACAGCAACCAATGGTTTTGAGTTTTATTATTTCTCGGAAACTTTTCCATCTGAGTCTTCTTATTTTTCTTCTTTGCTCCTCATCCTCCTCTTCTTCTTCTAACATCTCTTCTCTGCCTCGAAAATCACTCCTCTTTACCTCTTCTTCTCTGTCTTCTCGCAGGAGATCGATCAATGCCTTGACCAAACCCTGCACTTCTTCTCCTCCTCCTCTTTGCTGGTTTTCGTTTCTCGGTGTTACGTCAGGAAGAATAGAAAAGCGAAAACCGCCATCTTCCTCACCAGTGGCAGACCTATTCATTGGTGAGGTAAGATGGTCGCCTCAACTGAAATGCGAAGAAGATTTAGAAGATCAGCACTATGTAGTGAGAAAATCTGTTTGAAAGAGTATAAACCGTCTGACCCTGAATTTCACTCGAGTAAAATTTTCCTCACCCGAGAAGAATTTCACGGTATTCGCACTGTTCTTCACCGCCATCTTGCCTTCCCATCAAGGTAGTCCTTCTTGAGAGAGATGTCATCAGCTTCTCCTGCAATCCAGAGAGACTCACGCCATCGAATGATGAATTGAGGCTAAGGGAGACACTGGAAAAAGGAAAGATCATAAAAGAAGGAAAAGGAGTAAAGAATGATGGTGGTGGTGGTGAAATGATAGCAGCAAAATATACATGAGCAATTTAATATGTCATCATTTTCAATTCCATGGGACTCCCGTGCTTGTGATCAGAGGCCAAATGAATGATTCCTCATGCTGTTGTAGATACACAATATAATGAAAGAGAAGACACCCAGAGGAAACTAAGGCCTTCTCCTTTAGGAATATGATTAGACGCATGGCACGGCTATGCATGTATATATACATTACGCATAATTCTTAGAGGAACCTTGTTTGACTGATACAGCCTCACGTGTACTTAACAATGGCAATTTGTTTTTTTTGCGTAAAAGAATGGTAATTTGCTTGTAAAGCGAGTTTTAGATCCACACTTTTCGATGTATGATCATGATTTCATCGATCATCCAATGTTATGCATCGGAGACTGCTGAATTAAAAAATTCATCAAAAAACTTTTTCCAATATGTACTAAAATTCGTGAACACACACGTATATTTATATATATAGAAAGTAGTCTATACTCAATATTCATTCATGGCTCATTAACCATCGACCAAAGTCTTTCATCACCTTCCATTACCTCAAACTTAAGTTTTGTTAGGTGGTTTTTATATTAGTAACCATGGTTTTTATCGATAGAAAACGGTTTCGGGAAGTGAAGAAATAGTAGATTATATAGAGAGAGAACATGTTCATAATTGCTTCATCTACATCTCCCTTTTGTTTAGTTTACAATCAAATCTTTGGGGTTCTAGTAAGAAAAAGAATCAGAGCTAGTTTTATATATAAACTTGTCAAATATAGGAAAAATTAATTGATTTCAGGGTAGGGTTGGGTTCTCATGAATGAAGCAGATCATTTTCCAATGTAATAATCACCATTTTAAGCAGAAGATGACGAGAAAGGAAGGTGCAAAGATGCCGGGTGGTTAAGCAGACCTGATTCTTTTCTGGAATCGGACCAGTTTAAGGGTGCAGGTCACCTAATCTCTACTTTCGGGTTGGATCACAGCGAAATTGAACCCCACCTAGTTGGATTTTGGACAATAGAGTTGAAAATAGGAGTTGGTGCTAATGAACTTCAATATTGAAGCCAACCAGAATAATGAGCGACTTGGTTCTTCTTTTATGTACAAGCAGCGCAACCTGACTTGGATGGTCTCGCGTTATTCCTTGTAGGTTACAAAGGCAGGTGTGGACCCAGCGAGAGTTGAACTCATGACCTGCATCTTGTGGGTCGAGCACCCTGCCAGGTGAGCTAACTCTTTGATGGATTGAGGTTTGGATGTGAATATTGAATACTTAAGTTTGATTACCAAATCTAACTGAACTGGTTTGAGTTATCGGATGTAAAGCTAGAAATTTCTGTAGAGTGAGGCGAATAGGCTACGAAGCAGTTTAGGGTGGGGCGAAGTATGTTTCGTGTCGGATGTAAAGCTACTGTTTTTCTTTTGAACTTAAGAATTTCGGGTGGGGGATACGCTCCACGTTGGCTCAATGTAGACCCGCCACTTATCGGATAATTGATCTAATAGCAAAATATGGAAACACTGTTTTACAAAGCCAAGTTCACGTACAAATCCTCTGTTAAACTCTATTGAGAAGGACGACTTACAATGGATTCACACTGAACAGATGAGAGGTTGGCATCAACTATTCATGGCGTCATGCCAATTGAACACCATTTTTCTTTGATCTTTTTGTTTCAATTCACTGCTTGAGTGCGGTCTACACCCTCGGAACCCTGAACATTATTCATCATCTTTCTTTGGATCTCGAGGAATTGAGTCGTATACTTGTTCAAGGATTCCGAGGAATTGAGTCCTATACTTAATATGAATCCATGGTCACTATACATAGTTTGCCCACATCAAATTGTCAAATAAGCTGTTCGCCTCATCCCACAGAAAATTCTGGATCCACCACTGCTGTCAATGATGGTCAAGCTTGTGTTTACACTTGCAGTGATGCAGGAGAATTTCAATTTCAGCAACAAGTGAGCATTGGAGAGGCCTTAAACCGCCCTTGGGTGGCTGGGACAACCTATCATTAAGACAAGCATTAGCACCCTTGCTCCATATCGGCAGCCCGCATGTGGGCTAGCATCAATGGGAATGGAAATCCTGACCTCCCATCTAGCTGCATAGGGCCTCTCCACTAGGTTGACTAGGGGGGACAAACAGGGTCATCGTGGCGGGTCACTTTAGGTCCGGGTCCATTTTCAAGACCCACCCACGACCCATGTCGAGTTTAGGTCAACCCAACTTACCCATATTATATATATATATACTAGATTACATGATGAAATTAAAACATTTGAAAGATAGTTTTCTTCATGTTGCAGATACTTTTGTACTGGAAGAAAACGACCTAATTTATTCTCATTCAACAGCTAACACTGGAAAGACAACTCGTGAGGATTTACATGCTGAGCCTAGTGCGCCATTAGATCCATTCGGATTCGTATAAAGAGAGAGAGAGTTAACTCTCATCAGCAAGGAATCGCATCACTAGGGAAATGTCAATGCGTGTAAATTTGAGCAGTTTATATATACAAGTATACACATACAGTGTTCGGATCAGTTTGCATCACCTTGGGAAGATCGGGACCCAATCTCGGGTGCCTGACCCAAGGTGAACACGACTTTGTCAGATTGCACGAAAAATTGCTACTTCTAACACTGACCCCATTAGGTCTGTTAGTAGGGATGACAATATTGACCCGACTCTTGTACATATAAACCAAAGTAATAGAATAAGATGCTCCCAACCCATAATACTTTACCCGATACATATACACATATATATGTATAAGTGTAAATATATATATATATATATAGGAAAACTAAGAGTTGTTAGACATTCTCTTATGCCAGACTCTAATAGACGATCTGCATCATTTATGCAATCACATGAACGACACAAATCAAGCCGTCTGTCAATATCGACACAAAGGTCGATGCCATGCATTAAATAAAACACTCAATGAATGCCTGATTACCACTGTTTGATTGATCGCATGGATGGTGATGATGATCAAGTAATATCTCACACAAAATATTGTCTAGCATCTCCCACTCTCTCTCTCTCTATATATATATATATACAAACAACCCCAACAACAAAGTCTTCTCCTATACTAAATGAGGGTGGTTACATAGATTTTTTGTTTCCACATAGTTCTATAATGTGTCATACCGACGGTTAACTCATCATAAGTTAGATAATTTTTTACTTTGTAGTCGTTTTCTTTAATATTTTTATAATATAGTTATTTGTACTTTCTTATCGGAGCTTCCTTTTATCGTCTTTGTATATGTTCAAACCATCTTAAATAATTTTTACTCATTTTATCATCTATTAGTGTCACTCCCAATTTGTTTCTAATAATCTCATTATGTATACAGTCTTATCTTGTGTGATCATACATATATAAAAAATACATACACATGCTCCACTTCTATCCTATACGGGACTCATTCTCTGTTGGGAAAAAGAGAACCTGAACTTATATCCCATCCGTTAAGGTTTGGGTCAGGAACAAGGTGTACTCATCTCCCACCTGCCCCATTACCATCCCTATCTTTTAGATAGCAACCGTACTTGAATGAATGTACTCAACATTTAAAAAGGTTTGATACCACAGGACAATATGCATGAGTGGCTCGTGGGTAAGACCACCAAGGCAAGTGTCTTAGGCTCCTCAAAGTTAAACCTACTGGAGTATGAACTTTTCACCCCAACCATTGCCATCCGTTGCGTGCGCGCGCGCGCGCACACACACACACACACACACACATATATATATATATATGCCCCAACCTGATTCTCAGACAGCTAGTCTTGGGACAAAGAGCCCATTTTGTTACCCACAAAAAAACCGGTTGACAAGAAGATCGACGCCACCTCCACCAACTTATCCCTATCCTACCTTGTGCCACAGCCCTTGCTATCTTACGTCCCATAGAAAAGTATCTCCTAATCGTGAATGGGTCTTACTTGGGATTGTAAATCCCAAGTTTGTCTATCAAGAGCTGATCTAATTATATTAGTGTTTATAATTTGTTTCTTTTGTGACATACTAATGGATAGAACATCATTGGTAAGTGCTACAAGATCTCGTGTATTGGAACTCCGATTATGAATTGGAATTCATTAGTATGAGGATGAGATATTTTCTTTTTTAAGTGAAATCTCTTAGTATACAAAATAATGGAAAGTGTTTTCATTGATATTTGAATGTTTTGTCAAATGATGTAAACTTGTGGTACAAGAGACTTAAGCATGTAAATATTGAAAAATTGTATAAATGTTTTTCTATTATAATAAAAAAATATTAAATTTTTTCTTATGTGTTCTTGGTAAATGAAACATCTTCTATTTTATAATAAACATATATTACAAACAAACCTTTTGAAATTATGTACTCTAATGTTTTGATTTTCACACCTATAATGTCGAAAAGAGGAGTCTCTTATTATGTAATTTTGTTGATTATTTTACTTGATATAGATGAGTATATCTATTAAAAGTTAAATAAATTATTTTTAAGAAATTTGTTAATCTTATTAATAATCAATTTGATTTGGGCATTAAGATTTTTAGATCCGATTCTTCAAACGAATTTATATCAAATAACCCATGCATATTGATACGCATGTTTTATAAATAAAAAATCAACTATTTTTTCTTTTATTTTCTTCTATTTTTATATTATATTAATTATTCTATTCTTCCCAATTCATATTTATCACCAATTGTTATTTCTCTTTGAAACACAAACAAAATTTGTGTAAGAATATAGAAAAGAAAGAATATTCTTTCTTATTATTCTCGCTCTTCCTCGCCTATTTCAAATTTAACCCATACGGTGGTTGTTGAATTGGGAGATGCAAGGTTCTCATGCACCGCGGCTGCACAGTGAATAAGCGGTTTCCTTAGTTGCGAAGCACTTCGTCCAAGAGCGTGAGGGAGAATTTTCCAACGTACGTTTCCGACTCGTTACCTCCAAACGCCGGTTTTCTGTTCCTCTAGTCTTCACGTCAGACTTCTCCACGAAGGCACGCGGAGGGAAGAACGCCAAGTTCGTCGTCTGGTCGGGTTGCATCGATCCGCGTCAAACCGGAAGTGCGAGAGGGATCGTCGAGATGGCCGCCGGCGAGTGCGAACCCGCGAAACGCCTCCTTCCTTACCTCCAAAGAGCTGATGAGTTGCAGAAGCACGACCCCAAAGTCGCCTACTATTGTACCCCCCTTCTCTCTCTCTCTCCCCCCCCCCCCCCCCCCCCCCCCCTCAGATGAAATTTTGTGATTTGGGTTTGTTTTCTTGTCTTCGTATTGGAAGGCCGTCTCCATGCGATGGAGCTGGGTTTGAAAATCCCTAAAAAGGAGCGTACGAAGACCACCAACGATATCCTCGTCTCCCTTATGAAGCAGCTCGAGAAGGTCAGTATTATTCTTGTCTTCTTTGAGAAAATTCTTCTCACTTACTCTTCACAATGGCTCGCACACCTCTGTCAATCCTGTTTCCGTCAAAAAATTTAAGGTTTCTAATGCTGCCTTTGCCGATCATCTCTTGTCTTTCCCTAATTTCGAATTTATGAATGGGTATATAATCTGCAAATGGTGATCTTAGTATTATGTATGAATTAATAGATGATGGTGATTGATTAGTTTCGGGGAAACATGTTTTCTTAACGAATGGCAAGGGCATCGTAAATGCATTGCCTCTACAGGAGAATCGTTAGTACTTGCTTTTGGAAGGCGCGTAAGACTTGAATGTGATCCGGTGGCATCTGCGTCCTGCACTTGACTGATCTTCAGGCTTTTAGAACACCACCATTCACTGCGGCTATGATAATATCATTCTTGTAACTGTAAAAACGTTGTCAGTTCATTAATTTCCTACTTTTTTCAGAAACCCAATTGCGTAGAGTTGCACGGCCATAACTAGAGTGGTGTTGTTTCTGAACCTCTAGAACAGGTACCCCAGTTTAGTTGTCAGGACAAAAGGAGTTGCTGAGTGGCACAACTATGTCCCTGCAATGTCAAGACTAAAAGAAGTGATTGTGATGATTGAAACATGTTTGCTCGAAACATGAGGATGACAACAGTTATGCGTCTTGACCATGTTTTTCCTGTTGAAATGGTGATGTTAGAAACAGCCGAGTTCTGCTTTCAGAATGTCTTTTTTTGGTTTAACAAAAAGGTAAAGTGAAGAACTTGAAGAAAAACAAGGGAAGGGTAGTTGAGGAACAGGCTAGAGGAAGAGTGGATTTCTTTTTCAAGAGGATTCATGTGAAGCGATTGGGTTCAGGTTGTTAGATGCTTTATACGATTTTAAAACCCCTGTTGCTTTAGAAGGAACAGAGAAGATAGCCTAGAGAGGACAGGGCACGGTTATTCTACGGTTTGTACTTTGTACGCCTGCTGCATTAGAAACTTCAATGCTTTTCTGGTGCATTTAGGTTAATTTCTGATTTAAGATATATCATGACATCACAACTGTGTTTTCAAAAGATAAGTTACACAAATTTTCTTGACACTGTGCATTTTATGTGTCTAACAATTATGTCCTCACGACAGCCTCCTAATTATTGGGAAAACTTGTGCTTTCACAATGTCTTTTCTTGGGGATGCAGTCAAAAAGTACATGAGAAAACTTGAAGAAAAAGAGGGAAGGAAGAGAAATGTGATAAAGAGGAGTGAAACAACAGTGATTAAGAACAAGAAAGGTGGAAATAGAAGTGAGAAGAAGAAGAAGAAAAATGAGGGACAAGAAAAAGAGTACCTTTGTTTCTCAAGAGGCAGGATTCAACATAAGAGAATATGTCCCAGGTCGTTAGATGCTCTGATAAAATGTCAAGGCCTGTGGTATTTTAGAAGGAACAGGGATGAGGCACAGAATAGTACCATGGAGATGATAGGGCAGAGTTATTTTGTTACTAGAAACATACATTCGTTTCTTCAACATTTTTTTGTTTTACTTCTGATGTTCATAGATACCTTTTGTGTGAATAGATAATAATACAACTGTGCAGAAATTATAACTTATAAGGGAGCCGATAGCATGATATGTCTAGAATGTCCAACAACTCTGTTTCCACACCAGCCTCCCGAGCAGTACAGTTTTCATGTGTTCTAGTCATCTAGATAAAGATGCTATATTGATTACGGGTTCACACCTTCTTCACTATGACCTTTGCTGTTTCCAGCATCCACTTTATTAGTTTCCTACATGGTACGTAAATAGGGGAGGACTTCGACATGAAAAAATACTGATAAAATGAGCTACTTCAGTTTTGGTTAACTATTTGGAAAGGTAGCATATCAAGGATAGACAGATAATACAGTGGATTCCTCTGGTTATTATGAGCTGTTTGGGAAAAAGAGATAAGTTCCTTATGTCTTTTAAATTTCAGTGATCAAAAACATTGTAGGTTTGTGATTGCATCAGCCATGAGATTGTTTCTCATGTGATTCCACAAGGATATTTTTTATCCATAGTAGCCTATTGATGCACAATTGACTCATCGGGTAAGTATTGTGCTTGCTTTCTGCCTATACGATTTGCACCAGTATAAAAAATCTTTAGTTGATTATGCTTAAAAAATAAAAACAGAAAAGGGTTTCTGCTCCTTTATTTTTGGCCTTCTTGTTCCCATTTATTTCTCTTCAAATGAGTAATGGCCTCCTTCATCGTAATAAATGCTCCTTTTGGGCATATTTTGTGGATCCGTTTTTTTTTTCTACCTGGTGACATAGGGAGGACGAAGCCACAGACACCCACACATGCATGCACCACCCTGGGAAGGGAACTCGCCACTGCAGAGAGGGAGTCAAGAGCCCTACTTTAATGCTCTGGATGCATATTTTGTGGTTTAGTTTGATAAATGGTATGTGAGATTCAGGAAAATTGATGATATGTAAAGGTCCTGGTAGGATAGATGGGTTGTAGCTATGATTTAGTATTCATTTGCAGTGAATGCATCTGGTGTTATGAGCCTTAGGTCATATGCTATCCCTACTTTATTTTTAGAATTTGTTTTTCTGGATGTGCATATTTATCATATAGTATTCATATTGTTTTTCATGGATAATGTCAGTGTTAACTGCTAGTAAGGGAACACGTTCAAGTGCCACTTTTAGCTCTTCAAAATTTAACCATGTTCTTGCACCTTTGAGAGTGTGATATTATAAGCAGTGTTGTTCGATGCGTATCGTATCGTGTATTGTTTTGCTCCATGATACAATACGCGTATCGTATCATACTTTAATATTAAAAAAATATAAAATATATAAAAACAAATCAGGAAAATTAGTAAAAATCCAAAAGAAATCAGAAAAAATAGGAAAAATCTGGTAATTGCAAAGAATTCATATAATGCAAAGTTTAGTACATATTGATCATTCACCATTGAACAATTTTTTAAAAATTACATATTTTGAAGCAAAAATTGAAATACATTTACATTTACATATTATAAATTTGTAATGAGGATCATTAAGTAAATAATCTTCATCTTTTTCTTGATGAAGATTCAAAGTTTTTCACCACCTTCTTCTTCAAAATCAAATGTTGTTGCGCTCCTTCTAAATTAATTCATGCAATGTTTTCTTCGAGTAGTAGTGTATTTTCTTCGTTATCTTCCATAATTCACTCATCTAATATATCAAAATTAACAAACTGCTATCTTTGTACATGTAGTTGACACATTTGCTAATTTTCATATGTGAGCAAAACGATGAGCTCCATTTCTTTGATTATTGAGTCTATGACACCCCAGTGATTGATATTATTACTTAATGATATCCTCTTTTTCTCTTAATGGAGACTAGCTTTTTAACTAATGCTTGAAGTGGTTTGAAACTGAAGGATGATAGATGGATATTGTGGGTTAAAATCATGTAATCTGATTACTTCTGATCTCACTTCCCAGGCTGAGTTAAGCCTCACACACGCTGATCATGTTCAACTCAATGGAAGTCATGCAAGGTGAACCCTAAAATAGTGAAGTTTGAAATGCCCACTCAATGAACTGAGACAACCAAATTGTTCTTCATTGTTTGTGATTTCATGAAATTAGAAATTGATAGCAGAAATATACCTAAAAGTTGGCAACAAAAAGGGAAATGGTTTTGTCACAATTTTTATTTGTTCATAAATTATTCTTATTCAATAAATTTCTTATAAACTAACACAAATTTACATGTTACATACACGACTTGTAATCCCAAACAAGCATACCGGAGGATGCCTTGGAGAGAAGTGAAGAGAGGTCAGAAACCTGCAAAAAAATTTGAAAAGAAAATGTTGAATTTTTTTTTGGGCGTATCGCCCGTATCGTACGATACGGCATACAATACAGGTTATTGTATTGTATCATGGCTTCCCACGATACAATACAAGTGATGGCTCCTGGTAGAGGTCTGTGAATTGTTTCTCTACCATGTCAATGTATCAGCTATCTACAACTTCAGCAGATTAAACATCTGGCATAGCAGCTGAATCTTACTGTTCCAACTACCAATATAATGATACTTATTACTTTCCTCTGACTTCGCTCATTGTTGTACATATTTTGACACTTTTACAGGACAAGAAGTCAATAACACTTGGACCTGAAGACCAATCGCATGTTGAAAGCTTTTCCCTGAATGTGTTTGCAAAAGCTGATAAGCAAGATCGAGCTGGACGAGCTGACCTGTATAGCATCTCCACCATGTTACTTCCATTTGAAAACCAATAGAAAGCTGCACTATGTTGGTTTGAATAGCTTCTTGTTTTGAACTTCGCCAGGGGCTATTTATCAAAAACAACAAAAAGCATGCCGATTCATTAGCTAGAAATTCAGCTTATTGACTATATGTTTCTTGATCCAGGAATACAGCAAAGACTTTCTATGCAGCGGCTATATTTTTTGACGTACTTAGCCAGTTTGGAGATCTCCAGCCTGATGTGAGTTAATTGCAAATGAATACGTTGTGTTTGGTTGTGTGCGTCTCTGATTCATTTTAGTGTAACTTTCTGATGGACATGCATTCTGTTTTTGCCCCTTTTCTTCGATTCTTCTGCAAGGATGGGTTTATCTCTTAATATTGCTTCAATGCATCACGCCTTTATGAAATTTTCATTTAGAGCATTTTGTTTTTATCTCCTATAGATTGAAGAGAAACAAAAGTATGCTGCTTGGAAGGCTGCAGATATTAGAAAAGCTATCAAGGAAGGACGAAAGCCAGAGCCAGGTCCTCCAGGTGGAAATCAAGACTACTTCTCGGATCCATCTACTGCTCCAGCCACCATTGATGTATGTCTCCTACATTTTGGGAACTTTATGACTTAATAAATGTGTTAGATGGTCTCTTATGCCAACTTTCTTTTTCAAATATATCTTGAGATTTGATAATCTTATTATATTCTGTTTTCTTGTTAATCTTCCAACTGTAGATGACATATGCAAGCTTGGGTCAATAAAACCTACTTCCACTCTAGCATGGTTTTTGGATTTCAGTGGAGTTTGATCTGTTGCTTCCGTTCCTCAACTCATCTATGACTATAGACCTCTTTGAAGTTTAAGCTTGAATGTTTTAGAAGGCATTGTTTGACCCAAATGCTGCGCAGTTATTCTTTCTAGCCCCTTTCTAACTCCCTTCAATAAATAGACATTGGTTTAGGGTGAGATTATGGTTTATTCCCTCATTTTCTCAAGGAGGTAACAACGACACAAACTGTCATGTTTGACATGAATGGTACACATTAGAGGTGGGATCATGCTGTCTTGAATTCATAACACCCTTCCTGGGTATATTTCAGTTCTGGAAAACATACTTTGCTTGCATTAAATGCATAGTTATTTAGAGCAGTTGAGTCATTGAATTTCATATTATCACTTCTCACATACTAGCTTTGGGCACGAGGAAGAAAGGACAGGAGAAACCCTGTGAACATAAGGGTTCTGTGGGAAAAAATTGCAAGTGAATAGCCTTCCAGTGGTTCCTTATCCTTGTTACACTCAGTTTCTTTTATGCTTTCTTGCCACTGGACTCTCTGTAGGTTGGAATGTATCTCTATTCCCCATTGGTGTCTTTTCTGGCACGTCTCTGCCACTGATGCAGATGCCTTAATTTCAAGTCTTTTCTTCAAACAACGGAAAAGCTTAACTAAGAAGCCATGGACCAGGTTGAGCCATGGTAGATGTCAGCTTATTTATCTTATCTATATAGTTGATCCTCTTTGTTAATTATCAAGAATTTGAATGAGCTGAATGAACAGTTTGGATTTGGTATTTTCCAACTTCTATCTGTTTCAGCAAGAAATGTTTGCAAGGACAATAAGCAAGTATGGTCTCCAACTGGAATAGAATGATGAACCGCTAGACTCTACCTGATTTGAGACTAATGTTTGCTTGTTTGAAGCATTTAGTTCAATCCGTTCTAACTTGAACTTCAGATAAAACTTGTTTCAGAGCAGCCTAAACCTAAGCATATAGGTTTTTCATTTCCATGGAATTTTCTGGAAATTGTGATTAGTTAATTTCTTAAGTTGTGGGATAAAGATGCATATACCCGGGCCACCACCAATTTGTCAATCTCCCTGCCAAAGTTGCTTTCCTCTGGGATAAGTTGACTCGTGCCTGACATGACATTTATGCATAGGTTCGTGTGTCTTGGCCTATTTGGTTCTTGCCAGCGAGTCGCTCACCGATTTTCCAGGTCTATTTGGACTTGTGGACACGAGTAACCCTGTTTGCAGCCCAACCTCAATCATGAGAACATCTGGACATTTGGAGACTCTTGATAGTAAATCAACCATGAGTTATTGATAGGTCATCAGTGTGATTTACGTAAACAATATGTTTTACATTATGTGGATTTTTGGCCTTTCATAATTTCATTTCTAGAATGATTTGTATCATTTGCAAATAATTGTTTAAAAGTGAGTATTAAGATTTATACTCAGGAAATAGTTGTTGCTTCAGGATTCTGGACGTCATGATGCCTTTCCTACTCAATCAAAACAGGATACCTCAACCACACCAGATACCTATAAGCAATCTTCTCCGGTACCTTCCTCCCGTTCATTTTCGGCGTCATATCCTCCTGCTGGTCTCCCTCCCTCTGTGGATATGCACCGAAGTGTCTCTAGCATTCCCAAAGAACCTCCTTCTGGCTCATCATCATTCACATCTACTGCTGACCATGCTTCATCCATTGATGCGCAGCAAACTGTCCCAGATGACTACGAGCAGCCTGCACCCTCACAACTATCGGTTTCCGCCTCTCCAGCCACTAATCAAGCTTCATTTGTCACTTTTCCGTCATATCCACAGGCTTACAATCAGCCCTCTCCACAAGAGCACCACGAACCTCCCCTGCTGCCACCACAACCATTGTATCCCTCTCATGACATGGCAAATTCTTACTCCATTCAGCCCCCTCCAGAAGAGCACCAAGAACTGCCAGGAAAACAGCATTATCCCTCTGATGACATGGTCAATCCTTTTGCTTGTCAGCCTCCTCCGTCTGTACACCATGCACCACCATCTTCACAATCACACCATCCCTCTCCGGTAGTGATCAATTCTTTTTCTTATCCCAGCCCTCCACAAGAACACCATGAACCGCCACCACAACAGCAACATTATTTCTCTGAAGGCATGGTCAATTCTTATATATTATATGGTCACCAGTCTTACACGGACAATAATCCCGCAATGGCATCAGCTCCACCCACAACTTACGATCAAAGTGTTGGTGCTGGTCATGTTGGTGCGTCATTTATACAGCAGCCCAACCCTCGTGTTCAGGGCATACCTCCGAGCAACGAATACAGTCCGGCAAGTAGGAATGGAACAGCCACTCAGATACCACAAGCTTCTGCAGCTTTCATATATGATTGCAATTATCAGCCACCACCCGATAAGGCAGCAGAGGCCCAGAAGGCTGCTAGATTTGCTGTTGGAGCTCTAGCATTTGATGAAGTTCCTGTTGCAGTTGACTTCCTCCGACGAGCTCTTGAATTGTTGACCAACCCATCAGCAACAATTCAGTAAGTTTGTATTGGCTTTGATGATCTATGATTGTGAGCTTCGAACGGCTTCCTTGAGGGAAAAATGGAGTAAATATCAGGTGTCCTTTTTTTTGGAACAGCTGTCTTATTTTTGTCGAGTTCAGTTTTTCCATCTTGTTGTACAGATTGAATAAACTCTAAGAATGCTTTGTGAAGGGGGCTATGTTATTTAAATATGTGATACTTATCGAGTGCAATTCAGTTCTTTCCTACATACTACAGAGAGAGAGAGAGAGAGACTCTTGTTTCTCGTGTGTGGAGGGATTGAGATGGCTTGTCATCTTGTCTTTGATTCACACCAATTAGGAGTTGCAGCTATTTATAATGCACTGGTTGTTACTATTTAAGTTGTAGTGAAATCCAATTGCACGTAGGCTTATATTGGTCTTCTTGGCAACACTAGGTTGTTATGGAAGACCAGGCTGAGCGGCAACCGGGTTGAACCATTTCAGCCTTGAGGCACTTTTGGACTAACTAACGTTTTTGTTCGGCGAGTCCATGCAACTTGACTGAGATTTAGGTCTGACGAACATTTCCCAGATTTTGTGATTGAAAAGTTCTGATCCTTCTGTTTCGAGGAGCTTGAATAAATTCTTGCAGCTTATTCTTTTGGGTATTTGTATGCAGTGATTATATCACAATATCATGTTGGCAGATTCTATCAGTAATTTTCTTTGATTTATAAAACTGAAAAACCTTAGGTCAGTGGGTCTTGTCGCCCACCCGCAGGGGCCATAATACCTCAAGTGCACAATAAGAAATCAGATCAAAGAGGTCATTCACTGGTGCCTGGGTATATTTGTGGACACTTAATTCATGAGACAGGGAAGGAATCAAATTAAAATTAAAGATTAGAAGCATCATGTAATTGTGTATCAAAAGGTTTTTACATTCATTGGTGTTAATCTAAACTTTGCCCACAAATCGCCACAGCAACTCTGCCGTCTTAAGCCAGTGAAAGAGAGGCCACCACATGAAATAGTTGAAGGTGATCCAAGAGCTCCTTGGCATGCAATGTGGTTCGTTGCTCTACTCGCTTGAATAGCTCATGGCTCAACGTTTCACCAATGTGTGCATCCACCAACACGCCACACACGCTTCTACAACTGTTGGCAAAGGCTTGGCCGACTTCTGCGGCATCATGTCTGCTAACCACCAGTGGGCTAGGTACAAGTATGTTAATTGATATGTCTGGGGTTCCGAAGTCCCCAACTAAAAGCGAAACTGGTGCAGTTTATTTTTTTGTTTGAAGAAAAATGGGAATTTGGAGGGTTTATTTTCCTTACCTCGATGACGAGGTCGTCCCATGCATCTTCAAAGTGAGTACCAAAGAGGAGGCCTGCACCACCTTGGTCGCTGGGGGTGCTTGATGTCCTGCCCAGGCACACAATGAACATGCGTCCTCCGGGTTTCATCTCCTTAGACCTTGACTCGAAAAACCCAGCCAAGTCATGCTGAAATTGCCTCATGTATGCATTTGCAGTGTGCTCTGATGCTCCATGTATGAATATTTTCCCTCGGTTATATGCAGCAGATCGCTTCTCAACCAGAGGCTCCGGCACCTTGATTTTATGGGAAGTGAATTAAAACAGTGGGGCATCACTTATCAGCAGCAAAATATACATAATCATAACTTTGATTGCTTAGTTTCCACATTTTTTTATCTGTGGAAGGTGAGATTCTATACCCTATTAGAGTTCAATCATGTGCCACTTTAGCAGTTAACTCTGAAAAAAATCATGTTATGTTTAATAGTTTCCTCCAACACTTCACAGTATAAGTTAAAAGTTTTTTATTGTTTATGGTAGTCTGGCAATCTCACCTGCTTTCGGGCTCTTGGGCCGGGCAATAGATGGCAATCTCGACCCGACCCATGGGTACTCATTCTTCCCAATCCTTCTGGAAAAAGGAAAGGAAACAATAGATGATTACTTCGGTATTCATCACTAAAGAGAAAGAAGAAGCATGAGTGACGTACTAATGGGCTTAGCACTACAGAGGCAGGTGTTCATTGGGTTTTGAAAGCTGAGGAGACCAAGCAGAGCAAAGAGCAACTATTTTGCCGCATTCGTTGGCAACAATGCGGCGTGGCAAATGCTATCATGTTGATAGCGACTTTCTGATATTACAGATAAAGTTAGCATCCTTTCCTCAGCCTAGGCGAAGACGTATAGCAGAAGAATTCGTTTTAAGATGGTTGATCAGCGTCTGCGTGTGTGTGCTGCACGAGAGAGAGAGAGAGATCTTACTAGCTGTTCAGTAATGTCATATGTTACATGTACCATGTTCAGAGGAAGTTTTATGAAGGATTCTGTGCACTATAAGCTTGATTCTTAAGGTGTATTGAAGAATCGATTAGCTCACAATTAAGATGGAAAGAGGAACTTTAAAAACTGGCACCTTGTCATTTTAGTCAAGTCTAACATTTGAATGTCATAAAAATGCTAACCACGTTCGCAGTACCTATTTCTAGTTTTCTGTTGTGGCATTTGATCTTTGTAAATGAAGGAATTACCGTCATGACTTCATAGAATTCCCTATAAAGCTCGAATTTATACTTTATGACCAAAACTTACGCAATGTAAACTATTGCTCATCTCAAAACTTTATGTGCATGAAAAGTATATGCTTGACTCAGAGACTATATTAATCTAAGCAGATATTATAAGTCCACACTCTGTTAACAACAACTATATTCATATGTATTTTAGATATAAGGGAGCTGAGCGGTTAAGGGGGTTAACATAGTGAATAGGGTCTCGATCATAGCGATGGCCTCTCTGTCCATACCCTTCGATTCCATACCGACCAAGGCTCTAACTCGGATCAACTATACTCATACATATTTTGTATACATAATGTTTTATGGCGCATATATGCATGCATGATTCTCTATTTGATATGGTTCCACCGTTTCGATCGTTGACCGACTATCACCACCACCTTTCACTGCTCTTCACTTTTCAAAACTACATTTTGCCGGTCATAATTATTGTTGTCACCGTCAAAACCACCTAAAAACATAAATATATTTAGGGACAAATGTAGTCTTCAAGTTTATTTAACCTTTTTAGTTGGTTTTAGTAGCGAGGAAGCATGAAAAATGTTCTAGAAAAGTGAACAAGTAATTGAAGGTAACTAAAGGTATTGATGGACAGTGGCCGGTTGTTGAAGAAATGGAACCATGTCAAATTGAGATTATGTACGAAATATATGTGTATATTTGTATGTATATGTATATGTATGCACATATGTATCTATGAGTGAGAGATTAAGCTGAGATTTATGAGGAGCTAGTGTTTACCTGAAAGAGCCAGTGTAAAGAGAAGGCAGAATGGAAGACATCTATGGACCTTGCCGGGAAAAGCCGGCGATAAAAAGAGCCAGGAACAGCAGCAGAAAAGTCGACCGCAGCAAGGCACTGTTCCAAGCTGGCGTTCATAAGCAGAGGGGGCATCAGCTGGAAGAGAGTGTTGAAGTCGTTCGAAGGCAAGTCGGAAAAGAAGGCCTGGAACTCCGGCACCGGCATGCCAGCAGATTCAAACCTCTTGTGCATGTACTTCACAATCTTGTCGATGATGAAGAGCGTGTTGTTCCCACAAGAGCAACCCAGGTCCACCACAGTGAAGGCATTCTCAGAAGCAGTGAGTTGCAGTTCGTCAAGTGCGGCCTCCAGCAGGTAAAGAACTGACCGAGCGTGTTCAGCCTGTTTTGAACCAAGGAAAAGTATCAGGTTGTAGAGAAGGAAATAGAGCGTTCTCTCTTTCTACTGAAATGGAAATATTGCAAAGTTTGCAAAGGAACTAGTACATACATATTGTGTGTTGGTGTGTGTAAAACTGTGTGCGCTACTGTTTGAAGTGTACGTTCTGGCTGTGAGAAGTTTTACAAAATTCACGTACAAAGACTTACTTGTATTTAAGAATTAGCAGATATGGTCATACTTAGTATTGGACTAAAAAAGACGTACGATCTAACTTCAAATGTTTGTACCAACTATATATTAGGTTTTCAGGTCAGGAATCTGAGAGGATCTGATACGTATACTCCATCAATTCCTCCCTTCACTGATTGATGTCATCCAAGCAGCTTAACATCTTATGTACAAGTTGTTGGTTAATCTCATGTAAAAATATGATCTGAGAGATGGCTTAATATTCCAGTAGTTCATGACACGAGCAAGAACATCTTATGTACAAGACATCAAGTTACAGGTAGCTTCCTATTCAAGAACTTCAGTTACTTGCCTGGGCTTGAGAATTCCTGGCATAACTGGACTCCCCTCTTCCTCCTTTCATGGAAAGCATTCTTTCGAGCTTAACTTGCATAGTCATGGCCATGGCCATGGCCGCACAGAAGGGGCACGTCGTTATTTGGCTGTCAAAGGAAACTCCAGCGGCAAGACTGCAGCAACTCACTAAACGGTAAGGAAAAGGTTGAGGGAATTGAGTTGAACCTTATAAGGGTCCAAAAGTTGCGAGCAGCAGAATTTTAATGATTCCAATTGTTGGTGCCATAAAATATTCGCTCAAAAAGGTGTTGGTTCGTAAGATAAAGGGAAGCAGCAGACTTAATGAGTCTCACACGGAACGGAGACACGCACTCATAAGCCCCGACATGACGCCTGAAATCTGCGCCTCAATCCCTACGCCATCCTCACGAGGAATTACAGCAGATGATACGACCAAAAGTATGGATTTTTGAGAAGCCCTGCCCCCAAAAATTAAATAACTATTGTTAGAGTAAATCTAGTTGAGTTCTTACACATTAAAATAGTAATTGCGATTATATATATTGATTGGCTTGTGAGTTGTGACTATGCAACAGAGCTGACCTCTGGAATGGAGAAAGAAATTAAGGCTGGTCAAACTTTCGCTAATCACCAAGGAGCAATATTCTCAACGACTGAGACATATATAGCACACAGATCTAAACTATATTACGAAATGATGAGACCTATAAGACCATTAGCTTTCTTAATTGCATCAAATAAAAGAAGGACCATTGGGATGATCTCAGATGGTGGTACACAGATTCACTAATTATTGTGCATCGAGAACAAGCGACTCCTGAACCTTCAGACTGTTTCTAGTCCAAATTTGCGACTGTTGCATGCAAAGACAAGATTATACTATTTGAAAAAGAGATTAACTGATTAGCTCTTATTTATCTACAGATTCAAAGCAGCGTAAACGTCGCCATGGCACATTCGGCAGGACAAATCTATAAACCTACAGCTAGAGCACTAGATGACAAACCATTATATCGGCCAATGAGGCTGTGTGTTTGTGGGTGTGGGTGTGCGCGAGCAAATACGCTTAGCAGTCATTATGAACAGCATTTGACTGATACTGTTACCACCTGAGCTTCATCATTTTCATTACTTTCTTATGCGTAAAACGTTCCCCCGCTGCTAGGACTTGAGTCCCGGGGGCTATGCTAGGTTGGTGTGCACAAGGGAGATAGCACCCATGAAACATGGAGAGAGAGAGGGAGAGAGAGAGAGGGAGAGGGAGAGAGAGCAGAAATTGTGGAGGGCTATGCATGCAGAAGGCAGGAAAACCTGAAGTTCAGCATTTTGAGGACCACATTGACCCTTTTCTGGCGGACAAAGGTGGGAGCCATCACCAGCAGCAGAAGCTCATCACACAGAGGTGCTTCCTCCGTCGCTGTTGCTCTCTTCCCCATGATGGTCCGTCTCGACTTTTGATCGTTACCTAGAATGACAACTCAATATCACCATAGCGTTTCTCTATTGATCGATTGAGCTGCATGCGTTGTCCCACTGCCTGATCAATCAATGCAGCTGTTAATCATCTTCTTAATTGGCATTATTCGTATTACTATGAAAGCCCGAGGCTCCATCATTAAACCATGCTTCTTATGCACTGTTATACTACTGCTACATTAGTAGGAGGATTTTAGCTGTCTTGAGAATGTTGATGAAGTTTTAAAGGAAAGAATGAAAGTGTGTTCGCCTCCCTCAAAACCTGGAATAGCTATAGCCAGCGGTCTGCTGTTCTACGTGAGATCTTATTAAAAGGTCATCAATAAACTAGATTTGGTTAGTCAATTTGGGAGATTAAGGAGCAAATTTGGCAGATATTCTACCCGAGAAATTAAAGTCGGGTACCTCTTCTTTTTGCTTTGGAATGGAAAGAGCAGGCACAGAACGTCCTGCTTTCTGATCCTGTCATTGCAAAGTGTGTGAGACTCACAGAGAAGTATCTAGGACAGAAGCATATAGAACGCCTATGTCCAATGAAACAAACGACTTGAAAGGCTGAATGTACCACAAAATAAAAGTGATACGCCTCTTTTGGACATTAATGTACCAGGCAGAGCATTTTTTACCTTTAACTTTTTGATTGACGTGCCTTTGTTGATAACTTTAACTGAGTAAACAGTAAGTCATAAGGTATATATAAGGTATATGACTTAGTTTCTAACTTGTCGCAAATTTATGCATGGTCACCAGAAGCACTCAACTTTTCATACATGATCTACCATTTTAAGGTGCCACAGAGTGACAAAAGACTAGCAAGTATGAAAACAAGTACCCATTGCTTGTAAATTTGGCAACAAAGTAGGGGGGCATACAATAAAATTACCACAGTGCTGGCTAATAAAAGAAAAAGGGCGATTGAGAATGCAAGTAGTGAACAACGGATTTTGGAAGAAATTTACTAGTATATGTACACTGAGTTTCATGTGCACTGGTGAGGTTGCTAATCGTATTTCCTTTGACTGCCGTCATTCGTCTTCCTCCACCCTTTTTGGACACTACTGACGATTGCTGCCACCACCACCGTCCTCTTATTCCCCCTTCTCTTCCTATATATATATATATATAAGAGAGAGAATGCTAGCACACATAAGTACTAGCATATGCAAACAAATCTCAATTATTCATCTTGAAAAATGATAATTGAAATTAAATTAGAAAAGCAAAGTAGATGTTTACTTTACTTTATTTGGATATGTTAGTACCTAAAACATACCATATTCTCTCTCTATCTATTTATCTATATATGTGCATGTTACTTTATATGCCAGCTCATCTATGAGAATTTTCACCATCCATTATAAGAGATGAAAGTACAAATGTTAAATCATAGACATCTATACCTGCTTTTTTCATACCTAAATCATCAAATGGTAGAGATTTTCAAGAATATGACAAAGATATAACATGACAAGCATGGATATAACGTGAGAAGCATACTAGACTTTGTTTCTCTCTCCCTATATTTATACTCGCATACATGCACACATTTATGTAAAATTTACACGAAGTTTGTTGTAATGGTGGTAGCAATAGGCACCATTTTGACCACCACTGTTGCGAAGCAGAAGAAGGTGGTTGAGGGCAGTGAGGATGATTTCATGTCAGACGGTGGTGAAAGATGTCAGTGCACAACGAGCATGCATGAAACTCATTGTGCATATTCGAGTTGCTCTAGTGGAGGCCACTCCACTGCAAGTTAGGTGATCAAGACATACGCCCACATATATAAGTGGAGGAGATTTTTGGGAGGTTGAACACACCATGAATGCTGTATATTAGAAGATAGAGCACTATTTTGATGGATTAGCAATTGGAAACTTTAGGGAAAGGTATATGGCAATGACATCCAAGAGATTGAGGAGATACAAGTTGAGAGGCAAAGTCGTCGGAAAGATTGTGTTACAATTAGAGATGTTCATGGGGCGGGGTGGGGCAGGGCATAACAAATGTTTTCATTCCTGTTCTCGTGTTCCCAACGGATCTCTGCAAAAACCCGTAAGGAAAAAGATGGATGCACAAACATAGGTTTGAGCTCACGAAATGAAATCTAATTTATGCAAAATACATTTAATGGGAAATGAAGATGAGTTTACAAATTCAAAAAAGAAGTAACACTTTTTATTTCTCTTATAATTTATTTTATTTTTAGATAGGCCTAATTTTATAGAATCAATTAGGTTTCACGGGACGGGGACCTCCTATTCTCATCTCCTCCCCGATCCCCATTGGGGGGATTTTCTTACTCTCCCCATCCCCGTTTTCACTTCCCAAATCCACCCGTTCGAGGCGGGTCTTTACGGAGAACCGGGGCTCCCTCCCATGTGGAGTCAAGGGCTGATGCGTGAGAATATCCATTAGAGACATCCACATAGAGTAAGTCTAAGCGTAGAAATCCAAGACTAGCTAAGTGAACCAAGGGTTAGATTTTTGGGTAATTAGCTATCTGTGGAGCTTGTCAATAATGAAGATTATCCTGAAGAAGAGACTTTTGTGATTTTATGTCACAATTTCATATTTAGGTTGGAGCCACTATCTGTACCCGACCCAAATAGATGGGAGCCAGTAATGCACGACGCATTACTGGCACTCAACAATTTGGATTGGGGTTAGGTCTCAACCCAAAACACAAATCTGAATTGTGAAATTCTTATTATCCAAAACTTGGCTCTTTTTCATTCATTTTGATAATTTCTTCTCTACTGCAACAACCACTGTAAGCAGTTTCTCTCATGGCAGAGTCCCGTAAGATCGTCTTTTTTCCTTTTCTTCCACATTTTTTGCTTCAGAACCATAAGCTCATTTAGTGGTGAAGACATTGTAATCATGCCTTGTAACATGTGGGTCTTGTAATAACTTGACTTCTACAACAAACTTGTGCCTTATTGTTCAACACTGTACATTGAACAGCAGTGGTGGATCTACAGTCAAGGTGGGGCGTCTGCCCATACGAAATTTTGATCAATAGCTTAAAGTCTATAGCACATGGTGGGATCATTGGGTTATAATACATAGTTTTTCCCACCTGAAACCATTCAAAGGGCTATTCACACCTCCAAAAGGGTGGGTGTTCGTGCTACTGTTGAACAGTACTGTTGTCGAAACTTATCTTTCATCTGCTTGACACAACTTTTCCATGAATGGACTTTAGTTCTCGTGAAAGCACATCGACATGGATGGGTGGTCGTGTTGAATCCGGGTCAGTGAGCAAGCATGGACTTATACGCTTCGTAGCTGTTGATCTATGAGATAGAAGAGCGTGGATAGATTATGCTTACTTTAAACATCCTCAAGCATTTTTCACCTTCAAAAAAGAATTGCTTCGGAGGTGCTTCTAGAGAAGGTACAAGAGATTAAATGGTGAACATTTCAAAAGAGGTAGAACAAGAGATCTCTGTTGTTGAAAATAAAGAATGGAGTACCCATGTATGCCTCAATCATATCTGTGAAAGGCTTGCATGGAAGCTCATTAGTTGGCCTCAAATGCCTTTGCATCACATTTTCTTTTTAGTAATTTATATAACTTTCATTATACTTATTGTGTCAATAAGCTCATTTCACATTATATTGGTACTAATGTGGTTCACACTTTAGGGATGAGAAACAGTGAGTTATAAATGGGACGGATACACCGAAGTAATTTTTTCCCTATTATGACTTTTTTTCAAATTTTTATTTGGTTTCAATTGTAAATTTTAAACAAAATTTTAACTATTGACTTATGTAGATGTGGAATAAGAAAAGTATATCACATTTTGATATTTTGGTTTGAATCAATTTTTAGCTCTGTTCACCCTTTGTGCTTAGACATGTCTTGTTTCCGGTAAACTAGAACCGGCATCTTCAAACTGTCGGTTCCGAGAAACCACAACCAAACTGACTCAGAGCCGATTCCAAAAATAATGGTTTGAATGCAGTTTTTGTTTGAATCTGAAACCGTTTGGAACCATTAATTTTATTAAAAAATGTAAAAATTATAAGAAATATTGAAGAAAGGAACCCTGCAGTTGGAACTGCTTATTCCGGTTATAAAAGGTGGAACCAGAATCAAACTAGATAGTCCCGGTTTTACCGGTTCCTGGCCCGGTTTGGTTTCAGTTGGAACTGCCGAGCTGGTTAGTAACTGGCCATATCTATTTGTGCTCGAGTTTATGCATTATGGTACATCAGAACATCTACGTTGCAAACTAATTTGATTGTTATTAGATAAATAAGGCATTGATTTGCAGCATTCACTGCGATGACTGGTTTGGATCAAGTTGTGTTTCATACCTTAAATTCAACCATCTTTTAACCTAAAACCGAACCGAACCGAGCCGAGCCGACCCAATTGTTTTCAAAGTTCGGTTCGGTTATCCCTATAACTTGATTCTTGAACTTCCCCCAACTCCGGTTTTCGTTTATCTGGGTTCGGTTCCATTACTAAACCGAACCGATTGATCCACCTCTTCTGCGCCAGGGCGCTAGCACGCGTACCTGCGTTTTGCAATTTCCCTTCTAGTGGACTGGAGCAGAGACGGCAACGCTGCTGGGGTTTTAAGGTTTTGAAAGGACGTTGCCGCCATGATTTCTACAGGAAGTTCACGACTTTCCCGCCTTCTTCTCCACCTCCGACCTTTCTCTTCGTCTTCCTGCTTCGATCCCCCTCCCTCCATCCCTCAACGCCGGGTAGTCGTCACGGGTCTCTCTCTCTCTACACTTTGGATTGTGGGTAGATGAATGATTTGACTTGTGTTGTTGCCAAAGGACTAGGAATGGTTACACCGCTGGGTTGCGGGGTGGACACGACGTGGAGGCGGCTAATCAATGGGGAGTGTGGCATCCGGGCGTTGACACCGGAGGATCTGAAGATGGACGTGTTTGATAAGGAAACTGTCTCTCACACGTTCCAGCAGTTGACGTCTAAGATTGCTGCTATCGTTCCTTGCGGAACTGGTAATGGTGAATTCAACGAAGATGTGTGGATTCACTCGAAGGTACTCTCCCCTTAAAGTTTCTTCTTTTGCGTCGTATGACATTGTTAATTTGTTCAACTTGCCATGGTAAGTTATTGGCTTTTGGCGTTTGGGATGATTCAAATTACAACTGGTTGGTTTTGCTCAATGGTTTGTTTAATCAAACTAAGTAGAATGATATTTTGTGGGGAGATTGGTATGATTCAGCGATATAGCCCACTGTTTTAAAATGCCAACTTGCTGGCATTTTTGTGACCAGTTCAGAAAATTATACATTGTCAATAGGAGGGAGGAAGAGCAGGAGGCAAACTTTAGTCTACTGCATGCATAGGTCTCTCTTAAATTGGATTTTGTGGACTGGATTATCCTTACGCCCTTAAAAGAATGTGTGCGTACTGTCTACAGACAGTTGAGTATTGACAAAATAAGCATAAATTTCAGCAATCGTGCTTTTGCGTCTCCCGGGTTTGAATTATGCAGAAGATGAGGAACATGAAACTCCACCTATTCATCCCTATGTAGCAGCTCAATGAGCACCTATTGAGCATTCCGCTTCTCCGCCTATGATATTTCGACCATGACAGCGTCCATTGGCTTTATTGACACTAATCATCATTCCGGGCAAACAGTTTGGGGTCGTTTCATCCTTATAGAAAACCTTATGACAGAATGGTTTTCAGCTCAACTCTCGGGAAATTCCTCGCATCAACCTCCACGTAAGATTCGATGCAAGCAATGTGATGGAGGCCATGATGCAACTCTACCCCTATGCAACACGCCTTGGCGAGCAAGGCTGCAAGGGTGTACATGTTGCAAGCAGGCCTTGATGGGATATGGTTCTTGGCATGTTTGGCATGCTGGAACATGCCACCTTAGTAATTGTATGCTTAAGGATTCGACTTGACTATTCTTTGTGGGTTATGGCCCGGAGATGTAGGAGAATCACGGTTTAACCAGCTCATCACTGCGTGTTTATAGGTTGGTTTGGTTTTTGTCGAGGGCACCAGCTGCCTTATTTTGGAATCCTGCACACAAAGGGACGCTATTGGCTATTTCACTTTAATCCTCCTTTCCTCTTGCTATATGACTAATGTACAATGAAGTGACAACAACCGACTCCCAAGTCCCAAAGCCCACACGGTGTGTAGGTGCGATGTTTGTGTTTGCTTCACATAAGTAAAGATCAAATAGCAGATGCCAGCATTGACTAACGCAAGAAACTTTCTTGTCAAGTTGGGGCAACCTCAGGAAACATTTTGTGCCAAGTAACTTCTTATCTTCTTGGTGCATGTCACGTGTTGAAACACAAATTTGCAGGTAATCGTCATAGTTTGTGAAGGCCTTTCATAACCCAGTCACGTTGTCAAGTGTGACACTGATCAACTGGTGTAAGAATGTAATGTGTCATATGGACTTTGGGCTACTATGTATGGATGTTCTTGATTTCATTCTTGCAGTCACAATCGGTCATCACTGGGATTATTGTGCATGGTGTATTTGCCCATTCCACTCTTTCTTCTATTGGGCACTTGATGTGCACGAGAATGCATACTCGTGGAGCCAATTCTTCACCCAAACTTTAGCACCTTTAGGTCTCAACTCTCAACTGCATAAAGGGTGTTTAAGGCAACTTAGAGAAAGGTTGCAAGCCAACAAGTACTTTGGTTATTTCCACATAGCATAGTCTACAACTGATCACAGTTGGAGGCCTATTGACCTTCATGCAATCTATGAGGGATTATTAAGTGTATCTGCTAAACTCTAACTAGAATTGGTGCAAGATAAACAAGGCTTTCATGACACAAGCACTCACAGTCATCATGGGGCAAATTGAACTTTATAAGAAACCCTCTGAAAAAATCATATTCTACTAAGGCATTGATGCTCTTATGTTTTCTTAAGTCACATGATGGGTTAACTTTTCTTCAGATTTCATACTATAAACCTAAAAGGCGGCGGTTATCCCTTTTCCATTTGTTTCTCATGTCCAATTTTTGTATCACGCATCTGATTGTGTTTCCATTAACGAGAAGTTTCTTTGTGTGCTTGCCCCTCGTGTATGTGATATTTTTTGCATGACTATTTCAGTAGTGGTTAGCACCAGTCGTAGCGTATTGTATTGTGTATCGTTTTGGTCCACGATACTAAACGTATCGTATCACACCATATCATTTTTTTAATACTAAAAAAATGGAAATTTTATTTTTTAGGAAAAGTCAATGTAATTTAAAACAATTCATATAATTTATAAGTCAGTAAATATTCATCAATCACCATTCAATTTTCAATATGTAAAGCATTTAAGCAGTACATCCTTAGCAAATTTATAACTTTCATAATTGAAAAAGCGAATTACATATTGTAATCAACTAAATAATCATCTTCTTCTCCTCCTTGTTTAAGATTATCACCACCTTCAGCTTCAAAATCAAAATCATCGTCCCCTTGAATGATATTATTGCGCTCCTTCCAAATTAATCCATTGAATGTCTTCTTCAGTTAAGAGCAATGTTATTAAAATCGTATCGTATCGTACGATACGATTTTATCGTGTATCATATGACAATACGACATGATATAGGCACGTGTATCGTAATGTGCGATTTATCGAGCCATATCATACGGGTCGATGCCGATTTTTTGGGTATAAAAGCTCGACATTCGAGTTTCCAAAATTCATTTTTTTTATCCCAAACCCTATTTCACTCCAAACCTTTGCTCTTAAACCCTTTTTCCATCATTGCTTTTGTTGATTTTGTGGATAAATCTCAAGATTATCGAGTTTTTTCACTCAATCCCTTTCCCCATTTGTAGGGTTCTTGTCAATCCGTGACACAATCCCTTTCTTCTCATTCCACCTGATTTTTTACTTAAAAAAAATTAGGGTTTTCATTAGATTTCGTGATTCTTGACCTTTCAAAAGCTTATTTCTTCTTATTATTTATCTTTTTTATGCTTAAATGGCTTACGATCGAGTTGATCCGGTATGAAAGTATTTCTTACAATGAAGTTAAATATGGAGATATTTTTCGTATAAAATACCATCTTGCGGGAACCAAGAAGGATGCTAGTGCTTGGTTTCGGTTGCCCGAAACAATTAAGTATGAAACTAAGCAAGTATCGAAGGTTAGGAGAGAAAAAATTACAATTGCAAGAAATGGCAGAAATAGGCGGTTGAGATATGACCTAAGACTCAATAATTTTAAGATGTTGCTGGAGAGATGTACGATACAAAATTTAATGCTCAACCAAAGAGGAAGAAGAGTCGGCTTAGGAGGTAAAAAGAAGGTTAAGAAAAAGAGTGTAGGTTCTAGAGGTAGTAGCAATTGTGATTGTTCTTGTTTCATTGGAAGAGCTTCTACTTGCCCGATGACTATAAGGAGTAGTAGAGGAGGTAGAGGTAGTGGGATGCATTCATTTATCCCCCACGTACGACTCTTGGAGGTCAACCAGGTATAAGATCAACTATGGATTCGAATGAGGTTTCATAAAGTAGATATGAAGTGTGTTGAATTTTTTTACAAAAATTACCTTCCTTTTAATGTTGCAAATTCATTTTTCTTTGAAATGTGTCAAATACTATTACTAGTGTGGGATCAAGTTATAGAGTCCCTATATATCATGTTTTGAGGGGTAAATTATTGCAAAATTGGGTTGATATTGTGCATGAATGGAGCTTTGAATTTAGGGAGTCATGAAAGTTTACGGGTTGTTCTATTATGGTTGATGATTGGACATACGGTCATCGTAGATCACTAGTAAACTTTTTTGTTTTGTTTTTTATATCATATTACTTGTCCCATGTCAACAAAACCGCAGATAATTTACTCCTTATTTTTGAAGAAGTTGTTGAGGAAGTGGGTTTGCTCCCTACTTTTCAAGAAGTTGTTGAGGAAGTGGGTGTTACAAATGTTTTGTAATTCATTACTGGCAATGCTGCAAATTTCATAGCAACTGGTAAGATGCTTAAGTCGAACCATTCATCTTTAGTATGGACCCCATGTGGTGCACATTGCATAAACTTAATGCTTGAGGATTTAAGTGCAATGGATGAAATTAAGGGGATAATTAATGCAGGCACAAATGTTACAAAGCTTATTTATAATCACTCTTTGTATTGCATTTGATGAGAATTCACACTGGTGGAAGGGAGTTGATTAGACAAGATTTGTTACTAATGTTATTATTGTTTAAAGTCTTGTTGTACATAAAAATGTATTGAAAGATATATTTGCATCTGATGAATGGGGCCTTGTTAGTTGGTCGAGAAAAAGAGGGGATTGTTGTAGTATATGTTTTCAATGCTAACTTTTGAGAAAATTGCAGTAAGTTTTTAAGGATGACTGTAGCTTTGGTTAAAGGAATGAGAATGGTAGACAGTGAAGATAGGCCTACTATGCCTTTTATACATGATGCAATGGATATGGCCAAATTAAAAATACAAGCAAACCTTAACCGCAAATGATCATTATTGAAGAAGGTTTGGAAGTGTATTGATGCATGGTGGAACCGATAAATGCATCATGATTTGCATGCGGTTGTTTATTCGCTTAACCCCTCTATTAGATTTGCTCTTAACTTTGTAGAAGACAAAGAAGTTAAAAAGCACATATTAAATGCAATTGATCTTGTGCAAGATTCATTTGTTCGGTGGAATATCCATTTAGAGTTAAGCAAGTATATACATAATATTGGAGACTTTGGAAGGTCAATTGTAATACAACTCCGCTTTCAAACATGACTAGGTATAATTTGTTTTTATTGATAATTGATAAGTTATCAATTATTTCATTTGATTCTGAATTGATTGACTTTATTGTTTCTTATTATCTATGTTGCATGGATACGGGTATGATACTGGTACCCGGTACGGAGTACGCAATTTTATAAAAAACTAAGGTAGGGGTATGCCACTATTAAAAAATTTAAAAATTACATATATATACACACAATTATATAGAGCATTCTAGTGTTTGAGAATAATTTTATTCTAACTATGAGAATGTCATTTATATTCTTCTTCAAAGTAAAAACAATTAAACAACAAACACATACCAGAAATCGTCAATTGAATTTGCAAGGAAAGATCTGAAACCAACGTAAAAGGCGATCCCCATCATTGCAGTGCTTACCATAAGAGAATCAAGAGTCCCTGAAGAAGACTCTTATGTTATAAGATTGCTAACTTTTTTGGATGACAAGATCACGTTTGTAATATGCCCTCATACCTATCTAATTCCCTATTTGCACCATGAAAAGGATGAAACAAACATCATTGAAAAGATAAATGTTTGCAACATTAGCTAACCTTAAGTAATCAAATATGTCAGTGCAATATCTCCAGACGTTCACTGAACCATATTTCCGAAGACACTCATCGTTAAAACCATATACTTGACATAGAAGCAGTTACAGATACCACATAGCAAGTTAGTTTTTCCCTTTTCCTTTCATTTGAGAAGATCATTCCAAATAAACCATTATATGTGAACCTGAGTAATTTGAGCCGCTCATGGTTTCCTCGTATAAGGGTTATTCGATCTGGGTATCTCACCTGCATCAACTATATGTTAGTCCCTAGAACAACTAAACAGCGGAAGAAAACAAAAAGATAAAGTAAAGGAGTATGATAATTATAGCACACAAGATAATCGCATTATAAAAACACAATCCTATAGATGTATATTCATTAAAGTTATATGCTTACCAAAGAAAGAACGAAAAAATTAAGTATAAAAAATTAACACCTTCAAAGAGAATCAGTTGTGGAACTTGATGTGTCAAGAATATCATAAATCAGAATAATGAAGTCAACAATATATAAGCAAGACCAACATATGCAAAAAGAATTAATGAAGAGATAGAGAGACCTTTATCAATCACAACACCAAATGAAGCATATTCAAAGCTATGCATATCTCGCACGTCCATCTTAATATCTGAACGATTTTCATGAAGTTAGCTCAAAATCAATGAAAAAGGTGTAATCAAATGAAGGTGATTATGATATGCACCTGTTTTAAACTCGTATTATATAGTTGACCAATACATACTTCGCAGTGCAGTCTTCCTACATATTACATAAACTCACAACAAACTCGTATTACATAGTTCACCAAACAGGTAAAACACAAACTTGGATACAATGAATTATGAAACAATATCATTCCAACAGAATATTACATATTCATATCAACACAAAAAAGTTAAAAGTTTGTATCAAAATTCATATTTTAAGCACAATATCTTTGAATCTAAATACATTTTGTTTCAAACTCCAACAGTCTCGATCTCAATATTTCCTTCACTATCATCTGTAAAAAGGACTGCTTTCATATTTGGTTCAACAAGAGACAATGATGCAACTTCAAGAATTCCGGCTCCCTCAAATGGATCCCAATCATCTCCACCAACATCTCACATTTTTGTTTCACCTTGCACGTAATCCTTACTCTTTCTTGAAAGAAGACGAGGTTTGTATGAACAAAAACCAAATCTTCACTTCTTTGAGGCTTTAACTTATTTCTTCTATAAGAATGGATGAAGGAATATGTGCTCCAATTTCTTTCACAATATGAAGATGAGCATGGTTGCGAAAGAAGCTTTAAAGCGATTGTTTGAAGCTTAGGAATTGATGATCCATGAATAACCCATCACTCTTTTGGAAATAAACTCCATCTATTTTCCAAACAATCAAATTGTCCAAGTTCTTCATTGTTTGAGAATTTCACAAACTCCATCTATTGTTCAAGTTGTCAACTTCTTTTCCTTTACTTCTCATCTGAACAAGTATGAATAACAAGACTTAAACAAATTGTATGTTGCTGGCACAATAGACTATCTTGTAGTTGACCGATACTTGATGATGGGAGAATATAACTGAATCATTCAAGAGCTAATAACCAAATCTTGATGATGAAATTCTTCACTTTCCCAAATCGAAAATCGAGATTTAACTGAATCGTTTAATAGCTAATAGGCAAATCTTGATGATAGATTTCTGCACTTCCCCAAATCGGAAATCTAATAAAAAACGATAACAAAGAAATTCAACCTTGATGATGGAATTCTTCAAGTGCCCAAATTGGAAATATGATGAAATCAATATCAAGGAACTTCAAGTTGTTGTAATGATGGTCACGTTCCCAAATAAACTGATTCAACCATAAAGAGTCAGCCGATACTTGATGGATTCCTTCCAAAGAACTTTTGATCAATGATTCAACAAAATCTTCTTGCTTTCAATAACGAAAATTTGTATTTTCTCTCATAATAGGCTCTGATACCATATTAAGAAATAAATGCATTAAACAAGATTGAGAAAACTTACAAAACTTGGTAGGTTTTCCTCCAATCTGCCTCAAAATACAACTTGCGGCTGCCCTAGTGCTGTCGTCCAACCCTTCCTTTCATAATGAGACTCAACCCTAATCACTACTACTTATACCTTATCTTGAATTCCTAAACTACCCCTAATTAGTACTAATTACTACTAAAGAGACGTAACACGTTAAATACACTAAATACACTTACATGACGTAAAATAACAATAAACTAAACTACTTCTACATCTAACATTACATCCTTTAACACATTGAAAAGC
This sequence comes from Brasenia schreberi, assembly GCA_036023115.1. NCBI lineage: Eukaryota > Viridiplantae > Streptophyta > Magnoliopsida > Nymphaeales > Cabombaceae > Brasenia > Brasenia schreberi. The sequence continues at coordinate 9,859,389 of JAYKKT010000049.1, forward strand.
TAACATCCATAGCTTTCCAGCAACATCAAAATCATCAAAATCGGAACTCAGGTCACTGAGATACAGGCTCATCTTTGAGCCTCTGTATTTCTTTAACAGAGCAGTTCCGGGCTTGTGAGTCAGTCCTCTTTCCAGATTTAATTTTGATTCAATACATTTCCAAATTCAGATCTGTAAAAAGCCGCAGGTTCTCCACACTACAGACTTGGTCTGGTAGAATTTTGGAGACCTATAGCTCGTCCAAATCCATTTTAGAAACAAGCCCTGAAAATAGAATACTCTGTTTTTCAGGACTTGTTCATTTCGAGTATTGAATCAAAGTGCACAATGAAAATTCTTTCAAAACACCTGTTGTTCACGTGAATTGGAGTTAAACTTGTTTTAAAATTGAAGTTTTTAAGCGCTTAAACCGACCCTTGCACATCGGTTCAAGAAGCGAAAATCTTTTAAATCTTTGCTAGTTTTTGCAAACTAGCTGGCATGCTCGCGCAAGCATAGATAGAAAAAGTTTCACTTCAAGTTTTCCATAACTCCGGAGTGAAAATTTTCATGTCTACAAGTAGGTAAGGGAACTTACAATTGTCTAACCTTTTCATGTGTTTCTCTCTAAATTTGTCTCATCTCTAAAAGATATTGATACCGGAACAAACAACTATGTCATTTCCTTTTTCCTTTAATAGGTGACACTTCACTCTAAAATAAGAACCTTTGTAAGTTAAACCACAGTAGTTACACCGCCAACTTGCATTTTCACCTCCTGTATTTTTGTCTTGTAACAAGGATACATATGCCCAAACTGGGCAACCTTTTTTGGGTTTCCCAAATGCAAATTTACTAGTGATTGAAGCAGACAAAGTACTACCAGTAGCAGACATATTAGACATATGAAAATAAACAATATTTAACTATCAATAAACAAAAATAGATTCACAAGTATTAATTATGAAGCAAGAAAATATTGCCTGATTCCTAACTAGGTGGATTCAAAAAAAGATTGCAAGTTCAACAAGAAAAGATTGCAAGTTCAGTCACAAATTCACAATCAATGGATACACGAATAACTTGAAAGTCATAGCAACTTAAGCACATAACAAGTGAAGAAAGCGAAAGAATACATATAAGGATATAACAAGTTAACGACTCTCCATCATATAATTTTTCAACAAGCTACAGTGGTCTTTAGCTCACACATAGCAAGCTACACTCTCGGCCACTCACGGCAGGTGGTCTTTAGCTCACACATAGCAAGCTACACTCTCGGCCACTCACGGCAGGTAATCAAGAACCAACGTTTTTTCTCCTTGTCAATATTCAGATGGGAAGAAGTAAGAACCATTGCCATTCCTGCCAGCTTTGCTTTTTGCTTTTTAACAAACTTTCCAAGAACCATTGTTAATATTCAGATGGGAAGAACCATTGCCCTTCCTACCAGATGTAAGAAATCTGCAAATTCACAAAGTGTGTGTATTTCACAGCATCCTGTAAGAAATCTATTAACATAGAAAAATATGCACCTGAAGTCTGTAAAACCTCATCAAATGTAAGTGCTAACAGTAAAGCGAATACGGAATACCAAATTGAAATTACTAAGAAAATCCACGCTTTAGTTAGCTGAAGCAAAAATGGATAAACTTGCTTCATGAGATTTGTCATGTGATTTATTATTTATTATGCTCTATTATACACTATAAGCGTTATACATTACTATAAATTGAAATCTGCAAATTCTCTCTGTTCTTACATTTTATGCCATAGAAACATAGATTTCCCTATGTCGACCAATTAAACTCTAAAAGGAACAACGTAACTAAATCCATATACAAAGGGAAAAGAAAATCGGTACATTTAGGAATGTGCAAAGGATGAGAGATTGAGAGGGAAGGATGAAAAGAAGTCCAATAGGCCCGAAGGGCGAAGGCTAACAGAACAGAAGAGACCACGAAAACCTGAGGAAGTCCGGTCAGTGGTCGGCGGTCGCGCTCCCAACGATGAAAGGAAGTTCTGTCGGCGGTCGCACTCCCAGTCTCCCAACGATGACAGTTGAGAGCCTGTAGGCCAGCTGTCGGTCAGTCGACCGTGATTCTACTGAGAGCCTGAGACGGAGGAGATCAGGAGAGGATGCACGAGACGGAGGTCAGCCTGAGAGTATGGAGAGTGGAGATGGAGATTCACGAACGAAATAGATTTAGGGCTTTTTATTCAGTTTTGATCAGGTTGAGTCGGTTGACCCATATCCAAATGGGTCAATCCGATCTAGCAAGTACCGGGTACCAGAGCCTATCGATTTACAACGGGCGACATTTGATGGTAGCAAACGTGTCAAATATCTCGGTTGATACGGTCTAAGTTTTTGCAAGTGTTCGACAGCAAATTTAGGACTTTGGATTAATTTTTCTTGAAGGTACGAAAAAGAAAAACAACTAATCCTTGTGTCAAACAATTATTTGTTTATTTAATACCTAAAAAAAGGAGAGTATTAATGGTTGAGGAGAAGATTGACTCATTTCAAATCACAAACGTCAAACTAGAAGGCAATTTTTTTTTTAAATACTCTATATCTATAGAGTTGGGAGTTTTTACCCAAGAAAAATGGGACTACTTAACGAAACCCTCCAATAACCTGATGAGTGTTAAAATGTAATAGAGACGGGTCAATAAGGTCCATAAGTTTATGCTTGAAATAAGGTCCATAAAATAGTCGTTGGGCCTTCAGCAACCATCAACACACCTGTTGGCTTTCACTCTTTTCTTTATAAATACTCCTCATATATTCAATAAACTCAAGCCCTTTGTATATAGATTTGTTTATTTAATAAAACAGATTGAGAAACTTACCTGTTTCTTTACATAGTATCAGAGCCTCTGCGATATTGATCACAAGGTCAATCGGCAATGGCTTCTCGTGTTCAAGTACCTTTGTTTCGCCGCAATTGATGTATCTTTGCAAGTGAAGGAGTTAGGGAAAGAAGAAGATTGATTCGTCGCGAAAGTGGTGGCAATCGGAAGTAGGAAGGACACTCTCACTAATTTCTGTTTGGACTTTGGAGTCTCCAGTCTTCGATTCGTCTTCTATGAGATTTTGGACCATCCATATGGAGGAGAGAAGGTGGAAGCATATCATTGTGGGTTGGTCGATGAAGCTTGGAGAAAGAGAAAGAAAGAATGGCTCCCACCGCTGCTCCTCGTTGGAAGGCAGCGGGCAGGGGAGGTTGTAGCCGACAATGACAGACGGCGCAATGACTCTGGGTTTTCTTGTTCAAATAGACTTTGAATCTTCCACTTTTTTGTAGAGTTCATTGGCTCGATCCTTAATGATTGCAACCAGCCCAAGCCTGTTGGATATGGTGGCGATGGCACCATTGATATGCTAACGTGATGAATCCATAGCCTTTGGAGTTTTCAATGGCATTATCAAGGATGACAACGACCTTCTTGAGCTAGTCGTAGGCGGAGAAGATGGTGCTAAGGCCGTCAATGGTGGTGTCCCATATGAGCCTGCGGATTGAGGAGTTTATCGCGAGTGAAGGGCTAAGGATCTTGGTTGCAAATGGGTCTACATTGTGAAATTTAAAGCTAATGGCAACTTGGAATGCTATAAGGAAGGTTAGTGGTAAAAGGGTATAGTCAATCATACGGGATCGATTATACTGAGACCTTTACTCTAGTTGGAAAACTAACTACTATCATAGTTATCATATGCCTAGCTACATATAAATGATGGGATGTGGCAACTGGATGTGAAAATGTTTATGCAAGGAACACTTAATTAAGAAGTGTACATGGCATTACCTCCATGGTACAATATCAATGAGGCGGAGACCAATCAAGAATAAACTAAACAAAGCCATTTACGGTCTAAAGCAATCTCCTAGATCGTGGTTTGAAAAATTCAGTGATGGCATCATTGTACCACAAAAGTACCAATGACTACATTATTTATGAAAAAGGGCAAAGGGATTTCTATACTAATTGTCTATATAGATGATATAATTGTTACAGGTGATAACGTAGAAGAAATCAAATTGTTGAAGACAGGGTATAGAAGTCGGTGGATTTCTAACATAAAAAAAATACACAATGGACCTTCTCAAGGACACAAAAATGATAGACGGCAAGGAAAGTGACACTCCAACAACAACAACAACAACTAAGCCTTTTCCCATACTAGACGGGGTCGGCTACATGGATTCTTTGTTTCCACAGATCCCTATCGTGTGCCATGTTAGCAATTAACTCCCAATAAGCTAGATCATTCTTTATTATTTCTTTCCAACACTTTTGTGGTCGTCCTCTACCTCTTTTAATACTTTCCAAATTTAGTTTTTCTAACCTTCTTACAGGTTCTTCTTTTGATCTTCTTTCTATATGTCCAAACCATCTTAAACGATGTTCTCTCATTTTATCCTCTATTGGTGCCACTCCTAATTTGTTTCTAATAACCTCATTATGTATACGGTCTTTTCTTGTATGACCACTCAACATCTTCATTTCTGTCACAGACATCTTTTGTACATGTTGATGATTAACTGCCCAACACTCAGAACCATAAAACATGGCAGGCCTAATTGTTGCTCTATAATATTTACCTTTTAATTTTAATGGTATCTTCTTATCACAAAGAATACCTGATGCTCCTCTCCATTTTAACCAACCAGCATTAATTCTATGTGTAACATCTCCATCAATTCTTCCATCACTTTGAAAAATTGACCCTAGGTATTTAAAACTTTCCTTTTGGGGAATGCAATGTGTGCCAATTTTAATTTCTATGTCCTCTGAAGTAGCCAAATGATCAAACTTACATTCCATATATTCTGTCTTTGTTCGAAAGTGACACTCCAATGGATCAAAATATCAAATTATACCTTGGAGATGTTGAAGATAATGATGTCAGTGTGTATCAAAGATAAGTTGGTAAGTTGATCTACCTTACTATTACTCGTCCATATATTGCTTATATAGTGGGAATGGTGAGTAGATTTATGCATGCCCCTACTAAACACCATATACAAGCAATATATCGTATTCTATGATATATGAAAAGGTCACCAGGTCATGGAACACTCTATCCTAATAGAGGGCATCTAGATATTAAAATATTTACAGATGCATATTGGGTTGGATCACATGATGATTGAAAGTCTACTTATGGCTACATCACTATGATTGGTGGGAATATTGTTTCATGGAAGAGTAAAAAGCAAGCAGTAGTGGCTTGATTGAATCCAGAGGCATAATATTGAGTCATTGCACAAGGAATGTGCGAAGGAATATGGAATTAAAATCCCTAATGGATGAATTGAATATGAAACTAGACAATGTTGTTCCTCTTTATTGTGACAGTAAAGCAGCTATATAAATTGCCTCCAATCTTGTTTTTCATGAAAGAACTAAGCATGTTGAGATAGATTGTCATTTCATATGTGAGAAGGTTAAGGAATTTCAGCTCACCTATATCTCGTGTTGATTTTCTCACAAAGGCTATCACAAGACCAAATCTTATGAATATCCTTAGCAAGTTGGGAGTTATCAATATCTTTCTCCCAACTTGAGGGGGAGTATTAAAGACTAAGAGTACATTATCAGATCTCGGATCTAGAAGATATTGTAATATGGTATGTGTATTAACCAAGGGTATTTCTGTCTTTTAAGTTATAACAGCCCTATATAAACTTTGCTTAATGAAAAACCTAAAACACAAGAAGAAACCAGCAGTCGTGAGGAACCAGGTACCGTGTAGGTGGTGAAGGGCCGACTGCTGGGAGTAACTTGATTCCTTGTAATTTGTGTTGATTCTATTCAATAAAGTTGTATACGAAGTGAAAAGAAAAATATGTGCTAAAAATATGTGGGCATTTGCAATAATTATTAGGATACAAGATTAGAGAAGCGGAAGCAGAAAGAAAGAAGCAAGTTTAGAAGGTGCAGTGAGCTTCCTGATGACATGGTTTGAACCATGAAATACTTTTCATGTCATGCAGTATTCTGTGTGGTCTCTCCATAAGAAGTCTATCGATCAACATATGGGGAACATCTCTGATTCTCTAGTGACGGTGGTAATTATGGTCAGAAAGGTGCCTTCTGCTTCATCTTATGAATCTTGCGCCTTGTCATTTATTCTCATGTACTCCTTTTGGTCACTATGAGAAAGAGATACCAGCACTGTATTGGAGATCTGACTATACCTGATCTATTTCCATGTGCTTCCCACTGCTATGTGCAGCGGGTATAGGTTGGATAATCGCAGGCTTTCAATTAACTTAACCTCCTTCCATCTATTCTATGCAAGCACTTGAAACAAATGCAAAGAACTTTAAGACATGTCCGCATAGTTTTTAAAGTGAAACAAGATCTGAGCATGAAAGGAAAAAAGCTGTATCGATCAACTGTGTCTGGGATGAAGATGATGACCCATGGCTACCAAAATGCTTGCTAAGATCTTTGAGAACATCATGATGTATTAATTGCTTGGAAATAGGCACGTACATATATGTTCTGAAAAAGAACAATTACTTGAAATTTTCTTTTGTTTGCCTTTGGATTGAAAGTTCTGTATTAAACTACCTGCAAAAACATGCATCTTGTGCTGGCAATTTTGAAGTGCTATTTTCTAATATAATGTAGTCAGGAGTTCATCCACATCAAGTAGACTATGTAAATGCACATGCTACATCCACGCCATTGGGTAAGCTTCCTGATTCTCCAACTTGATGAATGTTATTTCCGTCTTTCTGAAGTTTCAGTTTCAAGCTTATTTGCGAATGTTTTTAATTCAGGTGATCTCATAGAAGCCAAGGCAATCAAATCTCTGTTTTCAGAGCATGCGACATCGGGTGCATTGGCACTTTCCTCAACAAAGGTGAGCATCACAGTTAATCATCATTTCTTGCTCTTCTTCTTTTCTGACTAATCTACTTAAAAAACACCAATTTTTTTCATCCATACTGTCCTCTTCCCAGGGTGCTACTGGTCATCTTCTTGGAGCAGCTGGAGCAGTGGAAGCAATTTTTACCATGCTTGCTATACACCATGTAAATTTGTAGCTTCAGTTTTGCACGTGACATGCATGCGCATGTGTATGGCCACTTATTTTATGTTGGTATGACAAACTTTGTTCGCCCCAATGCTTTGCCTTGTTTGGCGTATGATACAGGGGATTGCTCCAGTGAATCTCAATCTTAAGGAAGCAGATGCGGTGTTTACTGATGGTTTCATGCCTCTCAGTTGCTCGAAGGAGATGCAGATAAGGGCTGCTCTTTCAAATTCCTTCGGGTTTGGTGGGACAAATGCATCCTTGCTCTTCACATGTCGTTGCTAACTTCATCCTTGGTCACCCTTAGAAATGACAAATTACCGGTGTCATTTGCCATTTCGTAAGCAAGATTGCTTTGAATGGATATGCAAAGTCTGCTTTTGACTCTTTCCTATTCAGTAATTTAGTTATCAGGGACCTGCTGTGGAAGGGGATCACATCCAGGCCAGCTTCTCTGCATCATGAAAGACAGCAAACCTCAGCAACATAACGTGTAGAACGGGAATTGTTAATTTTGGCTCAAAGCTGTTTTAGTACATATTTTATTTGCTAGAAATGCAACTCTTGGGATTTTGTTAGATCTAGCTTGTAAGAGATTCAACGAGCTGAGAGTTTCTTATAATAACTCAGTAGCTGGAAGCTCTCCATGCTCTATCTGAGTGTCCCATGCCTCCTTGAGTCTTTCATTCAGAAAGTTTTTTTTGTTGTATCTCCACCTTTCTGTAGCTGTCATTGATCTATCCTCTCTTGCGAATATTTTCTCCATAGATGTTCATTAGATAAACCCTATCATCCGATGAATTGTACTTCATTTTCAAACGATGTTATGAACTCTAAGTGGTGCTAACCTCCATTGCCAGAAACCTTATTGGGAAAAAATGTTAAAAATTTAAATCACACATGAAATACTTCGTATGGCTTGAATATGATTTGGTTGTCATGTTATACGTTTCAATAAATCTACCACAAAAAGTAATGCATATCACATGTGGCGTCTCAGAGTATATCCTGTTGTGAAGGCTCACTTTGCTCTGGGTTTCACCAGACATGAATAATTTCATATCTGCAAAAGGCATGTAGAGTAGCCCGTACAAATTTATCTACTTTTCCGTTATCTCTGTCATCTTTCTTGTCATGGTGATTGGCAATGCTTCACCGAGTAAACTGCTAGTACAAACTAGTGATTGGCTGTGCTTGTTGGATGGGAGGGGGGCTGCTCAAAGATTCCTAATCATGCATCTCTGTCAGTGGGCAGATACGAACTGGAAGCAAGGTAGTCATTTTCTATGACAGCAATGGGTACTGTATGACAGTTTCTCTTTGCTTGTATTATGAGGCTTTGCTGCCCAAGAACGGGTCATGGAATTTCTAATTGTGGAGATGGATTTGGTTTGAACTGCATGGAGCAACTGCCTATTGATTTGTTGGTTCGGTTCTTTAAAAAATTGAGAGCCCAAGTAGCGGTTTGGTTCGAGGTTGAGGCTAGAATCCGTACACCCCTTGTTTGTATAAACCCCCTTTTTTTGTGTGTGCACTCCTAACATCATAGTATAAACTGTTCTGAAAATATTGTATCGGCCGGACCATAAAGGAAAGGTGTCCAACCTCGATCGTTTGAGTCTTCCCTTATATGTGGGCTAATGTTAGAATTAGTCTTTTAACTGCCTCGTTTTTGAACAATACTCATGGTAACTTAAGATTATGCATAGCAAAGTTTAATTAAAATTTACGGAGTCAGCTGATTCAGGCGTTGGTTGGTCTGTTCTGCCAATTCATCCAAAATAGGGACCCTTCTCTCCCTAAATCACCCTGATCAAACAATACCGCGTTGGCTCTTTCTGATATCGATGACACACATGAACGTATCTTAGGGACCGTGGTGATTTACCACCCACCCACCCTGTCACCTATGATGTGATTGAGTTTGACTGGACTTGTTGCGTGGATTAGACATGTCGATCTGGTTGATATCGACATGCTTGTCTCATTTAATTGAAATCGTGGACCTTAACTGCATTATTTGTCATATTATCCTGCTTTATAAAGAAATTTTGGTAGGTGAATTGACCTCTCTTCTTCCTTAAAAAGGCTGAAGCCTATGAATGAGGTCTAAGCCCATCTGAAAAGTACCCTAAGTTCCTATATGCACAGTATGCAACGTGGTAATGTCAAGTTAAATGTCCTTTACAAATCAAGATTGTACATCTAAAGCAAAAGGAGTTTTAGCTCACCTTGCTATGGGGTCAACTCACAAGTTTGAAGGTCACGAGTTCGATACCCGGGGCGTGCAGCTGAGTCCAGCCTAAAGATTACAGTCACTATTAGGTAAATAACCTGATGTTCTGAGTTTAAGATCATAATCATCTCATAAGTGGTCTACTGGGCATCTTCCAGGAAAGGCAATCTAGAGTATGACAAACTTTAACGAATCTAATGGGAATCCAAAGAGGAGATCAAGTCATTTCGAGATTGTGAAACGAAAGGAGACAACAGGAAGGAGAAAAAGAACACATGATCACATTACATGGTTCAGTCACAACCCTACTCCACAGGGAAAATCCTTGAATCTCCAGATCAATGACAATAAAGAGAGATTTATTTTATAAGAAATCTTGGCATCATAAGGATGGTGAAGTTATATATCTTCGTCATATGATAAGGTTCTAGAATTCAACAATTTAAAAGTGACCGAGGAAGCCCTAAAAATCTCGGAAGAAAGGAAACAGAAAAAAACTCAAGAAAAGGATCAAATATGATGCTATTTTGGAGTTAACTGCTAATATCACAATAGGTACAGTATAATTCCAAATAAGAGTTCATGTAGCTAACCGGCTCAACGCCACTTATTATGGGATAAGGCTTGGCTTTGGTATTAGACAAGGGAAAGTTCATCATGAATAAATTATTCATATATATACACCCAACATCGACTTTTAGTTATAGATTTACAAATAAAAAAATGGACAAAGAAGAAAAGAGTGCATCGAGCTATTCAGACTAAATGGTGGAACCTTAAAAGCAAGAAAGAAGATATATTTAAACAGAAAGTCCTTCAAGGAGATGTTTGGAATTATGTTGGTACACCCTGTGATATGTGGAACAATATGGCTATACATATTAGGAAAGTGGCAAAAGATGTGTTAGGTGTATCTAAGAGAGGTGTACCGGCACAAAAAGAAGCTTGGTGGTGGAGTGAAGTAGTGCAAAATAAAATAAGGCAAAGAGGACATGTTACAAATTACATTATGCTAAGAAAACTAGTGAAACTTTAGAGGCTTATAAGAAAGCAAAGAAAGAAGCAAAAAAGGCCGGGAGTGAAGCAAAAGCTAAAATTTGAGAGGATTTATATAAAAAAACTCAACTCAAAAGAGGGTGAAAGAGATATTTTTAGGATAGCTAGGGCTAGAGATAATAAAACTAAAGATCTTAATTATGTTAGATGCATCAAGGATGAGGATGAAAAAATTCTAGTGGCAAATGATGATATAAGAAATAGATGGAAAAACTATTTTTATAAGCTTTTTAATGAAAATAAAGATGTTAGTATTAGCTTAGGAGAGTTAGCCAAATCAAAAAAGTATATAAACCACAATTTCTACCGACGTATTCAAAAGAATGAAGTCAAAGAGGCTCTTAAAAATATGAAGGTGGTAAATCGTTAGGACCCGATAATATTCCTATAGAAGTTTGGAAAATACTAGGAGAAATAGGAATCACTTGGCTCACAAGACTATTTAATGAAATATGGAGAAACCAAAAGATGCCTGAGGAATTGAGAGTAAGTACACTTATACCCATATATAAGAACAAGGGAGACATTCAAAATTGTGCAAATTATCGAGGTATCAAGTTAATGAGCCATACTATGAAATTGTGGGAAAGAATTATTGAACGTAGGTTAAGACAAGTATCAAGTACAACAGAGAACCAATTTGGATTCATGCCAGACAGATTTACTGTTGAAGCAATTCACCTTTTGAGACATCTTATGAAATATTTTAGAGCAAAAAAAGAAAGACCTTCACATGATATTTATTGATCTAGAAAAAACCTATGATAGGGTACCGAGGGAGGTTCTTTTGAGAACTTTGAAAAAAAGAGGTATCACATTGACATACATTAACCTTATAAGAGACATGTATGATGGTGCAAAAACATGAAGTTAATATTGGATTACATCAAGGATCAACTTTAAGTTTATACTTATTTATAATGGTGATTGGTGAGTTAACAAAACATATTCAAGATGAAGTACCTTGGTGTATGTTATTTGTAGATGGCATTGTATTAGTGGGGAGTCTAAGGAAAAAGTTAATAGAAAATTGGAACTATGGAGAGAAACATTAGAAAGCAAAGGCCTTGGACTTAGTAGAACAAAGATAGAATATATGGTATGTAAGTTTGATCATTTGGATACCGCAAAGGATACAGAAATTAAAATTGACATACATTGCATCCCCCAAAAGGAAAGTTTTAAATACCTAAGGTCAATTTTTCAGAGTGATGGAAGAGTTGATGGAGATGTTACGCATAGAATTAATGCTGGTTGGTTAAAATGGAGAGGAGTATCCGGTATTCTTTGTGATAAGAAGATATCATTAAAGTTAAAAGGTAAATATTATACAGAAGTAATTAGGTTTGTCATGTTTTATGATTCTGAGTGTTGGGCAGTTAATCATCAACATGTACAAAAGATGTCTGTGACAAAAATGAAGATGTTGAGATGGATGAGTGGTCATACAAGAAAAAACCGTATACATAATGAGGTTATTAGAAACAAATTAGGAGTGGCACCAATAGAGGATAAAATAAGAGAATATCGTTTAAGATGGTTTGGACATATAGAAAGAAGAACAAAAGAAGAACCTATAAGAAGGTATGAAAAACTAAATTTGAAAAGTATTAAAAGAACTATAGGACGACCACAAAAGTGTTGGAAAGAAACAATAAAGAATGATCTAGCTTATTATGAGTTAACTGCTAACATGCCACACGATAGGGATATGTGGAAACAAAGAATCCATGTAGCCGACCCCGTCTAGTATGGGAAAAGGCTTAGTTGTTGTATATATATATATATATATATATATATATATATATATGTGTGTGTGTGTGTGTGTGTGTGTGTGTGTGTGAAGTCTCCACTTATTGTAACTTTGAACATTGTCTTTTTAATGCTGAGGAACTGCCACCTAAAATGGCAGCTTGTCAAGTTTGCCATCAAAGCAATCACTTACAGTTTACATGCTATCCGAAACCCAATCGTTTCATGCAAATGAATCAGATTTTGGTGGGCAATCTGAAGGTCTCCTATGAAGCAAAGACGAGGAAAGAATTTTCACCAATGAGAGATCAGATCAAGTTATATTGTACAGAACCACTCAAGGATTAAATTCAATACTCGCCGTACATCTCACTTGCGATTGATGGTGTACCTTGAAATCTATGGCAATGGGTGTTCCGTGTACGTGCATGCATCCCAAGTCAAATGACTTGCAGGGATGGAGTATAGTTTTATCTGCACGCAGAGCGCTAGCTCATCTAGCCGGGCTCTCTACTCCCACGGCACAGGTGATCAGTTCAATTCTCCGGGTGTACATGTGTGTGTGTTGGACTTCTGCCTCCCAAGAAACAAGGGATACTTTCATCTTAATTTAGTGTTAGCCATTCTACTTTGCTCTAAAGAAAAGGTCGGCAGTTCTTCTCGTTGAAATGCTGGATTGACACAGCTTATAACATCTCACGTCATGATAATTAGTTCTTAATCATCACGATTAATTATTAATAAGAGTGGGACCACGGAGATGAAGCAAAAGATTGCAGGTTTGTCGGCGTTGAATTAGCTTGCCATGTAAAATTGGAGACAGTTCAGTCTGCAGTCACAAGGACCACTGTAATTCATTAGAAGGAAGAAATATCTTAGTTAATATGGCTATAACAGACCGTGTTCAACGATTTACGCTCCAATAGGGAGTGAGAAAAGCAATTGCGTAGATCATCCCAACGCTCTAACCAAAAGCAAGCCGCGACCGACCTTGTTCATGTGGTCACCATCAATACAGCACATGGATCCAGGTCTCTCTCTCTCTCTCTGCCATTATGGGACCTTTCAGCCACTAGAAGAGAGGCCATGTGGTGATGATTCTGATGAAGATTATACACAAGTCTCATCTCCCTGTTCCGACCACGAACGCACGCGACAAATAGGGACGCTTCAGTGGTGGACTCTACGGAGAAGCGACATGCATGCATACTCTCACCGTCAATTGTATTGGTATTTGTCAGAACTATGCACGATACAATGGCAGGAGCAATTTACTGTCTGTGTTTGTGCGTGCGTGAGAGAGATTGCAGAAGGTAGCTGCAGGTTGACAATGAACCGGCCAGAAACAGTACAAAGTCACGATTCTAAAACATTGAACCTATCACCTGTTCAAACAAAACCTTTCAACTTGTTTGCACAGTTTGGCTGATATACGCATGCAACCTCGACCAAGAAAATTTTGAAGTTGTCTCTTCCCTGGATCACTGAAATCAACTTGATGAGGAAGGTTTGTCCTTGCTTCTCGCTTGCATCGAACCGAGTATCAATGTGATTATTTTGTGAAGAAAAATAATCAAGTAAAATGAAAGGAATTGAGACAAATATAAAAAGCTCTCACCGGCCTTAACTTCTTTTGGGAGGGATCCCTTCAGACCTCATGAAGTTGCTTCCTGCCAATCTTACCTCATAGGTTCGAGGTGACATAGTTGTTAGTATGATTCCGAGTAAAAATGAATGCAAATGATTGAATTTTGGTGTTGTAGTTAGAAAGATCTTTACTATTTAAGGGTCGTTTTTTACTATCTTAAGCTTGCTGAATCCATCCTCACCTTGATGTCAAACTGCTTTTCATTAACCTCTCATAGTGACTGTTTGTATAACTACTACAACAACAACTAAGCCTTTTCCCATGCTAGACGGGATCGGCTACATGGATTCTTTGTTTTCACAGAGCTCTATCACGTGTCATGTTAGCACTTAACTCACAATAAGCAAGATCATTCTTTATTTTTTCTTTCCAACACTTTTGTGGTCGTCCTCTACCTCTTTTAATACTTTCCAAATTTAGTTTTTAATATGTTCTTAAAGGTTCTTTTGATATTCTTTCTAGATGTCAAAACCATCTTAAACGATATTCTCTCATTTTATCCTCTATTGGTGTCACTCCTAATGTGTTTCTAATAACCACATTATGTATACGGTCTTTTCTTGTATGACCACTCATCCATCTCTACATCTTCATTTCTGTCACTGACATCTTTTGTACATGTTGACGGTTAACTGCCAAACACTCATAATCATAAAACATGGCAGGTTTAATTGCTGCTCTATAATATTTACCTTTTAACTTTAATGGTATCTTCTTATCACAAAGAATACCTGATGCTCCTCTCCATTTTAACCAACCAGCATTAATTCTATGCGTAATATCTCCATCAATTCTTCCATCACTATGAAAAATTAACCCTAGGTATTTAAACATTTCTTTTTAGGGGATGCAATGTGTGTCAATTACAATTTTTGTGTCCTCTGAAGTAACCAAATGATCAAACTTACATTCCATATATTTTGTCTTTGTTTTACTAAGTCGGAGGCCTTTGCTTTCTAATGCTTCTCTCCATGGTACTAATTTTCTATTAACTTTTTCCTTAGACTCTTTCACTAACACAATGTCATATGCAAATAACATACACCAAGGCACTTCATCTTGAATATGTTTTGTTAACTCATCCATCACCATTACAGATAAGTATAGACTTAAAGTTGATCCTTAATGTAACCCAATATTAACTTCAAAGAAGTCTGTCATTCCTTCATGAGTCCTCACACATGTTTTTGCACCATCGTACATGTCTCTTATAAGGCTAATGTATGTCAATGTGATACCTCTTTTTTCCATGGTTCTCCAAAGAACCTCCCTCAGTATCCTATCGTAAGCTTTTTCTATATCAATAAACATCATGTGAAGGTCTTTCTTTTTTTCTAAAATATTCCATAAGATGTCTCAAAAGGTGAATTGCTTCAACAGTAGATCTGCCTGACATGAATCCAAATTGGTTCTCTATTGTACTTTATACTTGTCTTAACCTACGTTCGATAATTCTTTCCCACAATTTCATAGTATAGCTCATTAACTTAATACCTCGGTAATTCACACAATTTTGAATGTCTCCATTGTTCTTATATATGGGTATAAGTGTACTCGCTCTCCATTCCTCGAGCATCTTTTGGTTTCTCCATATTTCATTAAATAGTCTTGTGAGCCAAGTGATTCTATTTCTCCAAATATTTTCCAAACATCTATAGGAATATTGTTTAGTTCTACCGATTTACCACCCTTTATATGTTTAAGGAGCCTATTTGACTTCATTCTTTTGAATACATCGATAGAAATTGTGGTTTATATACTTTTCTGATTTGGCTAACTCTCCTACTAACATCTTTATTTTAATTAAAAAGCTTATAAAAATAGTTTTTCCATCTGTTTCTTATATCATCATTTGCCACTAGAATTTTTTCATCCTCGTCTTTCATGCATCTCATAGAATTAAGATCTTTAGTTTTCTTATCTCTAGCCCTAGCTATCCTAAAAATATCTCTTTCATCCTCTTTTGAGTTGAGTTTTTTATATAAATCATCTCAAATTTTAGCTTTTGCTTCACTCTTGACCTTTTTTGCTTCCTTCTTTGATTTCTTATAAGCCTCTAAAGTTCCACTAGTTTTCTTAGCATAATGTAATTTGTAACATACCTTCTTTCTCTTGATTTTATTTTATACTACTTCACTCCACCACCAAGCTTCTGTTTGTGCCATTACACCTCCCTTAGATTCACCTAACACATCTTTTGCCACTTTCCTAATATGTATAGCCATATTATTCCACATATCACAGGGTGTACCAACATAATTCCAAGCATCTCCTTGAAGGACTTTATGTTTAAATATATCTTCTTTCTCGCTTTTGAGGTTCCACCATTTAGCTTGAATAGCTCGATGCACTCTTTTCTTCTTTGTACATTTTTTTATTTGTAAATCCACAACTAAAAGTCGATATTGGGTGGTTAAACTTTCTCCTGGAATTACCTTACAATCTTTACAACACGCTCTATTTTTTCTACAAATAAGGTAATCAATTTGTGTTTGTGATAAACCACTCTTATAAGTAATTAAATGTTCATCTCATCTTTTGAAGATTGTATTGACTATAAAGAGATCAAATGCCATAGCAAAATTTAAAATCTCCCTACCTTTCTCATTTATATCCCCAAAACCAAAGTTTTCATGAATACCTTGATATCCTAATGCCTCTTTATTGACATGCCCATTTAAGTCTCCTCCTAAACAAATCATCTCCCTTTGTGAAATCCTTTGAATTACCTTATCTAACTCTTCATAAAAAAATGTCTTTATACTACCTTCTAGGTCTACTTGGGGTGTATTCAAAACCTCTACTCCTAACACTAATTTCAACGTCATGATTCGGTCACTATATCGTTGTATGTCTACTACACGATCCTTTAAATCTTTATTTATGATAATACCAACTCTGTTTCGAGCATTTTCCTTACCTGAGTACCATAATTTAAAACTTGTATCCTCTATCTAATTTGTTTTTTCTCCAACTCACTTTGTCTCTTGTAAACATAGAATATGAATCTTTCTCTGAATCATAGTATCTACCACCTCCATTAGCTTACCGGATAATATTTCGATATTCCAAGAACCAATATGAATCTTATTGTCTAGGACTAGCTTCCTTACCTCTCGTATCCGTCTATATTAAAAATGTGAAGAACCTCTCTGTAAATTATTTACTACATTCGGGCGGCAATGTAGCGAGACTAACTTTTTTACCCATACCTGTCCATGATATGGGAACCCTCTCTTCAATTGATTCACTACATTCGGGCGAAAATGTAGTTACCCTTGCTTACTTATAACTGTATTTGGGCTCTACAACGCATCGCTAGGTGGGGACGCCCCAAAGCAATGCTCATAATTTGTGTAATCTATTGTATAAAAATCTAACAAAGTTTTATGCTGGCTATTGGAAGCCTAACACAGCCCTCCTCCTTTATCTAAGCTTGGGACCGGTAATGGAAGGGTGATCCCTTACATGGGCGGAGTTAATGTTTGTATAACTACAATTTAACAAATAAGGTACTAAGCGTGTAGATAATTTGCATATGTTGTTTAGTTCCTGGGGTTCGTTAGACTTTTATTAGTTGGCAATGGAGCTTTACCCTACTGCCAAAGTGCCCAAAATCCCATTTCTAAATCATGCTCATGGACGAGAAAATGTTAATTGATCATTAATTATAAGAACCTGACAGAAAGTCTTACAATGTCAAAATTTACATCGCCAGTTGCTAGTTTTTACCATAGATTTCAAACCCTATCCTGGTAATTTGAGTACAACTAAAATTTGCAGGGAAGAGTACTGAATGCTTGAATTGGACTGCACACCTAGCTACCCACATCAAGCTGTCAATGCACTTTATGCTATTTTTAGGACCATGGTGTTGGGATGAAAGATAACTGCAAAAATCGAGTGTCCTTGAGTTGACATCATGGTTTTTCTTGCAACACTATTATTAGTTTGTGCTCAACTGCATTAATCATGCACCTAATTTAGGTTCTCGATAAGATCTATCTTTTATCGTATGATGGTACTGTTGGAACACCACCATTACTGATCGTTTTCCAATGCCACGATAAACCCTATCAACTGCATCTGCCAAAACCTTACTGCTGTGAGTTCTTTGTTCTTTGATGACAAAAGTTTCTCTTAAACACAGTTATTTACACAAGGCTGAAAGTATTATTTTCCTGTTTCAGTATCGTCAGCCACAATGTAAAAGTACAGCCAAAGAATTTAGTAATATTTTGCAAAAAGTTGGACCAGTGTGAGAAAGATAAGATTCGCACAGATATCTTCTCAAGAAATCAATGGTCACATCGAGCAATTTGGACAAAGGGGGTCCCCTAGAGCCAGGATCGTGTGTTGCTTCAATCTGGTGAATAATCAAATGGACTCATTTGTATGTCACTCATATATATTTTTGTTGTTTTGCTGTATCTTTCGGAGGTTATACTATCTCTCTGCCGATATATATGATTTGAGTTTTACGGTAAAAGAAACACTTACTGAAAATGGCCATGCTTCAATCTGGTGAATAATCAAATGGACTCATTTGTATGTCACTCATATATATTTTTGTTGTTTTGCTGTATCTTTCGGAGGTTATACTATCTCTCTGCCGATATATATGATTTGAGTTTTACGGTAAAAGAAACACTTACTGAAAATGGCCACACACAACATATATATATATATATATATATATACATATATATATATATATATATATATATATATATATATATATATATATATATATATATATATATATATATATATACATATATACATATATATATATATATACATATATACATATATATATATATATATATATATACATATATATATATATATACATATATACATATATATATATATACATATATACATATATATATATATGGTGAGTCTAGTATGCGTGCCACGTAAGATGCTTGCTTATCCTTGTACAACTATCCCATCAAGGTGACGGAGGTTATACTATCTCTCTGCCGATATATATGATTTGAGTTTTACGGTAAAAGAAACACTTACTGAAAATGGCCACACACAACATATATATATATATATATATATATATGTATATATGTATATATGTATGTATATATATATATGTATATATGTATGTATATATATATATATATATATATATATATGTATATATGTATGTATATATATATATGTATATATATATGTATATATATATGTATATATATACATATATATGTATATATATACAACATATATGTATATATATATATATGTATATATATATGTATATATATACATATATGTATATATATACATATATGTATATATATATATATGGTGAGTCTAGTATGCGTGCCACGTAAGATGCTTGCTTATCCTTGTACAACTATCCCATCAAGGTGACGGAGACTTGAAAATGGCCACACACAATATATATATACATATGTATATGTATATATATATATATATATGGTGAGTCTAGTATGCGTGCCACGTAAGATGCTTGCTTATCCTTGTACAACTATCCCATCAAGGTGACGGAGACTTGAAATTAAAAAGCAAAAAATAAGTACACATATGAATCAAGTATGCATATACATTTTGATTTTTACTTTTTTAGGAACTAATAATTATTCATGATAAAGCTATGGAGCTCTAACTTTTCTTTGGACCAAGTGTGAAGAGGAGACTTTATTATAATAGAGGCCTCCGGTAGATGCCTTGACACCTTTTATCTGGCCAAGGGTCATGGTTGTAAGATCCTTTCTAGCATCCCCTTCTGATGGCATAGCCTTAAAGTTACCGACGAGGTTCAAGTACGGGAAAGGCTCGTATTGGATTAGACATGTCCGGTTTCGGTTCATCTATTACCCTGAATGACAGGTTTTGGTTCCAATTTGAACCCAAAACCGACTACAACCGCAAAAAGTACTTATAAATACAAAAAAGTTGAAATAAAATATTAAAGAAAGGAACATGAACAGGTGGTTTGAACCACATCTTCTAGTTTTGGCTCCACACAGACGAACCATAATTGGACTAGGTCAAGGTAGCTAAAGGGACCGTGGTAATAAATCATACATATATATAGAGAGAAAGGAAGCTTGGTTTATGCTGGCAACATTAATGCAAGTATATCCAATAAATCTCAATGATTCATTTTGAAATATGAATGATTGATATTTAAATTTTTAAAGCAAAAGGTACCTTATACCTTTTGTAAGTGCAATTAATTCAAAAGGTAACTTTTTGCTTATTAAATTAAGATATTAATTATTCATCTTTCAAATTGAATGGTTGAGATTTTTTTTGTATATGATAATGCACATAAATTTGCTAGCATATACCATACAATTGTATATATATATAGTAACCAAACCCAGTAGAAGTTAACCAAAGGAAATGTCTTTCTACCATTAACAATATACTAATGATTTGGATCTGTTCTTGATCGAGGATATTAGTACTGTTCTTGATCGAGGATAGAAAAACCGTACAACAATATACTAATGATTTGGAGATGTCTTTCTACCATTAACAAAGCTAAAGGAGGCATCACACACACTGTAGAACTTAGCTGTGCGCAAATATCAACCTCGGTACGTAATACAATTCAATAATGTGGAAGAACTCGGAAGGATCTAGAACCCATGAAGGATGTGAGGTGCTAGGCAAATGGAAGTTCCCAATAAGGTCCCCTCTGTTTATGACAAATAATTTCCAATATTATCCCCAGAATAATTGGTCATGATGATAAATGACGTACTCCGGATTTCCTTAGCTGTTTGAAAATATGGGGAGAATTTCGAAAAATCATCTTTTAAAAAACTTAGCTCATAAATAACTTTCTTAGAACCAAAGTAAACCAAAATATAAGAAATAACTATGATCGGTTATAACAATCATTTTATAATTTTAATTTTTTTGTGTTTAAATCCCAATTTTAATTGATGTGTGGGATAACTCTCATAATCCAAAGAGCACTAGCTCACCTGGCTAGGGGTCGACCGACAAGTTGAAGGTCATGGATTCGACATCCAGGGTATACGTGCATCTGGCTTCAGCTAGCCTCCCATTGTATGAAAGAAAGATGTACGTATTGTCACCAAAGAGCACTAGCTCACCTGGCTAGAGGGTCCACCGACAAGTTGAAGGTCATGGGTTCGACACCCAGGGTCTTCAGCGAGCCTCCCATTGTACGAAAGAAATTAAAAGAAAGATGTATGTATTGTCAGGATTTACAAAATGCTTGTGAGAACTGGGGTCGACCCCTGACCTTCAACTTGTTACCCTGGGTTATAAACAAGATATCCTGATCTCCTCACGTTCACAAAACATATCAAATCACAGAGTAGGGATTATTCGCGCGATTGTTAAGTCTTTACGAGCACCTCTCTGATTTTGATTCTGTCACCTTAACTACGAAAATATCAGACGACCTGAAAGAAAGAACAGACAGATGCTCGTAAGTGACACTAACGTATATATCAGTTAAACATTCATGGGGAAGCAGCAAAAAAAAGAACTTGACTTGAAACATTTTGCTCCATGAAGAACTGAGAAGTAATGTGGTGAAAGAAAATAAGATCCTACGACTAATGAAGGTTAGAAACTGCATGCAGGGCGTCCTATCATCAAGATGTGATTCGCCCTCCAACCACTGGTTTTCCTGGCGCTCTCTCTCTCTCCTCCACTGAGTTCTATAAATTAGTGAACAGGCACCATTGAGTTGTCATTCTATAGTGAACACGCAAGAGAGAGAGAGAGAGAGAGAGAGAGAGAGAGAGAGAGAGAGAGATGGAATTCCCAATAGTTGACATGGAGAAGCTCAAGGGAGAGGAGAGAGGAGATACAATGGAGCTCATACAGGATGCTTGTGAGAACTGGGGTTTCTTTGAGGTATCCTCACATGTACTTCATGCGCTGTGCTGACCTATCCGCAGGCGCTTCTCTTATATGTTATTCATTTCGGTTCAATCCTACCAAAATTTTCCATATATTTGCCTATCCAACGTGATAAGCACAGCAGCCAGTAAGGAATCAATTGTGTTGTGAACATTGCAGACGCCTAGTCTAGGCTGAGGATCCAACCTTCGAGATTTTTCAGAAAGACTAGTACAAATTCTGGGTTTAATTGTTTACGAGAAGTTTTTGTTTTCATACATAGACTGACACATTAATTGTGTTACTACACCAATTATTTCACCAACCGCTGAGAGAGAGAGAGAGAGGGAGAGATTCAGTTACATATTTATTCATAAGTAAAATCTCTTACAGTTTCAGACCACTATATCATGGTGATTTTCTTTTATCAACCAGTATTAAACATGAATATTCATAACGAAATAGCATTTAAACATCTTTATTCATAAGTAAATCTCTTACAGTTTCAGACCACTATATCATGGTGATTTTCTTTTATCAACCAGTATTAAACATGAATATGAAATAGCATTGAAACATCTTGTCCACTTAAATACATTTTATAAAGTTCATGCTGTGAACAAAAAGTATATTATGCACAGTTCTGAATTGCATAATCAACATCATGCGTTTGAATTATATAAGTCAATGGCTGGTAAAATAAACCACCACACTCGCACACTCTGCGCACGCGCGCACACAGAAATCTCTCTCTCTCTCTCTCTCTCTCTCTCTCTCTCTCTCTCTCTCTCTCTCTCTCGCTATATATATATATATATATATATATATATATATATATATATATATATATATAAGTAGAAAATTTTCTAGTCGTAATATGGAAACTTGAATTAGTTAAATGGTCAATTAACATGAAGTTTCTTAGATGACCACAAGGCGATTCTAAACCATGGTAACGCTGCTAATAGTTTACTTTGGTTGTATGAAGGTGTTGAACCATGGCATCCCTCACGAATTGATGGACGAGGTACAGAGGCTATTTAAAGGGCACTACGAGCTAAACATGGAGAAAAAGTTCAAAGACTTCGCAGGCAGCAAAAAGCTTGAAGAAGGAGAGAACGAATTGCAGGAAATAGATTGGGAAAGCACATTCTTCCTGCGCCACTTGCCAGCTTCTAATATGGCTGAGATAACCGACCTTAGTGATGAATACAAGTAAATCTACTCTACATAATCTACTACCAGAATCATTCATAAGAATCTTATCTTATGGAGTACATCAGTTTCTATACACACACACACACGCTTATTATGTTTTACGTTTTTGGTAGGGTGGCCATGAAGGACTTTGTTCAGAGGCTGCAGGTCCTGGCAGAGGAACTGCTGGACCTCTTCTGCGAGAACCTTGGTCTGCAAAAAGGATACCTAAAGAACATGTTTTGGAGCAAAAATGGACCCACCTTTGGCACCAAGGTGAGCAACTACCCGGCTTGCCCCCGTCCGGAGCTGGTCAAGGGGCTCAGGACTCACACTGATGCCGGAGGCATCATCCTCCTCTTCCAAGACGACCAAGTTCCTGGCTTGCAACTTCTCAAGGATGGTGAATGGATCGATGTCCCACCGGTGCGCCATGCCATTGTTATCAACATTGGCGATCAACTTGAGGTAGAATTAGGCTAGCGAGTACTTAATTACTCCAATTATACAATTAGTTGTATTGTTATAGCTTCTATTTTCTGTTTTCATTTATTCTGTTATTCTTTAAATATTTCCTATTGCGGTCCGTGATCAATGGCCATTTGTATAGTGGCGCTTGGCCCCAGTATATATATATATATATATATATATATATATATATATAGAGAGAGAGAGAGAGAGAGAACGGCCTAGCGTACAGTACACCCATTATGGTTGAGATCTCTAAAGCAATCAATAACATAATTTTAAATTTAAATGTCAACAGTTAAACGGTTGAGATCGAGTATGAATGAGATGTGTGCATTTACCTATATATATAGATATGCGTATGTATGTAGAGAGAGACCAAGGAGAGTATGGTTGTAGGGACAGATCTTCGGGTAATTAATAACAAGATGGAGATGTTATTTTACAAATTTTCTCGTGTTATTGAAGGTAATCACGAACGGGAGATACAAGAGCGTGGAGCACAGAGTGATGGCACAGACAGAGGGAGAAAGGATGTCCATTGCTTCCTTCTACAACCCCGGCAGCGACGCCGTCATATATCCCGCGCCGGAGCTCGTGGAGAAGGAATCGAAGGCCGAGAATGATAAAAACTTGTATCCCAAGTTCGTCTTCGAGGACTACATGAAGCTCTATTTGCGTGAGAAGTTCCACGCAAAAGAACCGAGATTTGAGGAAATGAAAGCCATGGACACCATCATCCCGGACCCAATTGCCACTGCTTAGCCAGGATATTATGTACCGCTTGATATCTTGTGTACTAAAATGTCTTGTATTGGTCTACATCGTCTGTAAGATGACCGTCTGCTGCACTGGTCATGATGTCTCTGGTTTAGCTGCTTCAAATTGTGCAAGGATGTTGTCATGCATGCAAGCGTGGTCCAAATTATGTAAGCATGTACGTGCTATGCATGTATGAATTATTAAATAAGGGTTTAATTATAACGCTGGTGTTATTTACTTCAGTGAAGATGCTCAATCATGGTTACTGCCCATTTAAATCTTGCCACAGAACATGAACCATGCACAGTTTTACAGTCCAAAATCGAAACCAAGCTTTCTCTTACCTAGGTTCTTTTTTCTTGTCAAACCAGTACCCACAAGCCCATAAAGACCCCGACTACTTCGGTTTGAGCAGGGTCACAACACACTATGGGGTAAACTCTCTCAGAACTGGTTTTTTCCCTCCAGAAAACTCGAACTTGAGACCTTGCTCAAGACAAACAAGTGCTGGGTCCAAATAGAGGTGGTTATTTCGGGTTATAAGTTTCTGAGTTGATAGTTGTGGTCAAATGGATCATATCTGCATTTAATGTCATATTTTATTTCCCTTTTAACACATTTTCAGGTGACTTTGCCTTTTTAAAAATATTTTCCATCTAATTTTTTACAGTCTTGCTAAAGACACTTTTTTTTAACGTCTAAATTACCTTAAACGTGCCTCTCCAAATATACAAATGGCACTTTTAGAATAGGGTAGCTTAATTTGGTTATTCACATCATTCTAGAAAATTTTGTAATTTCTTCAGCATCTCTAATGGAAAGGATGTGATGAACCACAGGAAAGCTAATTGTTGATTTCCATTGTTTCGGAAGGCACTTAATGAAAAAACAAACAGCGTATACAATGAACGCAGAATCAGGTTTGACAAAGAGTGGACACGTAGCAAATCGTGATTTCGGAGGTCATCCATCAGCTACAAAGTTCATTTATTGCCTCGACAGAATACATCCTCATATCATAATTGAGGTTGTCCCCTCTCTCTCTCTCTTACACACAACACACGAGTTGAGCAGGAGAGTTTCTTCAACAAGTTCATCATTAAATTAAATGATGACCGACATAGGACTAATTTATTAAATTTATCGTGGGAAAACTAAGTGGTGTCACGATTATAACGACTGTAGGAACTATGACAGCGGACCCTTATGACAGGTTTAACTTACTTCAAAGTCATAATAAAGGGAGAACCTGCTTTACACAGTGCTCATGATTGGCCAAAATTCTGCATACCAGGTCCAGTTAGATTTTTAATTTTCAACTCTGGTTTGCATTCGTTGACTATTAATGACACTACAAAAAGTGCGATCCCTGCAAAACATTGTCCCAATTATTTAATATTATCATTGGAGTATATTTACATAGAATTTGCGCAATCGAGCAAGGATTTTTCTAAGCAATAACGAATTTTATTTTGATCTGCGCTAGTGTTTCTTCAAGACATTACTTTTTGAAACCGGAATTCCTCCGCCAATCAACCAAAGATTAATGAGTGGATCCTTTAGCCACATATTATGGAGAAGTCGAGCCAGATGGTGGGATCCTCGGGAACTAAACTGAACAATTATCGAGAAGTCGACCCTGTCATCGTTGTTGTAATGAACAATTGATAAAGGTAGAAAATAGGGATCTTGTTTTGAAATATTTCAAAAAGACTTAAGGCATAATAGTAAAAAGATATCTGATTTTTTTATAAAATTTACGATTGATCGAAGGTAAAGATAATTATATCCTTCAGACATTTTTTTTTTTTCTTAAAAGAACAGAGCATTCTTTTTATATAGTGGCAAAACTGTGAATTTTCAATTATATAATGGCAACTTTGTATTTTCATAGTGTGATATTTCGTAATTTTTAAAAACTACTAGAGAATATTTTTGTCTTTTCATTGTTAGGGGTCAAACTATCTTTTCATTAAAATAAAAAACCACCAATGGTTTTCTAGAAACCAGGTGGTTTCGACCGCCCACAATAAGAGACAGAGAGAAGGAGAAGACAGGGCAATGAGAGAGTGAGGGGGAGAGAGTGTGAGATGGAGAATACTCCGAGGAGAGAGAGAGAGAGAAGAAGAAGTTGTACCTCTTTGTTGCTCTAGTCTTTGTCGCTCCACCTTACCTCTATTCTCCTTTTTTCTTTTTTTTTACCTTTTTGGTCAAGCGTCGCCTCTATTTTTTCTCTGCCTTTTGGTCGAGCGTCGTCTCTACCTTTTTTTTCTTTTTTGCCAAAAAAAATGTCCGACAACATTCTTTTTTTATTGTCTGCAGTGTTTCACCTATGTATATAGGTTCTCAACAACCAAGCTCTGATACCAATGAAGGACAAAATTCAGTCGTTCTTTAGTTCGTCACCTGAAAGATTGTCAAAGTTGCAACGGAAAGTGATTTGGCTCAAGAAGACCTGTAGAAAAAGAAGGAAAGAGTGGAAGAAGGTTCTGGTATACGGTTTTCCTCAAACGACTTATGTAGGGTAGATATTTTCTATATTTTTTAGTATCTTACATTGTATTCTTTGTACAGTATTTATAGATTGCTTCAACTTCTTGGTTTTCACGTCTGAGCTTCCTGTTATAAGTTGTTATATGTCTGTAATATTTTTGGTATAATTTCTCTAACGTTATTGTTTCCTCTTTTCTTCATGTAATATTTTACAACATGAGAATGGTCAATTTCTATTACATTCCTCACAATCTTGCTTTGTACCCTCATTATCTTATTGGTAAGGTAACCACAATTAGCATCTTCGATAGCTCACTATATATATATATATATGCTTGTGAAAAATGTTCACATTCTACCATAGGAGAAACCTAAAAAGTATTAACCTATGCAATTATACATTTGTAGTGTCATATCGGATCTAGTACCTATTAAAGAGTCCCGTCAATCTACTTTTCTTATAGGATATGTTCCACACCATAAACTATAACCATATCACAGTCTTGAAACTTCGTAGATAGCATTGATTTGTCGGACAAACAACTAATGCGTAACTTGATTTAGTGTACAGGGGCAATCAAGAAACTGAAATCAATTCTATGTACATTTTATCATTTAACTTGAAGATGTTACTCATGGGATCTGATATTCATTGCTTACAATGAACAGGGAGACGTTTTATTGATCATCACAACGTAGCTCTTTACAAAGTTGCATTGGGTGCAAGAAGAATAAAAGTCAATGTTTCGACGTTCGGTGCGGATCAATTCAATGAAAATGATCTGAAGGAGAAGATGGCCATGGATTTCTTCTTCAATAGATTTTATTTATTTGTGAGCATAGGATCACTATTCTCAATCACTATCTTGATCTACATTGAGGACAATGTGGGGAGAAACTCGAGATATGGAGTCTCAGAAGCTACAACGGTGGTGGTTATAATACTTTTGATAGTTGGGATCCCTTGGTATCGGTTGGAAAATCCATCAAGGAATCCGCTAGCGGTTATATTCCGAGCTTTATTTTTATCTTGACGTTGGATTGAATGTACATTTAATTTATGTTAGTATTCCTAAATATTTAGTTAATATATATGAAAGTCTTAAAGTGTAAAAATGAACATATAAGACAAAAGATGATCAAGAGGAATCAAAGTTTAGTCCCATATTGAAAATTATGACAAACCCTCGAGTCCTTTTATGTATTTGGTAGCTCATGAACCTTAGTTCAAAGAGCTTGGAGAGGACATGCTATACCATACATACGGGCACCGAGCCGAGGTTAGACTTTGGCTTGGGTTTGTGGTTTGTGTTGGGGTCTTGATCTATCTTTTTATAAAAAAAAACTTTTGATCTAACGGTTAAGAGTTTTTTACGGTCATGGATAGAGATAAGGAGGAACGGTTCTCGATTAGGATTGACGGTTCCGGATAAGATGGGTTTGTCTTTCCATTTTCTATAGATTTATTACCGAGAATGGTTAAACCCATGTTATAACCCAATTTTATCATTTGAGCCAAGCATTATGACATTGATTTTTGCCTCCCACTTTTTGTGTCTTTTCCCAAGTTGTGCTAGTTATTATTGCAAGTGTAATTGCAATTGATATATGTTGTATGGTTTTTCGTATACAACACGTTATTTCTTACACAACAATCATCATTGTATAATTTAATATACTTAAAACAAATCTCAAACTCTATGTTTGCAACATGCTTTGAGAAAAGTTTTATTATGCCTTTAGTCAAGAGGTCTATCAACATATCATTAGTTTGCATATATGATATGAATATATCATTTTTTTAAACTATATCATGAACATAGTGGTACTTAATCATTATATGCTTGCTTCAAGAGCTATCAGCTCCACTTTAATCAGAGTCATTGTTGCATTGTTGTCACAATAAATGATAATTGGTTCGTTGGCTATATCCAACTTTAAATCACATATGAAACGGCTTATCTAAATGATACTCGTTGTAGCCATACAATAAGCAACATATTAAACTTCTTGTATATGCAATACTATATAATCATGTTTCTTGAAAGCCCAAAAAATCGTTCTACCTTTAAATAAAAATATTTGTCAATGGTTGATTTGTTGTCATCTTTGCTCCCAACAAAGTCATCATCAGAGTATCCTACCACTTTTGGTTCATATGCTTAAAACGCAATTTCAAGTCTTTTGTTCGTTTAAGATATCTTAGAATCATTTTAACAACTATCCAATGTTATCAACAAGAATTACTTTAATATCTACTTAGAAGACCAATAGCAAAGTTGATATCAGGTCTTGTACACAACATAACATAGATCAAGCTACTAATAACTTGTTGATAAAAAGTATTAAGCTTGTTGTCTCCCTCATTGGAACAATCAACCTTTAATTTGACTCTTTTTGCAACAAGTGTAGATGTAGGATTGCATTCACCGATTTTAAATTTTTTAAGAATATAATCTATACATTGCTCTTGACTTAGATATAAGAGTTTAGATTTTCTATCTCGAGAAATCTTTATTCCTAAAATATAAGATGTCTCTCCTGTATCCTTCCTTTCAAACCTTGTGTTTAACCATGACTTATGACAATCATTTCATTGTCATTCCCGATCAACAATATGTCATCTACATATAATATAAAATGACAAAGTGGCTTCTACTGTTCCAAACATACATATAGTGGTTAAGTTTATTAGAGATAAACCTAAGTTCAATAATGATATTTTGAAAAGTCAAATATCATTAATGAAGTAATTGTTTAAGACCATATAGAGATTTTTTCAACCTATATACTTTATCATCTTGGCCTTTAACACTATATCCTTCTAATGGTTGCATATATATGATTTCATCTAAATCTCCATTTAGAAAAAAGAGTTTTTACATCTAATTAATGTAAATCTAAATCATAATATGCTAAAATTAACATAATTATCCTTATTGATACAAATTTCAAAATAAGATAATATATCTCAAGTAATCATCGATAAAGGTTATGAAATAAACCTTACTTTGATGTGACTCACTCTAAATGGTACACATAAATCAGTGTGAATGATATCTAATAAGGTTGTTTCTATAGTTATGTATTTCAAAAATATTTTTCTTATCATTTTCTCTTATATAGAGGCTTCACACTTAATAAAAGTATTTTCCTAAAATCTAGGTTGTAAGTCTAAGTTTGATAGTTTTCTCAATTTTTTTGACTTATATACACTTGGCATTTATGTCATATATTCATGTCAACATTAAATGCACAATCAATATAAGCAAAAGAATCATCATTTTCATTAATGTTAAGTTTGAACAACTTTCCCACAATTACCTTGTAAGGGACAAACCTAACTTCAAAACCTTTCTTAAATAAGAAAAGGATCGAAACCAAATT
This sequence comes from Brasenia schreberi, assembly GCA_036023115.1. Lineage (NCBI taxonomy): Eukaryota > Viridiplantae > Streptophyta > Magnoliopsida > Nymphaeales > Cabombaceae > Brasenia > Brasenia schreberi. The sequence continues at coordinate 9,889,293 of JAYKKT010000049.1, forward strand.
GTACTTTATAAATGACACAATTAATATATCAATTAATACAATCGATGTAAATTGTACATATATTCTAAAGGACCCAATTCAAAGGACATTTGAGAAAGTGTTATTTCTCATATATACCTAATGTTCCCTAATTTATATTCTTTTCAATCCATAGTCACTTTCTTCCTCTTTGAGATATTTTTTGTTGCTCTTAATAAACCCACCAACCAATTACTGGGCAATCCATGTAGAGGCATTCAAAAACCATTCAGATTATGTCATGTTTTTCCATTTGGTCACATTATTGGGTGTTTTCACCATTAATCTTCTTGTTATAGCAATCTCTTTTGTAATGCCTCATTTTTTCACAGTTAAAGCACTTTACCTAAAAAGTGGTTTCCTACGATTTCTTAAAATATTTATTGTATTTCTTGTTATTTTTTGTTGGGTTTGGAGCTTTATCATATCTCGTCTTTAGTTACTAGCAATTTTTATTTCTTGTTTTATTAATGTTCTCTTATTCAATTGCTAGTTTCAAGGGTAAATCAGAAAGGTTTGTTTCAACCCCTGATCTAAGGGTAATGATAACTATATTCCATGAAGGGGAAAGATTGTTTAGGATAATTGATATTTGCATAGCTTTAGGGATGCCCGATTTTGTTACAGCTAAATCTCTAACCATTATTAGTATCTCATTTACATGTTCTACTACATTATCTCCTTCTTCATTTTGTAGGAGTTGTATTTCTATAGTAACAATTGGACATATAACTTCATTGTAATATCATATTTAGTTGTTATTCAGTCAAACATCTCCTTAGCGGTCTTGAATTCCTCGAATACTCTAATAAGATCATCATCCATGTATGTCAACATTATGGTTTTTGCTATTATGTCATCTTTAAGGAATGTTTTATACATTTTCTTTTCATCTTCTATTGCATTAGGAGTGGGTGACATAATTGGTTCTCTTAGTGTAAGCGCCAACAAGATACATTTTTTCCACGTTTGAAAATTTAGACGGTTTAGTTTTTCAATTTTTAACAATTCAGATACACAAATTCTAGAATTTATTTTTAATTGTTTGACAAAAATAACAATAAAATGATTTAAAAGGAAAATATGTAACATATAATAAATAAGATGACTAACAATAAAATGGTCCAAAAAGCAATTTCAAACAATGCTTAGGTACCATTTTGAAATATTATTAATCTAATTTTATTATTTCAAAACCAATCTAGGGATAAATCTATAATTTTTTCTTTATTACCTGTCATTGAAATTTCAGTAAAAATAGAGGGGTAAATTGGTAATTTTATAATTATACCCCTCAATCCAAATCTGTAATTCTACCAAAAGATAGGGGCAAAATTATCTTTTGGCTCAATGAGAAGCCCATGAATATCCTTGCGTTAAAGGACAATTGTGCAATTCAATAGGTTGTTTTTTGGTAATTTTCACAAACTGTCAAAAGATAGAAATGCTCTTTCATTCATTTAAGGGAAAATTTGTCTTTTAACTTTAAAAACTCTAGACTTTTTTTGTAATTTACTCCTATAGTAGTTCGTTATTTTTCAAAATGACCAAGGGTAAGACAGATTTTTTAGTCTGTTGATCGAGGCGGTTTCCAAGAAGTTGATGCTCTAAGCGATTTACCGCTGCGGTTTTGTGAAAAAATAGTGGCCTAGGCGATTTTACCACCCATGGTTTTACAAAACTATTGTGGTTATAATGGCATAGGAGAGATAGAGAGAAAGTTGGAGAGTGAAAGGAGGCGAAGAGAGAGGGATTGCCTCCACTTTGCCTCTTTAGACGGAGCTTCTGCCGACAGTTGCCCAGTTTTCCCTTTTTCAAGTTCTTTTCCCTCTGTCGACACTGATTTTCCCGGAAAAGGCATGTTTTCCTCGAACAAAAAGGCTTCTAGCTTTATGTTCTAAAAAAAGACGAGTTCAATCATGTGTCTATTTTTAGTTCTATGAAAAACTTTTCAAAGAAAGTTTCTTACGCCTGAAGATTTTCTGGCGTCTTCCCTTTGCCTCCTTTTTTTCTTAACTGCATACCTATTTGTTTTGAAGATTCCATCAGCCTCACCCAAATTCCACTGATAGATTTTTTAACCTCATATAGGATCCACATAACGGAAGTGGAAGGGCAAAGGAATACTGACATAACAATAACAGAAGAAAAAGAAAGGGTGAGATTGATATATAATTACCCTCAGATGGATTGCCAAGGAAAATCTGTTGTTTTCTGTTTTTTTTATTGTATTCACTATGATATTTATAATGAAAAACTTTATGTAAAAACCGGCTTCGTCTGTCTTCCTTATGAGCTTTTCATTATAAGCTTTTGAACTTTATCTTTTAAAGTATAGCATTATGAGCTTTTCATTATAAGCTTTTGATCCTTATCTTTTAACGTATAGCAACATATCCATGGAATCCAAGAAGACGGCATGTCTTCGAGTTTTCCATGAATTTATTACCGAGAATGTCCAAATCCAACATTACACTGTTAGGCTTGTTTCTTAAATGGAAGAAGTCTCAACAAAGTTGGCTTGATTACAGCCACGAGTGATTTCTTCTCGGTCGGAAGGATTCTTTACAATAGAAGCACCCGAAGCGTTAGTTCACTGGTAGAGCTCTCTGACGCCCACGGGCAGGTGGTGAGTTTGATTCCCGAGGGAGTGCATGCATGTATTTTTGTGTGTGTTAGGCTTGCTTCTTAAGGATTCTTTACAATGGAAGAAGTTTCAACAAAGTTGGCTTGATTACAGCCACGAGTGACTTCTCGTCGGAAGGATTCTATACAATGGAAGCACAAACTCTGAAATAACTAATTTGAACCGAAAGTAAATTTTTATAAGCAACGACAAAATCTCATCAGAATGAATAACAAAACCAACTTCTAGTGGTTTTTATGATACCGCAAATAGTATCAAATATTATCCTCCTCACCCACTTGCCTTCCCCTTTGTGCAAGGCCTCTGATGAATGAATTCTAGTGCACATGATGGTCGCATATTGTCAAAGGACAGCATAATCATCAAGAAGAAAAGGGCACATAGTAAACAAGGCTTACCAAAGCTTTCTGTACCAAAAAAAGGCTTACTGAAGCTTTCCCTTATTTTATCTAATCACCGAATATTTGGAGGCTAAAAGTTGCAAATTGCAAAAGAGCACAAAGTCAATTTCATCCAAAAACTAGAGAAGCTAAACATAATAACCAACTACCTTCAGCTTCTTAAATTTGTACAAGACTTGCAAAACCATGAGCGGTGGTCGAATGGAAACTTCCGAGGAGAGAACCCTGCATGTAAAGATTGTCAAAGAGGACTGGCATTGACCAGTATCTTTCGAGGACATTAATCAGCTTATAGCCAAAAACGCCATTGAAGCAAGTCAAGCCCTTTCATGTTTGGGGATCATATGAACATCAAAATCCTAAATTGCCTCTCGTACCAATATCACTGGATCGGCTAATTAACTTACACCTTGAAATAGAGTTTCACACAACAAAAAGGCAAGGAGATCTTCTAAGCATGCGCCTGCAATTAAATAGGATACATGCACTAGGAGATGCAAGAAAAGATATAGCATGGAATATGTGGCCGATCTTCTTTGTCCAGTTGCATGGCGAAACAAATTACGTAATAGCACACTGTTTCACTCTTTTCATCATTGGAGGAAAGTTTTCATACGGCATATTTGAGCTTTCAAAACATTTTTTCTTGTCTGTTTTGTTCTCATAAGAAAACGGGTTGCATGCCTAAAACCTGTTGTCAGGTGATGAAACGAGCTGCAGGTTCATGAAAACCTGCATCAAAATTATTGGAGACGCAGCCTCTCCTGAAAACTTGAAAAAGCTTCACAGAGAAAAGGTGTTCGACCAGACAAACATACCTCATTGATCATGTTTATGAAAAGGGTATTGCATACAAAAAATACACGCTTACAACATTAGACAAACATATCCTAATGTTAAAGACATTTATCAATTACACTTCTCATACTTGAGTAGTAATAGAACTAACCGTAGCTAAGGGCTTGGACATAATATGCATAACGAATCATTTTGCATATAGTGTGATGGCCACTAGCCCCAGAACTAATGCTGTTAATCAAAACAAAAGCAAGGAGAAGAATAAGGTTAGTCTTTTTTAATAGCCTTGGAGAATTGAGAACTGTTTTTCATAATAGCTTTAACACTAATGAAAAGTGAAAACTAACAAGAACTTGAAGTATACTCATGACCTAGCCTAAATGCACGCATGCCTATAACACACTCGGATCCTTTATGTGCCATAATACTTGCTTCCTACACATTGCCCAAGCTGATGAAAACTACAGAACCCTCTTCCTGTCTATGTAATCTTCAGTGTAAGCTGCTTTCATTGGAAAAACATCTTTTCTTACCATCTTGCCATAAAACAAAGTTTGGCTCTTAAGAACAAATCCATTTCTCTAAATAGAAATGCTTCCTTTGTCATGCCTCAAAGCTTTCTGTTATGGTTCAGAAATGCAGAGCACAACAGGGTACCAAGTTTAACTAACAATCATACTTCGTGTATATGATGAAAACCGAGCAACTCTTTCATTGTTCTTTTATATACCTTCTTTTAGTTAGACAAATGCTCTCTAGCTAACTTTGCTAACAGCTTGATTGTGAAGAGAAAAAAGAGAACTTCTCTCTAGGATACTGATAAGTTTTCACTATCTAGGAATGTCATATAGATGCATATTTCTATATCAGATTTCTCTTAGCAGACAACCCTGAGTGCATTTAATTTTCTTCATTCACTATTTAACAAATTAGAAAGTAATTCATCTAAATTCTATCTACTCATCAGCGACCAGAACACTTGTCCCTATTATGGCAGACAACCTTAAGGTGAGTACAAGTTAGATGAAGTACCTGAATATGGCATACAATGACAAGGTGGATATTAGAGGAGAGAAAAAAATTGAAATGGACTCGGAGAATCTAAAACATATTTTTGGGTGGTAAGTTGCCTTACACCTAGGGATATTTTTTGTAACTAGATTTGCATTCATATTGTTAGGAAGGCAGGTCTTACATATGGTGAGGTGGACATCTAGGAGTCATCAACTCAAATATGGAGTATCTCCAGGAATTCTGTGTCCTACAAAACAAATGATAGTGCTGACATATATAACACTCAAAGTGTGGAGAATTCTCATGTGGTACATCGTCTAAACCAATTTTTGCATGGGCCAAGAACAATACACGAGTATTCTTAAGAGGATAGCTGAATATGTTAGGAACACAGCCCAAAAGTGGTATTCTCACCGTCTTTTTTCTTTCATTTAATTGCATGTATGCAGGGTGATTGGAGTGAAAACATCAATGACAGACATTCTATAACCAATATCGTGCCTTTCTAGGTAAATCTTCAAGTTGTTAGGTGCAAGCAACAGTGGGCGTCACTTTCATCAATACAAGCTGAATATACAGCTATAGCACCAATAACAAACTAATATGGATATCATATTAACCACACTCTACCATAACAAGAAATATATATTTCCAACAAAAGGGCAAAGCATATCAAAGTAGATTTTCATCTTGTTCAAAAAATGTTTTAAAGAATTTAGAATTTCTCCCTGATCATCAAGATATCAATTGGTGGGTTTTTTCATGAAGGCTATATCCACAATCCAAGTTTCAGTTTTTATTTTTTGGTTCTCTTGCCCTAAGTTTCAGGGAGGATGTTCTTAAAATGTTGTAACATTTAATTGTTTACACGATTGTTACACATTTTATGAGAGATCTAGCAATTGCCCATCTCCAACAGTGAGATCTTGGAGATTTCCAAAGGATAGATGAGCTAGCCTTGAGTCTAGTTTCTCTTGAACTTCTTCCTCCTTTAAACAGGGGTTGCCTCCTCAAGCATCTTTTGACACTTGATGTAGAATTGTTTTAGATCCAATTTGCCTGCTATATCTAACTGGAACTTTTGCAGTTTAACCCATTGAGGTTACACACTTGACCTCTTGATCACAGCATGTGATGAATTTTTGTGTTTGTTGGCATGCATAAATGCATTCTTTTGCACTTCCAAGAATGCATAAATGCATCCTTTTGAAGAGCCATTGCACTATTTACGTATTGAAATTTCTAAACAATCCTCTATTTGTTATTCAGTTACAGATTCTGCAATACATGGACAATTATGTATTGTTATCTTTGTGTGTTTGCCGCGTATGCCACTGGTCATCAATAAGATTGATTATGAACTAGAGCACATCAGTCAAAAAGGGAATCAGAAAAGAAAGTCAAATCTTGAAGCTATTTTTTGTTGGAAAAGAGTTTTTATGAGAGGCTACATCCAAGACTCAATGAAGCTTTCATAAAAAGAGGTTTCCCACATATAAATGTCAAATGGCTCTAGGATCCTAAAGCCCTTTCAGAAGGACTCACACTAGTAAACCAACCAGAAATGAGGTACATCTGGACTGACACAGAAAACAACAAAACAGAAGCTCGCATATGTTAGCCAGATAATACACCGGAAAGAATTATTGACAATGTGCATTCACTGAAGATGCACGCTACAAATGGGAACACTCTCCTGAATATATTCCGCATCCTGATTTTACATCTCAACCAAATCCAGTAAGGAAAACCTACACTCCCTTTTAAAAATTACAATCAAATCACGAACCTTGTAAAGGATGTCTTTTGCCATTTTCTCCGCATTTGAATTTAAAAATAAATATCTGAACTAGACCTGCATAACAATAGAACTGCGAAAAGTCTTCCTTTCCATTCTTCCCATCACCTACTGATATCTGACAAGAAAAAAAAGAGCCATATCATGCAGCAAATCTCAGAAAACGATAAGGGTGACAAAGAAATAAGATGCAATCCAAATTTACTAAACTATCGGAAGTACACCCAAAAAATTAAAATACAAAAGAAGAAAAATGGAAATTGAACCGATTACTATTACCATTTATGAGAAAACAGAAAAAGAACTTAGAGAAATACAAAGAGAAGTGGAAGATTTGAAATGTCTCAAGATCTCCGAATCTGTGGATTGGTAAGCATAAAAGCACGAAACAGAATTTTATAGGAAAAATCCTTGTTGGTACAAAGATGAGACTTTTCTTAGTTTCTTCCAGACCAAGGGACCAGTTTTCTTTTGAATGGTTACTAAATCCATCAGAGCTTCTCACTTTTACAGAAACTGCCATTATTCCTCTTTTAGATGGTTCAAGGAACAAACTTAAAAAGAAATGTGCCTCACAAAAATAGCAAATGCAGAAAAGCAATTTGAACAGTTAGATGAAGTACCTCTATTCGGTTGTCTGTCAGTTACATTATATCCTTCCATGTAACTTCCTGATGTCTTTGTTGTAATCTCCCTAGCTGAATTACCAAGCCCATAACTAAAGGAGCCTGACCCATCAATTTCAGAAGTTCCAGATCTCCAAGTTGGGTCCCCATAAACTGAGCTACTACCATAAAGGTCCATGGAAGATCCATTATAATTACCATTGGTTGCACTAAAAGAAGCTGGAGAGATGTTACTCCCACCACCCCGACCAGAAAAACTGCTTCCCATAAGCCCATAAGTGTTCTCAGAGTTCCCATAACCAAGCATTCCACTTGCATAACCTTGGTTACTCCGTCCACCTCGGAGGCCAACAGAAGGAGATGCTCCCCAAGTTGACGCACTGTTTCCAAAGCTCCCACTTCCAGAAATTGCATAGTCTGCAAGGCTGGCAGAACTAGAAGGATAACCAAGGCCACCATTGCCCCAATCATTCCGGCCATGTGCACTGAAAAATGTCTCAGATGCCCTATTACTTATACCATATTCCAATTGGCTGCTATATCTGCTGGGATTCAGATCAGAATAAGCATTTAAGCTGCTACTATAGCTTAAGCTGCCACTGTAATTGTCTCCACTAAAGCTTGAGCTTAGAGAAGGCCCAAAGTTTGCACCAAGTCCAAAATTTGGTGGCCCGAATGTAGAGTATCCAGAACGGGATGCTGCAAGTGGACTAAACCTCGCATCCATCCTCATTTGATATCCACCAAGTGAGTTTGCATTGTACCCCTGAGGATAGCCATTAAAGAAATTGCTGACTCTGTTGATACCATAACCAATACCCCTGAGAGGTGACCTAGTTGGCCCAGGAGACAATTCCTTTGGCACAGCCCTCTTCACCTCCACCATCTTGCCATTCAGCTCATGAAAGGTTTTCAGCAGGACCCTGTCCACAGCATCCTCTGAATCATAGGTTATAAACCCAAATCCCCTAGGCCTTTGCGTATTGTGATCATACATTACAACAACATCTGTGATTGTTCCAAATTGGTCGAAATACTTCTTGAAATAGCTTTCTGTAACTGTAGAAGCTAATCCACCTACAAAGATTTTCTTGGTCCGTGCAGGGCTTGCCGATCCTTGAATATTGCCAATATTTCGATTAAGGATATGTTGATCATCTCTAGGAACTGCCTTCTTTGCTTCAACCTGAGATCATTTTGTTATTCTTTAATGTTTTAATCTTAACAAATTCACTATTATGAAAAAAACGAGAACTGTTTGAGCAAATGCATTGCAAAAGAACAAGGAACTGTGTACTGTATTTACTCTGAAAGGTAAATTTGATCTAGGAAATTTAATCCTGGAAGAATATAATGCCAGATGGATCGAGTATCAATTAAGTGATTGACTAACCATTCGACCATCTATCATATGCTTCTCTAAAACAACTCTGTCAGCAACTGCAGGATCTGCAAACACCACAAAGCCAAACCCGCGAGCTAGCCCAGTCCTTCTATCTTTCATAATAACAGCCTCCACAACTTCACCGTAGGTCTGGAAGTACTCCTTCAGACGATCTTCGGTTGTCTCCCATGAAATCCCACCTATAAACAGTTTTCCTAGATCTGATTCCATTATCTGCACTTTACAACGACATTGACGAGAAAACTCCAGTTAAAACACAGCAATTCGACACAGAACCGAAGAATCAATTCAATCTAAATTATCAACGTGAACAATTGCATCGAACATCAGACTACATCTTCGATCAAAGGCTCCAAAACATAAATATGAAACCGTAGTCATCAAAACAACATGAATCTGTCCATTGTTAAGCCCCATTCTCAAATCAACCAAACGAATCCAACGAATCAATTCAATTGCATAGTTTTTGTTTGTTGACATAAAAAAAAGATCCATTCTCGCTCGAATTATGACAAAAGGGTATTAGAAAGCCATCAATCTAATTATTTAGACGCAATTGGATACAACAAGCCTTCCATTGCATCAAAAGGACAATTTTGGCTCAGAACTAAAAGCGTGAAAGTACACGATCTCACCTTCAATGTGGAAACCCAATATCAGAATCAAGTAGATCGACACCAAATTGGTTTCTCTCAATTAAACCAACGAATCTTGGATCCTCCCATAAACGAGGCTTCTCCAACAATGACCTTCAAACGTGTCAGAAGAGAAACAATGGCAAACTGATCGAACGACAACGACAAAAACCAAGTAACAGAATTAGAAATCGCATGGAGATAAATGGCAATTGCGATCGAGAAACTGACCTATTTCGTGGATTCGAAGGGAGGTAAATGGACTTGGGGATTAATAAGATCTGTGAGGGACAAAAATGAAACGGTGGGTGTTTTCATCCTCTCAAAAACACCCCCCTGCCCCCAATACTCCTTTTTGTACTTTTCTTTTATACTCCCACTAATTGTTACAACAAAACCGAAATTGGGACGGAAGGAATTGATACCAACACACACACACACACACAGATACTATAATGGGAAAAGAACGAGGATGGAAGGATGGGGTGACATGTCGCTTATATTTCAAAAGATAGAGAAAAACTAGAAAGGATTCACCTCGCCATTATGAACTCTTTAATTACATTCTAAAAGGGAACTTTGTTTCGAAGAAAGTGCTGTCATGACTGGCATCTCTCTCTTTCTCTATCCCCGCATACACACATGTATATATATATATATATATATATATATATATATATATATATATAGAGAGAGAGAGAGAGAGAGATGAACGATTCGAGAGTAATGCAGCTTACAATCTGTACTCATAACCGATCATTCCATGTGATCTTTGTGCTCAAACTTGGAATCAACTATTATATGAATTTCTAAATAATTAATTTGGAAATTATACGGTTTTGAGATTGTGTACCATATCAAGTCCATAGCTTTCTAGATGCATGGAGTATATGATATTGCTAGTCCTTTAGAAAAAAATGCACAAACAAAAAGTTACACGACTCAAATGTACTTGAATGTGTGTGAGTAGAGAGAGAGAGAGGGAAAACAAGTAAAACAAAAGAAGGACCCCATCTGATTCGCGTAACAATCTTGGCTGCGTAGCTCCTCTGGTTGTTGCCAAGTCCCTTGAAGACCTCACTCCACAACACCCAATTCATGTGTAGCACTAACATGACAAGGTCCTCGGTAGATCTTTGACGACAACTGTTGCCAACTAGGGCGTGAATTTGTGTGAATACGTCGCACCTGAATCACAGTCAGGCATTACTGAGTTGAATCTAATTAGGTCATATAGAATTGTATGTCTAGATCTGTATAAATCGCTCATCAGATATGCTTCACATGCAAACATTGTAGGTGTGGCAATTTCAGGCCCGATCCCGGAAAGTTCAGGTCCATGTCGGCGGGTCCAACCCACCTTGGTCAGGCCCTGGTCGACTCGAAACAACCCGATCGAACAACCTTCAATAGCTAACAATCAATGAAACCAACATGAGGAAGCTTATCTGATGAGCTTCCTCTTGTTTTAGTTGGTCTCAAGAGTGTCTTCCGGTGGATCAAAATTAGAAAATACAATGCTAAATGGTACATCTTTTAGTTGGGCGTGGCTCCCTTGCCTAAAGTTTAGATGCTTTCAATTTTATCAAAAGCTTTATCATTTACGCCTTGCTTGATCAGAGGAAGTTCCTAAGGAAGTGAGGGTTCACATCCTCATGTCACGGGGTTCCTCGTTTTCATGGCAAAATCTATGGAACTTGGAATTTAGGAGCCTGGTACTTCGTTTGGTGGAACAAGGAGTTCTAAGATGCTATCAAAGTGTTGTTTCCATGGGCCCATATTTCTCTTCATATTTGTGTTTGATACAAGTTCTAGTGGAGTTGGACTTTGATTTTGGTGCTCACAGTTTCAAGTTTTGTCGTGCATCAGATACAAAACTCATCGATGAAGTAGAACCGTGACTTTATAGACTCAATTTAAGTAAAAAACGTCGGCATCAAGGAGGTGGGTCACCTTGAGTGAACCCAAGTGCTTTGCACAAAAACCCAAACACCTCCTTCTCTCTCATATCATTATGTGCCTCACATGACTCGCAAATGAAACATGAAAAAATGATTCTTCGGAACCATGTCACAAGCCCATCTGGGTCTAAGTCTACAGTTCTAGTACCAGGTACCTTACACCATGAATCAAAGGCATCCACAGGTTCCTTCTTTGGGTGCAGGTGGAACTAACACTGCGAGTGCCGGTTCCATGGCCCAACAGGCTTATGGGGTCGGACTTTCATACTGTGAAGTGTTTTGCTAATATAACAATTGATGACAGTATCCTTGGATGGACAAATTCAAGATAATACTACCAAGTGTTTGATTTTGTTTCCTTCTCTTTTAATAGGCAAGCTGGGGTTAGGCAGATTTCTTGGGGCCTGAGTATTGAACCCGTACCTACGGGTTAGGAAGAGATGCCCGAATGCCGTATATCATTACCTACACAGAACACAAGAGTTCGGTTCCTTTGACAGGTCACTACATGTCGAATGTAGACATTCGACATTACAAGATTTACTGGAAACCATATCAACTGATGCTGAGTATTGGGAATTGATGTCACACACACAAAAACATCTTGCCGAATGATGTATGTTGTTGTGCACACAGCTCGCTTATGCCGTTTAGTAGGGGCGTATAATTCTAAATTTATAGCCAAACGTCAGTATTCGTCGTATGTATATATACCCAGTGGCCAACCTATATATATATGTATGTATATATATGTATGTATATATGTATATATGTATATATGTATGTATATGTATATGTATATATGTATATATATATGTATATGTATATGTATATGTATATGTATATATGTATATGTATATGTATATGTATATATACTAATGCACATATATAGTGATATATGCTCAATCCCTTCCTACTTTAATTCTACTCAAACATTTTCACCATCCAATCAGTATATTTAATAGTAAAGATTTGAATTTAAAAAACAAAATATATTATTGTACTTCTCGTACATTGCATTTAAAGGTCAACTGGTTACCCATACTCGACTTTCAGTAAATTGAAAGTCACCTCACTCTGTAAGAATTTCTAGCTCTGCCATTGCTGATACCTATAGGTTATTGCCGGGGTTTTATGAGAAAACTTACTACAACAGTTAAATGTGAAATCTCTATCTTTAATCAATATGTTGTCAATAATCTGCAAGTTGAATAACTTCAAGCAAGTTGGTCTCAGGAGTGCACCTTTGGGGTCCATGCATTATAAGAAAACAAAGCCATTCAGAAGCCCTCGCGGTCCCGCATTATCACAAAATGAGGTTCAGGACAATGATAAAAAGAAGCTGAGCCTACTTGCACAAGTAAGAACATATCCAATTCGCGATCTAAACAAAAAGAGCATCCAACTTGGTTCTTGGTGTTCATGTAAGCACTTCACTATACACATCGAAACATTTTACCATAACCAAGTGACAATCTAGTTTTTCGGTATGTTTGCTTCTTTCATGAAATATGGGACTGAATCCACTTTGAGAAAGGATCTGCTTTATGTTAGCAAGTGCAGTTCAATGGGAACTGAGTCTTGAACCGAGACTCGGGGTCAAGTTCCCGGGTTTGTACTCGGTTCAACTGAAGCGACTTCGATACCAAGTATTTTAACAACCAGGGTTTTGCATATGAAATGTTTAACTCAAGCATGTCTTCAAAGCTGGAGTTCCATGATGATTATTACCAACAAAGATCGTTTATATAAGCTAGCAAACTACCTACTAGTATATATTGTTACATTACTCCACTGCTACCTTCTACGATATATAGTTAGACATGTTCGATTCCGGATAAATCGGACCGCCAGTGCCACTTTGCCTGAAACCTGAAACCAGAACCGAACCTCTCCAAAACCATTAAAAAGGTTTTCTGTTTTTAGAAAGATGGGCAAATGCCCTCTATGGGAATCGAACTCCCCACCAACCTCAACAGTAGCTACTAATGAACTTGTGTTATTAAATGTTAATATGTATATCTATTAACTATTTAATGGAAGTTTAAAACTACTGATTTCGGTCGGTTTGAATTGTGAGCCCGATTATGAACCGGCCATGTCTATATATAGTGATATAAATAAATAGCTGGAGGCCTTGGATTGCAAAAATACCACAGCGGCCTTGGATTATAAATAAAGAGTTGGAAAATTTGTGGATGCTGATTTATCTTAGCTTGTTTGGGTTAATACAAGGACTTGTTTAGTAAACTTGGATAATGGATACTAATGACAAAGTTTCTTGTTGAATTTACCATATAAGGATCCAACCATTGGCAGATTCACATTGAGCCGAGCACTTGAAATTTCAAAAATCAACTTAAAGTCCATAGCCCATGGTGGGATCCATGGGCTATAATCAACTATGGTTGTGGCAACAAGATCTTCAATTCCCTGTGGATGCAATTGTCTCGTGGCAATCCAACTCCTCCCGTTGTGAGCAACCTTTAGCAGATAAACATACATTATCATGCCATGGTTCTACCTGACTTGTCTTAAGATCCCACTTATACAGCCTATATGTTTCATGCAGTGACTTGGAACTAGCCCCCCCCCCCCCCCCCCCCCCCCCCCCCCCCCCCCCACAGACACATATACGTGCATGAACATATAGGTTATAAGTGGGATAGTGGGATCTCAATAAAATTACATAGAATCATGGAGATACACTATATATATATATATATATATATATATATATATATATATATATATATATATATATATATATATATATATATATAACTCGATACTAGATGGGGTTGTTACATGGATTTCTTTGTTTCTATAAAGCTCAATCACATGTCATGCTATCACTTAATTGAACAAAAGCTAGGTTATTTTTTTTGCTTCCTCCCAACATTTTTGAGATCCTTTTCTTCCTCTTATAATACTTGACTTTCTTACTACAACTTTTTCTTGGTCACCTTTCCACATGTTAAACCGCATTAATGATTTCCTCTCATGTTAGCCACTCTTGAATTTGTTTATGTGAACTTCATTACGAATACAAATTTTTTTGTTTGACCATACATTCATCTTAGTATATTCATTTCTATCACATACATCTTTTGTACGTATTGATAATTAATTATCCAGTACTCAAAACCATATACAATAACAAATCTAATTGTTGCTCTATAATATTTATCTTTCAACTTTATTTTCTTGTCATATATAATAGCTAATGCACCTCTTCACTTTAATCCACCCGTATTAATTCTACATTGACATCTTTGTCAATATTTTTCACTCTGAAAAATTGATCTTGAATATTTAAAATTATATATATATAAGTAACTTTGCCCATGTAAGGGATCACCCTTGCATGGCCAGTCCCAAGCCCGAATAAAGGAGGAGGGTTGTGTTAGGCTTCCGAAAACCAACATAAAACTTCATCGAATTTTTATATAATGGATTATACAAATTATGAGCATTGTGTTGGAGTGTTCCCTCTTAGCGACACACTGCAGAGCCCGAATGTAATGAAAAGTAAGCAAGAACCTCTACATTTTTGCCCGTATGTAGTGAATTAATTGAAGAGAGGGTTCCCACATCATGGACATATATGGGTAAAGAAGTTAGTCCCTCTATATTATCGCCCAAATGTAGCAAACAAATTGCAAAGAGAATCTTCATATTTTCATCATAGAAAGATGTAGGGGGTAAGGAAGCTAGTCCTAGATAATAGGATTTGTATTGGTTCTTGAAATATCATAATATTGTCCAGTAAGCTAATGGAGGTGATAAATACTACGATTCGAAAAAAGATTCATTCCTATGTTTAAATTATGGTACTCAGGAAAGGAAAAGGCTCGAAACGGAGTTGGTATTGTCATAAATAAAGATTTAAAATATAATGTAGTAGACATACAATGATATGGTGACCAATTGATGATGTTGCTGAAATTAGTGCTAAGAGCAGAAGTTTTGAATATAGTTTATGCTTACGCATATCATGTAGGACTAGAAAATAAGATAAAGATAGCTTTTTTAGAAGAGTTAGATAAGGTGATCCAAAAAATTCTACAAAGAGAGATGATTTGTTTAGGAGGAGGCTTAAATTGACAAGTCATTAAAGAGACATTAGGATGTCGTGGTATTCATGAAAACTTTGGTTTTGGGGATATAAATGAGGAAGTTAGGGAGATTTTAAATTTTTCTATGTCATTTGATCTCTTTATAATAGATGACCCCATCTAATATGGGAAAAGGCTTAGTTGTTGTATTTGATCTCTTTATAGTCAATACAATCTTTAAAAAACGAGATTAATGTTTAATTACTTATATGAGTGACTTATAATAAACACAAATTGATTATTTTGTTTGTAGAAAAAAAGATAGATAGTGTTGTAAAGATTGCAAGGTAATTTAAAGAGAAATCTTAACCACCCAACATCGACTTTTAATTATTGATTTATAAGTAAAAAAATGGATAAAGAAGAAAAGAGTGCATCAAACTATTCAGACTAAATTGTGAAACCTCAAAAGCGAGAAAAAAGATATATTTAAACAAAAAGTCCTTCAAGGAGATGCTTAGAATTATGTTGGTATACCTTGTGATATGTTGAATAATATGTCTATACATATTAGGAAAGTGACAAAAGATATGTTAGGTGAATCTAGGGTAGATGTACTTCCACAAAAAGAAGCTTTGTGGTAGAGTGAAGTGGTGCAAGATAAAATCATGTCAAAGAGGAATGTTACAAATTATATTATGCTAACAAGATTAGTGAAATTTTAGAAGCTTATAAGAAAGCATAGAAAGAAGCGAAAAAGGCTGTCAGTGAAGCAAAAACTAAAATTTGGGAGGATTCATATAAAAAGTTCAACTCAAAATATAGTAAAAGAGATATTTTTAGGATAATTAGAGTTAGAGATAAGAAAACTAAGGATCTTAATTTTGTTACATGCATCAAAGATGAGGATGAGAACATTCTAGTAACAAATGAGATATAAAAAATAGATAATTTTTTTATTTTTATAAGTTTTTCAATGAAAATAAAGATGTTATTTAAACTACAATTTCTACCGATGTATTCAAAACAATGAAGTCAAAGAGGCTTTTAAACATATGAATGGTGGTAAATTTGTAGGACTACACAATATTCTTATAGAAGTTTCGAAAATCTTAGGAGAGACACAAATCACTTGTCTTAGAAGACTATTTAAAATATGGAGAAACCAAAAGATGCTCGAGAAATAGAGAGTGAGTACACTTATACCCATATACAAGAACAAGGGAGAATCAAAATTGTGTGAATTATCGAGGTATCAAGTTATTGAGCCATACTATGAAATTATGAGAAAAATTATTGAAAGTAAATTAAGACAAGTATCGAGTACAACAAAGAACCAATTTGGATTCATGTCATACAAATCTACTGCTGAAGTGATTCACCTTTTGAAACGTCTTATAAAACATTTTAGAGCAAAAAAGAAAGACCTTCACATGATATTTATTGATCTAGAAAAAACTTATGATAGGGTACCGAGGGATGTTCTTGGAGAATCATGGAAAAAAAAGGTATCCCATTACATAAACCTTATTAGAGACATTTACGATGGTGTAAAAATATGTTTAAGAACTCATGAAGGAATGACAGACTTCTTTGAAGTTAATATTGGGTTACATCAGTGATCAATTTTAAGTCCATAATTGTTTATAATGGTAATTGATGAGTTAACAAAACATATTCAAGATGAAGTACCTTGTTGTATGTTATTTGCATATGACATTTTGTTACTGAAGGAGTCTAAGGAAATGGTTAATAGAAAATTGAAACTATGGAGAGAAATATTAGAAAGTAAAGACTTCTGACTTAGTAGAACAAAGACATAATATATGGAATGTAAGTTTGATCATTTGGTTACTTTAGAGGACAGAAATTAAAATTGGCATACATAGCATTTCCCAAAAAGTAAAGTTTTAAATTCCTAGGGTCAAATTTTCATAGCGATGAAAGAATTGATGAAGATTTTACGTATAGAATTAATGTAGGTTAGTTGAAATGGAGAGGAGCATGAGATATTCTTTGTGACAAGAAGATGTCATTAAAGTTAAAAGGTAAATATTATATAGTAGCAATTAATTATCAACATATACAAAAGATGTCTGTGACATAAATGAATATGTTGAGATGGATTTGTGGTTATACAAGGAAAGACTTGTAATAAAGTTGTTGCTTCAATGTAGTAGCGAACGATAAATGAATATCACCTCAAAATGCCAAATCACAAAGCCTTAGAAAAAGATTATAAAGCATATACAAAAAGACACAATAAAGAAAAAAATAATATTATTTAACCACAAAAGACATTGTTGAACATATACATTAGAAGAATATTTATAAAAGTGAGAATGAGAGAGGAGAGAATAAAGAAGAGTGTGAAGTGAGGGGCCAACAAGGGAGTCACCAAGAAGCCAACTCCAAGCCATTGGGTGATGGCACTGGACTTAGTGGCCTGGCGTGAACGACCTCTTGGCATGCTGTGGACCTAGTGCCTTAAGGTCCTTCCATAATATATATATATATATATATATATATATATATATATATATATATATATAAAGAACAAAAATTACATAATTAAAAGGTAAAATTACATTTAACACCCTCTTAAACTGATAATATCATCACCAAAAGTTTGTTAACAAAAAACTGAAATCGTGGGGCGGGTAGTGACTTGGTGAAGACATCTACAAGTTGATATTATGTTCGGACAAACTGTAGTGTCAAATTGCCTTGAAGATGCTCTTCACAAACATAATAACAATCTATCTCAATGTGTTTGGTTCGCTCATAAAATATATAGTTGTTGGCTATATATTGTTGTCACAATACATGGTTGGAGGGGCTTCCAACACTCCTAAGTCTTGAAGCAATGTCTTAGCCAAGTTAATTCAGTGATTGTATTGGCAATTGCTTGATACTCAACTTCTATGGAGGAAAGAGACATCTTTTGATGTTTCTTACATTTCCATGATACTTAGCTTTTATGGAGGAAACAAACTTAAATCTAAGTATATTGCTTTTAAGTCATTAGACTTGAGAAAACTATATTCACATATGTCTTTGTTAGATCCAATGTGATGGTATTAGCTATATTATATATATATGTCACGGCCAAAATGACATCGTGCAAGCCTACGGGCTGGACTGGTATCGGCGCTTGGCCTCGGGGCCAAGCAAGTCTTAGCATATTTCATCTAAGTGTTGTAGTCGGCCACCGTAAACCCAAAATGGAACGTGAGAGTCCCTCTCTCCGAGTGTTAAGCTTGTCGAAGACGTTAGTACTCGAAGACTAATACACCCAAACAACAAAGGCAAGAGGCAAAAAAAGAAGTGCATGAAAACTTGAAGGCAACATGGGTTCTTTATAGCAGACAGAAGTTCACGTGGTCCCAACATGCAACAAGATTTTCGAGATTCTTCTCTCAAAAGAGAATTTTTACAAGAGCAAAAAAGGGTCATGTACAATTCATGATTGAAGGGTCAAATATAGATCTAGTTGGTTCAAGCTAGATGTGTATATGTGTGTGTTTCAGACGTATTTTATAAATTCAATCCCACCCAATTGTTTGAATCTATGGAAGATACTTTTATTGAGACTTTCTTGGGATCGTCAAAGCAGGGAAGCAACATTTCAACCATAAATGATTAAAGAGATATTTCTTAATATAAGAAGTGGCGAATGAGGAGGTAGTTGGTATGGGTTGTACTGGAGCACTTCGGATGCATCTCTATGTTGCACCTTCATGCAAATGCTGATAGGCACAGTGGGTCTTCCCTTCTCTCACGAGGCCTTGGCCTCATCCACTTACAAAATAAATAAATATGTGTATGTGTGCGTGTCAGAGAGAGAGAAAGTGGTTTATCCCAGTAGAGATTTAGCATTTTTAATCCGTTTGATCAAGAAGATTGATGGCTCAAAATAAAAGAGCAAACATGCAACATAATAAGAATTATGCATTTCATAGGTAGAGAAGAGAATGGAAAGAGATGAATTACTGGTAGGTGTACTTTATGATTTAGCCCTTATTAATTCAAAAATATATTATAATACGAGGGGGTGCCATGAAACAAATATGTGTCGGACACGAACGGCGTCTCCACATGACGGAGAAGAGAATTTCGTGTCGAGATTTTTAGTTTGACAAGCACCACCACACCACGACTCTCTCTCTCACACACGCACTTACATACACACGCTTCCCTCTAAATCCAAAACCAGCACGACCTTTTGGTGGGAACCGTGCTACCGACGCCGCCTCCTCTTCCTTCTTCTTCCTCTTCCTATGCTTGTTTAGCTGCCACGTAGCAATCACCTTGTTCCTCCCTTCACTCAGTCACACATCCATGGCCCTTTATGCAGACTCATCCCTTCTCACAAGACCCCACCCTTTCTCCAATCCTTTTCTTCCCTGTCGTCTCCAGATTCCCACCCGGATTCTACCACTTTTCTCACACCCGAATTCCCGCAACCGTCTTGAATTCCGGCGTTCTCCGATTGTTTGCAGTCTCGGATTTAAGGCCTGCGGCGAGAGGGAAGAATTTTCTACGGGAACTCTTGGCGAAAACGATGGTGGGAGTGACGGATTCTTTCGCTTGAGTTTGGGAGATTCGATTGGGAAAGCGAGGGCGTGGTTCGTGGTGATACTTTGCGGCATTCTCGTGGTTCGTTGCCGGATGGCTTTCGCCGCCGGAGGGGTGCCAGAGGTGGGGCTGAGAGCTCTAGAGCAGGAGGTAGTGTTGAAGAGTGTCTGGATGCCTAAGCTTCTGCAGGTGCTTCGCGTCTTGAAGGAGAAAGGGTTGGTCCTAACTGCATTGCTTGGATTGTCTGCGTTCTTCTCCATGGCTGAAACTGCGATTACGACGCTGTGGCCGTGGAAGGTATGCTTGCATTAGTCTTGCTTCGTTCGCTAGATGATTGAGGAATGATCTTGTTTTACATAGTTTTCTTTCTGTTTCTCAAAAGGATTACCATGCTTTTGGTATTTAAAAGATAAAACGAGAGGGAAGGCATTAAGGTAGCGAGACGGCCAAATGGAGCTCTATGTAAACTTAGATATGAGCATGACAAAAGATTCTGCTGAATTGCTTATTGCACCCATTTTGATTTCTAGTCTCTATGGTCCATATAAAATGAGTTAGACAACTATTGATTTTTTGGTCAGCATGCTTGAGGAAGTAAGATTTGAACTTAGAGGGAAGTCATTAAGGTAGTGAGGCGGCCAAATGAAGCTTTACGTGGACTTAGATTTGAACATGAGACATGATGTTGCTTCTTTGGATGTTGCTCTTTTGGACTTAGATCTGGATATGGTCATTTTCATCTATAAATGTCTCTGTTAATCAGAAACATATGTTATCGGAGAAGTGGTGGATGGAGATGGTAGTGAATCATTTCATTACATTGTCCCAACTCCAAGTACGTCACTCTCCGCACAAATCTTTGTTTTGGCGAAGATCATCTCCATCCACTACCATCACCGGCTACTTTCTCTATAAGTAGAAGTTTGTTCTTAAACCACTGCGGCTACCAAAGAAATGCTGTTTCACTGTTCCAGCAATCCCAGACAGAGCCTTAAGTATGGAAAAGAAATTGTTCTCGTCTTTGGTTGGTCTAGTTTAGCTCTTTCGATTCAGTTAGGTCTTACCGTTTTCATGGGATGTAGGTTAAATTTCTGATGCAGTTGCTTAGATCTCTGGTCTAGGTTATTCTGATTCAGCTTGGGCTTTTTTTTTTTCATGAGTGTAGGTTGGAGTTCTGGCATACTTTCTTTCCGGGTATGTTAAATGATTCATCTGGTCTTGGGGAATATGACTGGTGCTTTTGGGTGGTATCCAGGTTCTTGAACTCAATTGTAGAGCAAACATGCACCGTTTGTTCCGGGAATGTTTTTCTTGGGGATTCCCCTTAAGATATGATTCAACGGGTAGTTTGGTTATTTTTTAACTCAATTGTTTGAATAATTCTAGTCTATTAAAGTATATGACCTTGGGCCTAATGAAATAGCCACGTCCATCTTTCTGCATGAATATCATCTTCCTAGTGTTTGAAGTTGCTCATGCTAATCTTTAACGTGGTGTTATAGTGGATTCAGATAAAGGCATGGGATTCACCTCACCTCTCTCTCTCTCTCTCTCCCCATGTTGGATGTTTCATCCTTTTGCCTTTTTGTTGATGGTCATTTTCTTTGTTTCTTTCTTTTCCTCAGGTTCGTGAATTGGCTGAAAAGGAAGCTGAAGATGGTGTATTCAGAATGCTTAGTAGTGATGTGACACGATTTCTAACAACGATACTTATTGGAACAACGTAATTCTCTTTTTTCTTTATTTTTTTTCTAGCTTCTAGCTTGTTCAGGTTATATTGCAAATTCTGTTCATGTAACTGCAGATGCTTCTAGATTGAAGTGAACATTTTCTTTTCATTGTTAGTGTGGTCAATATTGGGGCAACTGCCTTGGTCACGGATGCAGCAACTACAATTTTTGGTCAAGCCGGAGTTAGTGCTGCAACAGGAGTAATGACGGTATGTGTCAGAAGTACGAGAACTACCTGGGTTTTGTGAATCCTCATATTAGTTCTGCTTCATTCTTTGCAATCTTTGTCTTTTGAAGGAATGTGCAATGGTCCATTGTGGGTTGTTAAAGGTGCTTGTTCCTCTATATTTTCACACTATGTCTTAGTCTGGGATGCATTAGGCTTCAAGCTCAATCCATCTACAGCGTGGTATTGGGCCTTCCATCCATTTCCGGTGGCCAAAAGCCATCCAATTTGCATTGGTCATCTAGCCTTTTATGTGGAGAAACATAAGGTGGTTATTGTTGTGCTGCATCTCAGGAGTTAGACAGGGCCCTTGCATAGGCAACGTGGCCTTATGCATCATCCTTCTTGATTTAGCATTTGTACATCTTATTGCTGATACAAGATTATGTAAACTAGACCATTAGATTTGTTTTCATGTCTGTTTTGCAGATTTCTATATGTACTTGCAGTTAATGCTTACAAGGATTCTTTTGGAAAATTGTCTAGTTCCTGTCACTATTAACTGTCAAATAGTCAATTTCATTTGTTAATATGAAAATGCTTCCTTTTGTGGTGTTCAATATTTGACTGGATGTGCTTTTGAAATCAATGCATTGGTCCAATATTGGAGAGTCTATATTGGTGCAACATAAATCATTTCGCATGATGTATTCTTCTGTTACTTCGTACATATATACACAATGCAATACTTCAGAAATATGGGCTATTTTGGATAACTCATGCACTTCTATTATTGAATGAATTCAGGTTGCCATTTTGCTACTCACTGAAATTACTCCCAAAAGTATAGCCGTTCACAATGCCACTGACGTTGCTAGAATTGTGGTAAGATGAAGATCCCTCTCATCTCAGGGTTGCCATCTTAAAATTAGAATAAGATATGTTTATATTTGAATTTGTTACACGCACTCTTATATGTACTATTATGAGACCTTACGTGTTTGTAATTGATATCTGATTCTTCCTTCTAATGCTCTAGGTCAGGCCAGTCGCTTGGCTTTCCCTGATCCTCTATCCTGTGGGGAGGGTGGTCACCTTTTTATCTGTTGGCATGTTAAAGATTCTAGGTCTAAAAGGTAGAAGGTACGGTCTCAGCCTGATATAGTGTGAAGAGCAATTATCTCTGTTCACTTAGATCAAATTGCTATGTTGATGCTGGGCTATTTTCACTTTATTTTGCTTACAAGGAGGCAAAGATAAAGGTGATGATTCCTTGTGGTTGATTTGTATAAAGTCCATTGCAGCGTTGACTTGATGATTTTCCTTTCCTTTTTCTTCTTTTCTTTTCAATCTTCTTATCTTTAATCTATCTACAATATTAATGAGAAAACTGCAAAGTTTATCATTCATGTGCATGCTCATAAACATGCACACAAGCTGTCACGCCCGCATGGGTTGCGACCACGACCCGGCCTAAGCCGATGCTACATGGCCGCTTCTCGGGCGGGCATGATTATGAGCAGCAACCAAATATAATACTAATTAAATTTAACTCAAGTAACATATCTAACTTAAATATTTAAATATCCATGATCTAAACAATACATCGAAAATGGTATGGGGCCCACCAAACATAACCCCAAATAACAAAATTTTCTAAATAATATAACATTTATCGTACATCTAAATGTAAAGTGTAGCTCTATTTGATTGCTACTCTGCTCCATGTGCATTGGAAGTGGTAGCTTATGGACAAACTATAAAATGATTGGGTGAGTTCCGACCCATAGCTCAGTAGGAAGGTTAAACATCTTTAAACAAAATTCATACTAAAAGCATGCATAGTTTCATAATCATTTCATAACAAATCACAATTTTATTTCTAAATCATGATCTTAAATTAATACTTACACACGAATCATTTATTACAGTAATTACAATCCATACTATGTCTGCTCTAAAGGCCACAGGAGTTGTCCGACCTTCCCTAACATGACCTTGTCCCTTGTTAGAAAACATGTAAGTTTCCTTAATCCCTTTTATTGAATGATCAAATCTATATCCAATCAACCACACATGGCTTAAGTTTATTGAATACATGATAGTATTTATTGAAAGAAAGAGAAGAGTGAAGGCCAACAACCTTCACTCTTAGGTTGCCGAAGATGGGCCCCCTTGGTGGTCCTAGCCTGGGTGGCCTCTGTCCGTTGGGACCTGATTACAAACGTAAACTTATTGGCCCAACCCTATTACATTTTAACACCCCTCCTCAAACTTATGGTATATACCAAAAGTTTGTTTCAATCCTTCATGTGTGAACTCTTATTGATCCTTTCAAAAGAAGAATGTTCAATAATAGAGATCTTTTTCGAAGCTTCAGCCTTTTCATCTACCTTAGAACATACCTATAACAAAACTTATAGAATTAACCTCGAATGAAGGTATTAAGATCCCATAACCTATGTTTTCAAAAAAATTATTTAATGAAAAACATTGATCATCTAAGCAAAATTGTTAAATATAACAAATAATTTCATGAATCACCACAAACTCGTGATATTACAAAAAGGCCTTGGTATACCAAATAAGCTTTAATACTAAGCTCAAACCATCCAAAACAAATAAGCTTCAAGGATAAGCTCGAAGCATCCAAATCAAACAAGCTTTAAGGCTAAGTTAAAACCATCCAAATCAAACAAATCCCAAGGTCTTTAAGTAACTCATAATCTCAAACGTGATTCTATGATTCTAAGGATAAGACAATCTACCAAGATGATCAAAATCGGTTTTAAATATATACGAAAAGATTTATAATCAACTTAATATTTTTTAAGAATAATTTTAACATAAAATATTTGTATAAAAAACCAAGAATTATTTTAATACAATTTTTATCAAAATGCTCAACATATAATAAATGAATAGTTAATACTGAAGGCAAAACTCTTTTTATGCATTATTTTCAAATACTTGCATCAAGCACAAGGTTATCAAGATAACAGTAAGTGTATTTTGAACATTGAATCATCTCCAATCAATAGCCAAAAATATAAAGCACCTTAATTACAAAGGTCTTCAACAAAAGGCCAACAAACGTGACATATAGCCATAACACAGAGATCTTAATCAGAAGAAAATGCAACTTTAAAGTTATAAAGATCACAAATTACCAAATAGCAATAAGTATATCTTTAAACATGGACTAATCTCCAACCAATAGCTAACAATGTGAAACACCTTAATCACAAAGGTCTTGAACAAAAGGCCAACAAAAGTGACATATATTCATAATACAGATCTTAATCATACAAAGAGATGCAACTTATTGTCTAACAAACAACAAATAAAATTTTCTTTTAAACGAGATAATAAGCAATTGATCCAACACCACCACCAACAACTAAGCCTTTTCCCATACCAGACGGGGTCGACTCCATGGATTCAAGCAATTGATCCAACAAATATTAAAAATAAACAAGCAGGAAAGAGTATACTTGGATGGACTCGAATCTCAATGCCAAACAAAATCAAATCAAATCCAAACATAAGTCCAAGTTTAGATTCACAACTAGAAAAAATCCTTTCCATCCATGCCACTGACAATAGAAAAACTTCTTCACTCGAAGTGGGATGGATCAGGCCCTCCACCTATTCTCAACAGCCAACAACCGAAAACACATAATCATAAGAGCTTCAGGTGGGTCAAGTGGGACGGATCAGGTATGATCCATCGAACCCGATCCTAGACTTGACCCCATGCATCAAAGAGGCGAAGCCCACCCTTATGAGAAAATCCTCCTTTCCCTCTCTTCCTCTTCCCCCAATTTCCCTTCTCGTGAGGTGCAACGTCTGTCGCTGCATCATTTGTTAAAGTAATAACACGGTTTGTTTATGTTACAATTGTAGTAAGTAATTAGTGACAAGGGTATTTTAGTCTTTCAAGTTAAAACATCATTATAAATAAGACACTAGGGTTTAGGATTGTTTAGTGCAGAGAAAAAGGAGAGCAGCCGCATGAGGCCCTCTTGGAAACATGTAGCAGATTGAATGGTTTGACTTCAATCTGCACCAAGTCTATAAGTTTTATTTCATTTAATTGATTTATTTCATGGTATCAGAGCCTATAAGGCTATAAATCAACGAGTTTTAGCAATAAGACGGTGGTGACTGCACAAGGAAAAGGTGCAATTTTTTTCTAAGAAGTTTCTACACGTTTTTTTGTTACAAATATCAACTTTTGCAGAAGTTTCGTCTTAGCAGTGGCGTCGACAACAGGGTTTCCAGCTGAGATTCGCTTGTGGGTTTCTTCGGCACACTCCCATTTAGATCTGTCTAGAGAAATCGTGATGATGATGAACTGCTATTGTCTCTTACTCATTGGTGCAATCGTATGAACTGTTAAAACAAGGTAAAGGTAGAGAATTGGTGAGTCAATATTTCAGTCATATTCAGATCTGTCTAGGTTACTAAAGGATCGGCATATATTATCTCTTATTCGTTTGTGGGTTTATTTATCTCTTACTAAAGGAATCAGCAGATCTGTCCAGGTTACTAAAGGATCGACATCTATTATCTCTTATTCGTTTATTGGTTTATTTATCTCTTACTAAAGGAATCAGTCATATTTCAGATTACCAGAGATTAATCTTGAGGAGAGTCAATAAAAGGGTGATACATAGAGTGTTGGAGCAGTCTATAAACAGTCAATACAAATGGCAAATAAAGGTAAAAGTATTGAATCCTCCTATGAAATCACTTAACAACTCAAAGTGGATAGTTTTCAAATCACATCCACCGAACTGGATGGTAGAAATTACTTTGATAGGTCAAGGTCAGTTGAGTTGGCAGTAATAGCAAGGGGGAGATGGGTTCATCTCATGGGACAAGTACCATACCTAGCACAACATGACGTAAATTACATCAACTTGCGTAGAGAAGATGCACTGATTTCATCCTCGCTACTCCAATCCATGATTCCAACAATAGCTAAGACTTTTATGTTTCTTAACTAAGCACATGAAATCTGGAGTGCAGTTTCAGAAGCCTATTGTAGAAAAAGAAATGTAGCAAAGGAATATGAAACCTTAGAAAAAATAAGAAACTGCAAACAAGGAAATCGCTCTATTAGTGAGTTTTATGCTGGATCTTAGAGGATTATGGGATGAACATCTTTTTTATACCAATATCAAATGTTCATCATGTTATGCAGGAAGAAATTTGGAAAATGAAAAGAAAAAGTGTTTGGCCTAGTATGAGGAGTAAATCTTGAATTTGAGACCATCAAGATCAACATTCTGGGCATAGATGAACTTCCATCCCTTAGTACAGTGTAATCCTTACTTATTCGTGAAGTTCACAGGAATTTAGAGAAAAATAACAATCATACAACAGAACAACATGCCTTACGAAGTAGAGGAGAAACATCACATTATCGTGGCAGAGGGGACAACACAATAGAGGCCGTGGCAGAGGTTGTCCATATTCTGATGAGAAGGATAAAATTATTTGCTCTCACTGTGGAAAACATCAACACTCAAAAGAAAATTGCTGGGAACTACATGGGCATCCAGACTTCCACAGACCAAGAAGTAATTCAGTTAATACTATTGATGGATCCATGCCAATTACAGATGATATTCAAGCAATCATTAAGAGAACTGAAGGCTTAGAAACAAAATTATCAGAAAATCAGAATGCTTCTACCTCTCAAGCTACCTTAGCCCATGCTACACACAAAGTGAAGGGTAAACCATTTTCACCTTTTAACTCAAAAATTTGGATTATTGACTCAGGAGCTATAGATCATATGGTTGGAAAAATGTCATATTTTTCAGAATATCGTCTACTTAAAAATAGGGAACCAATTAAGTTGGCTAATGGATCAATATCTTAAATGGTTGGACAGGGAAGTGTACCTACATGTCTTAGATATTTCCAGTCAGTTTATCATATTCCTAGCTTTCCTATAAATCTCCTCTCAGTCAGTGCCCTAACACGTACATTGAATTGTAGTGTGACATTTGATTCCTCTGATTGTTCTTTTCAGGATCTGAAGACGGAGAAAATCTTTGGTCGTGGTAGTTTTCGCAGAGGATTATATATTCTAGAAGATACATCACACCATTCTGCTTCAGTATCAACTATTCAATATGTGGATACTCATCTTTGGCATAGACGTTTAGGTCATTTACCAGTGTCCAAACTTCATTATGTTTTTCCTAATTTGAAAGTCGAGCCTAATAAAATTATGTTTGAGTGTGAGGTGTGTTAACTTGAAAAACACCAAAGAGTTCCTTATCCTCCAAGTGAGTCTAGACGATCACATCCTTTTGAACTTCTACATTCCGACATGTGAGGTCCTAGTCCCGTTCCTTCGTCATTTGGTCAGAAGCATTTTGTTTCCTTTATTGATGATTTTACTCATTTGACAATTGTTTATTTAATAAAATCAAAGGCTGAGGTTTCTGCCCTTTTGTCTTATTGTTCACAAATTTATCCTCACAATTCAAAAAATTCTTCGCTCGGATAGTGGGGGTGAATGCATGAGTGGACAATTGCAAGAATACTTACTTGCAAATGGTATACTCCATCATACTTCTTGTTCATATACACCATAACAAAATGGTATAACTGAAAGAAAAAATTGGCATATTCTTGAAGTTGCCAGAACTGTACTTCTTCAACATAATGTTCCTAATTTTTTTTTGGGGGGAGCTATCCTTACTGCTATTTATTTGATCAACCGAATGCACAGTAATATTCTTAAGGGTGTGAGTCCCTTAAAAGTCTTGAATCATGATCCCAAATAACTCCTCATATCTTTGGATGTCTATGCTTTGTTCATGTTAATTTACGTAGTCGTGATAAACTTGATCCAAGAGCAGTAAAGCCCATCTTTATGGGCTATTCTCAAACAAAAAAAGGTTATAAATGTTATGACCCAATTCAAAAGAAAATATATGTATCCATGGATGTCACGTTTTGTGAATTATCTCCCTATTATTCTTCCAAGGGGGAGTGATCCTCTATTCAAAACAACTCTTCTAATGTTCTTCCCTTAGTTCCTAGGAATAATGAAATTCTAGTGGACAAAACAGAAGAGAAGCAAGAGAGACACGTTGAATCAGAATCAGAATCAGATCAAATTACAGTATACAAGAGGAGACCAAGAAAGGTGGTTCATTATCAGGAGGAGACTTCAGAGACTACAAAAACCAAAGATTATTCCCTTGATTCAGATCCACAATCAGTAATGGAAGAAGACTTGGAAGTACCTATCATATATCGGAAAGGAAAGAGGACTTGTGCTCGGTATTCTATCTGTAATTATGTTTCATTTGCTAATACATCTGCAAACTATCAAACGTTTGTTACAAATTGTGATCAGAATGTCATTCCCTCCAGTTTTAAAGAGGCCACCAAATATCCTTTATGGAGAGCAATAATAAAATCAGAATTGGATGCACTTACCAAGAACAATACTTGGACACTTTCAAAAATTCCCCACAATAGAAATATAGTGGGATGTAAATGGGTTTTCACCATTAAGTATAAAGCAGATAACACAATTGAAAGATATAAAGTAAGACTGGTTGCTAAGGGCTATAGTCAATCATATGGGATTGACTATAATGAACCATTTGCTCTTGTAGCAAAGCTTACATCAATAAGAGCACTTCTCAGTATGATTGCTAATTTTGGATGGGATCTATGGCAACTAGATGAAAAAAATGCATTTCTATAGGGAGACTTACATAAAGAGGTCTATATGAAACTTCCTCCAGGATTGAACGGTAAATTTAAAGAAGGTACTGTCTGCAAACTTAATAAAGCTATCTATGTACTGAAACAATCACCCCGAGCTTGGTTTGAAAAATTAAGTGATGCAGTTTGTAGTTTGGGATATAGTAAGTGTATAAATGATCATACTATATTTTTTAAGAGAAATTTAAAGTTATCTGTTCTTGCGGTCTATGTGGATGATATAATAGTGACGGGTGATGATATTGAAGAGATACTGGTATTAAAAGAAAATCTCCATAAATTATTTGACTTGAAGGACCTTGATAGACTCAACTATTTCTTAGGTATTGAAGTATTATACTCCAATCAAGGTATCCTCTTAAACTAGAGAAAATATACACTGGACTTGCTATATGAGACAAATATGTTGGATTGTAAACCTATTGACTCTCCTATGGAAGTGAATCAAAAATTATACATGGGTGATAGTGAAGACTTCAGAGATACTTGCAAATATCAGTAATTAGTAGTTAAGCTTATTTACTTAACTATTACTCGTCCAGATATTATATATGCAGTTGGTATTGTGAGCAGATTTATGCATTCACCTTCAAAAAACCATATGGACGCAATATACCGCATTCTTAGATATCTTAAGTCAACACCTGGTATGGGCCTTCAGTATTCAAAAAGTTACAACTTTGGTATTGAATTGTATTTATACACGGACTGGGCTGGATCGAAAGATGATCGTAAATCTACTACAACATATATTACACTACTTGGAGGCAATATGATTTCTTGAAAAAGCAAAAAACAAACTGTTGTTGCACTACAAAAGTTGAATATAGAGCCGCTGCCCAAGCTATATATGAAGGAAAGTGGGTTTCTTCATTAATTTGTGAGTTGGGATTTCTGTTGATACAACCTATTCCTCTATATTGTGATAGCAGTGCAACTATTCAGATGGCTTCAAATCCAGTCTATCATGAACGAACTAAGCATGTGGAGATTGATTGTCACTTCATTTGGGAGAAGATCGCAAACAAAGAGTTCAAACTGGAATATGTCAAATCAGAGAAGTAGAGAGCTGATTTTCTTAGTAAAGCTACTACCAGTCGACAACTTAAAGACAATTTATCCAAGTTGGGTATTTGTAATATCTTTTACTCAACTTGAGGGGGAGTGTTAAAGTAATAACACGGTTTGTAACACGGTTTGTTTATGTTACAATTATAATAAGTAATTAGTGATAAGGGTATTTTAGTCTTTCAAGTTAAAACGTCATTATAAATAAGACACTAGGGTTTAGGATTGTTTAGTGCAGAGAAAAAGGAGAGCAGTCGCATGAGGCCCTCTTGGAAACATGTAGCAGATTGAATGATTTGACTTAAATCTGGACAAAGTCTGTAAGTTTTATTTCATTTAATTGATTTATTTTATATCTTCTCCCAAATTCGTTGCTTCTAAACCCTATCCTCTTCTACTCGTCTTCTCCACCGAAGATGTCGAGCATTAGACATGACCCTCAATGATCTCATCAATAACAACAAGAAGACGATAGGTGCTTGGGCCAGAGGTTCGCGAGGAAGAGGCTGTGGTGGTGGTGCCAGATTCGGCCCCGACCTTGCTCGAGTGGCCTAATGGTGGATCGTCTAGGGCCTGCTCGACGGTTCGCCAATCGCATTGCCAATCGACCGAAACTCTCTCCCTTTCTCTCATGCCCCCTCTCTACGTTCATAAGAGAGACCATCTCTCTCTCTCTCTCACTATATGCACAGTGTAGGTGGCGAGGCATCAATGTCGTCGGCCACCATCGGATTCCAGGAGCGGAAGATGAGGAAGGTCTCGAGCAACTCATTGCCTTCGTCGGGGCAGAAAATAGAGAGCAGGAAGAACAAGTCTCACGTGATTATCATCCCTTCGTTCAAGACTCTGTGAGGAAGGAGCGATTTGGCTTGCCATTCAGCATCTCAAGGTGTCCAATCCGTTGCTCGATCGATTGATCGACATTCACCATCCTCCCATTTTTTAAGTAACAAACTCCGTTCCATTTGCCCGCTCACAACATTCTTTATCAACAACTCGTCATCAAGGCCACAACTTTGATTTACTCTCAATTTATTGCTCTCTGTGGCGGTGAGAATGGTGTGATTCCTCCACGATCTAGCAACCAAGTAATCATATGGTCTTCTCTCGGATGCTACCACCCACATCACCCATCAAGAATCTCCGATCCATCGCCAGTGGTCACCAACCTCATCTCACACCGCCATCGATGCCTTCATCCATGACCATCGCCCGATTGCTGCCTGTCCCTCCCACCGAACCCTGTAAACCCCTATCTTCTTCCTCCTCTTCCCTGTAACCAACAATCAAAAACACTGAAGGGGAAAGTGCCAAAGGAGGGAGGCGGCTTCAACGAAGGTCTCATCTTCACCTGACAGCCTTCTCTCTCTTTATTCTCCTTTACACCCAAAAAAATTCACCATTACAACAACCAATCTTTGTTAGCGGGATCATGTCAATCTTGACAGAGGAGGATTCAGTCCACATCCATGCTCACCACACTAGTCGCGACCAACTGCCACCATTGCTTCGCCGATTAAGCTTTGATACTATGTTAGAAAACATGTAAGTTTCCTTATAATTCCTTTTATTGAATGATTAAATCTATATAAAACTAGCCACACAGGGCTTAAGTTTATTGAATACATGATAAATATTTATAGAGAATAGTGAAAGTCAGCAACATTCAACTGGTGGTTGTTAAAGATGACCCAACAATAGTCGTTGGGGCCCTGGTGCCAGGTGACCTTGGATCGGGTGGCCTTCGTTGGGACCTGATTACAAAAACAAACTTATAAGCCTTATTGATCCAACCCTATTACATTTTAACAACCTCGTCCATGATGGTAACCACACTGACTCTCACAATAAAGTGGCCAGGAACACACTCTATAATCATATGGTCTTCTCTCGGATGCTACCACCCACATCACCCATCAAGAATCTCCGATCCATCGCCAGTGGTCACCAACCTCATCTGTAAGTTTTATTTCATTTAATTGATTTATTTTATATCTTCTCCCAAATTCGTTGCTTCTAAACCCTATCCTCGAAGATGTCTAAACATGTTGGATACAAACATGAGGTCAAAACATGAGGATATGCCCGACCCGAACCTGTTTCAAAACTTGGAACTACTTAAACGAGTCTTGTTTCTGACCCAAAACCTGTTTCAATACCCGACCCGAACCTAATATATTTTTGACACAAAACCTGATTTTGACATAGAATTATTCTTGGATACAAACATGAGGACATGACACAAAACAATGTTGTTTAAGGCATACGAGACGCAACACAGTAACAAGGATATGCCCAAAAAGGGGCCAGTTTTCTTTATTTTTCGGCATCAATTTCGTTGGTTTATGGTGATGACGAAGGCCGACAGTGGTCCCCAACCGACCACCTGCCTCCTCTCTTCTAATCTAGCCCAATATTAGTTGCCGCCGACACCGTTTTGACCAAAAAACTCATAAAAAACGACAACCTCAGATTTAAAAAATATCCACAAATCTATGCTTGTTTTCAACAGATTTTCAAGCATTAGAGTTTGTTTTCGAATGTTTAGCATGAATTAAGCAAAAGTTCTTTGATCCAACTAAGATTTAACACAAAAAATGAAGGAAAACAGAAATAGAAGAAAAGAAAAAAAAGGGCGGTACTCACGGATTCTGACTGGCTGCTCGTCTTCTCGTGACTTGCTCTGTTCCTCTCGGTGCTGCCCACAGGAGAAGCCTTCTTATAGAGCTCTACCACAAAAATAGTCGCACGCACGAAAATGACTGTTACCATTGGGCTGCCATTCCCTCCTTTCTTTCCACTTGCAGCTGCAAATTTTGGATGGATCCGGATCTGTGTGAATCCAGATCCGACCCGTTTCAGTTTATTACACAAGCAGTCTTTTCAGAGCTACCGCACCGTTGAATTCATGATGTTGCTCACATCGCATGCATACACTTGTCAATTAGTGACATTGGGTTCCTTCGATGCTACATGGGATAATTCGATTTGACTGCTTTAGTGCCTTGTCCCCCTGCATATCAGATTCTATATGAAATTGTATAAAGTGGTATATCTCATGTCTTTATCAGGGCCATGTGATATGGCTTAAATAATACTCATTAGAATTTAGAAATTTATTACCCTTATAGAAATGCTCCTTTTACACTTGTGGAAACATGTTTGCATACTCATTTGCTGTACATTTTCACCTGAATTTGCATTACACATGGATATTCCCTCTTTTTTGTACTTCTTCTGTGCCTTTCTTCTTTATGGGACTGAGATGTGCATCCATGATCTTTGTACTTGTGAAAAATATCTCTTCCTAATGTAACTGATACCATTTGTAAAGCACATTCTTCCTAGAGTATGTGTTTTGACATCGGTTGTTACCCTGAAATATGTATTGGAAAAGTACATATTTCCAAAATAATAACAAAAGCATGACAAATTATACTGTTTGGAGGGGGGCAGGGGTGCTGTTTTGGGGATCTTAGTACCCTGCTTAATGCATTTATGGACCACAAGTAAAACTTAACAAGCTGTCAACATCACATGCACCGGAAACAAACCACGGGAGAAAAAAATTTTTTAGAGCTTACAGGAAAGTCTCTGTCTACCTCTTGGATGTAGAACCTTTTCATAGAGAAGAATGAAGACATGGCAGTCATTTACCAAGCATATAAACCAATAACTTCACTATGAAGCATATAATAACTTCACTATCTTTGTAGGACACTTCTTTCTGTTACTAATTTAATACAATCTGTTCATTTGTTCCTCCAAGAAACAACTATAGCTACTCAGTAGACATGCCTACCGTATATACAAACTCCAAACAATGATTATCATAAAGAATACAAGTTATTTGTGATGTACTTGGTAACTATTCTTTTGATAGATGTGGCTTTCATGGTCTTGTCAAATCTGGATAAATATATCAAGAATGGCATTGTGACTATGGTATTAAAGGTTTTGTACTTGCTCTGAAGATATATGCTTGATGCCTTACTAATGGCACTGAATTTCGTCTGATCTTGCCCAATCTCTCTTTCCATATAGTGAACCATATGTCACTGAAGATGAGTTAAAGTTAATGTTGCGAGGTGCAGAACTGAGCGGAGCTATTGAAGAAGAAGAGCAGGTTTATGCCTTTGGGTTGCACAGCTCAGCTTTTTTCCTTCAGTTCTTCTGTTCTGTTTCTGTTTTAGTGATTATAACCTGTACATGGAAATATTTAATGTTGTACTGGAAATTTTGGTACATTATCGGCCTTGAAATACCATGCTCTTGAAATACTTCACCTCTAACGTGTCAATCCTTTAGTAAGATTGCCACCTTCTCCGCCCTCACTTCTAACAAAACTGTCTCCAGTGAAAGGGAATCGCTGAAGTTTTGTAATGCAGAGTATGTTGATGGAAGCTTACAACACGTTAAAAAAGAGCAAAATATGCCAAGGGTTAGCAAAGAAAACAAGTTGCAAGATATCACCAAAGAGTGCAAGTTCCCAAGATATACAAACAACACCAACTAAGCCTTTTCCCATACTAGCGGGGTCGGCTACATGGATTCTTTGTTTCCACATAGCCCTATCATGTGCCATGTTACTAGTTAACACAACATAAGCTAGATCATTCTTTATTGTTTCTTTCCAACACTTTTGTGGTGGTCCTTTACCTTTTTTAATACTTTCAAAATATAGCGCTTCTTTTGATCTTATTTCTATCTGTCCAAACTATCTTAAACAATATTCTCTCATTTTATCCTCTATTGGTGCCACTCCCAATTTGTTTCTAATAACCTCATTATGTATATGTTATTGTTAAATGTAATTTTACCTTTTCTTTCTTTATTTATTTTTCTTTATATATATATTATGGCTTGTAGCCGACCCCGTCTAGTATGGGAAAAGGCTTAGTTGTTGTTTTGTATATATATATATTATGGCAGGACTCAAAGGCACCAGGGCCATTCAGGTCCTATCCACAGTAGGCCAGGAAGCCGCGGGCGCCAAACCACTAAAGTGAGTGCCAACTCAAATGACTACTAGCCATCGGGAGCTGGCTTCTTGCTAGCTCCCTTGCTGGGCCCTCACTTCACACTCTTCTCTCTTATCTCCTCTCCCATTCTCACTTCTATAAATACTCTCCTAATGTAGATGTTCAACAATGCCTTTTGTGACTAAATAATATTAATTTCCTCTTTATTGTCCATTTGTTGCATATGCTTTATAACCTTTTTCTAAGGCTTTGTAATTGACATTTTGAGGTGATATACACCGATCTTTGCTACTATATTAAATCATCGACTTCATTATATAGTATCACAGTCATTTACAATCGTGAGAACATTGTTCGTTGCCTTGGGAAGTGTGTCAATCGTATCTTTGGTCTTATAAGTTTTCATATTTAGTTTCTTTCTATACTTGAAATATGGATGATAAAGGTGGATTTAACTTTTATTTAACACAATCAAATTACAAAACATGGGCTCAATTCATGAAAAACTATCTATATTTCAAAAAATTATATGGTTATGTAAGTGGTTCGAAGGTAGAACCCTCTATTAATGTCACACTTAGCAAAAAGAAGAATACGAAGGAGGTCATAGAACGGTCTTATGGGTGCTTATGTACTAGGGACACTTTGACCAATTTCACCAACTGTAAAAAAAGTATGAGAATACTTAAAAAAATCCCATGTTTAAAGTGATACTGCTCATTAGAGACAAATTAGTATCGCTTAGACAAGGAGATAAAGGGGTAAATTAATTTTTTGGTGAATATTCCAATGTTTGGAATCAATTGTATGGCTAAAAAAAGAAATGTACAGAATGTCGTAGTGAAATATAATATGAGGATAATCAGGATTTTATATATCAATTTCTAAGAAGCCTTTGAGAATAATTTCAAGGGGTAAGATAATCTCTTATCCATTGGAAACTTTTTCTTACAAAAAAAAGGTCCTTACCGATTTTCAAATGATGTGCGGAAACAAGAATGAATGAAGCTATACTTCAAAGATATACTACCTTAACCGCATTAAAACCCGGGGGCCGGAGCAAATATGAAGGCTTACCACACTCCTCATTTCAAAAGTAAAGAAGCAAGAAAAGAGATCATTTGCCACCATTGTAAAGAGGCCGATCACATAAGACCAAATTGTCCTAAATTGAAAAGGATTGTGGCATTTCTAGAAGAACACGCTTCATCCTCTATTGTTGCACTCTAAGAAAAAGTAAAGAGACTTGAAGCTTCAAATGAAGGATAACGCTCTAAATATTTATTGATGCTTGAATGTTGAATAAGCCAAGTCGCAAAATGTCGATATGTTGGTGAAATCGTCAAGATATAAAAGCATCAAAATATAATTTCTCAAGTCAAGAATACAACAAGAGCCAAGAGAGCCAAATTATGAATCAAAAGGCTGTGGAAAGACAACTTGTGTTTATTGACTGATGCACTATTTATATAGCAAACATTGCAAGAAGTGAGAGAGAATAAAGTAGTAAGGAGAGCAACTGAATGCACTGTTGGGGATCAAATCTCCCCAATAGTTAATTGGATGGCCAGGTCCGAGTATCTAACCATGGGCTAGCATGGGCCAGGCCTTAGTGGGCCAGGCCAAAGTGATGGAAGAATTGATGGAGATGTTATGCATAGAATTAATGTTGGTTGGTTAAAATGGAGAGGAGCATCAGGTATTCTTTGTGATAGGAAGATACCATTAAAGTTAAAAGGTAAATATTATAGAGTAGCAATTAGGCCTGCCATGTTTTATGGTTCTGAGTGTTGGGCAATTAATCATCAACATGTACAAAAGATGTCTCTGACAGAAATGAAGATGTTGAGATGGATGAGTGGTCATACAAGAAAAGACCGTATACATAATGAGGTTATTAGAAACAAATTAGGAGTGGCACCAATAGAGGATAAAATGAGAGAACATCGTTTAAGATGGTTTGGACATATAGAAAGAAAATCAAGAGAAGAACCGGTAAGAAGGTTAGAAAAACTAAATTTAGAAAGTATTAAAAGAGGTAGAGGACGACCACAAAAGTGTTGGAAAGAAACAATAAAGAATGATCTAGCTTATTGGGAGTTAACTGCTAACATGGCACACGATAGGGATATGTGGAAACAAAGAATCCATGTAGCTGACCCCGTCTAGTATGGGAAAAGGCTTAGTTGTTGTTGCACTTTTGATTTATGTTTTAATAGATATATCCAAGTAAAGCGAGTAAAGTCATCTATAAAGGTTACATAATATTGTACTCATCCTTTGGAAACAACAGGGTCAGTTCCCAAACATCGGAATGTATTAAATTATTAATTCAAAAGATTTACTTATTACAAAATTTCTTTCACAAAAAGGTAGATGATGCATTTTGTCAAGGATATATTCTTTACAATCAAAATTACTAATCTCATTTTTCTTTAATAAAGGAAAATTACAGTGTATTCATATTTAAATGTCCAAGTCGTTTATGCTAAAGAGTAGTATCATGAACTACATTATAAAATTCAAAATTTGGCAAAACTAAACTATCCATTTTATATAGTTCACTTTCTATATGGCCTTGACCAATTACCTTCTTCGATTGGTGATCCAACACCACATAATTCTTAGATGAAAAAGTGATTATACAATTATTATCACAAATTTAGGCAACCGAGAGAAGATTTAGATTCAACTTAGCTATAAAACTTACATTTTGAACTTTAAAATATTTTTTTTCAAAGTCTTCAATTTTTTTAATTTGAAGTTTCGTACTATCGGCCGTAAAAACATGTTTTTGAAAGATATCTTGAGAATTTTTCAAAGATTTCACTATGGGTCATATGAAAGAAGCACCCGAATCTAAGAACGAATACATACTTTGAGAAGTGGAGAGCATTTTCGGAAATGCTTGCCTTTTGTTTGAACATTTCTTCTATATAAGCTTTGATGTTGGTAGGCAAAACTCCTCCATCTTTGTCCTCCACTCCTCCCACATTTTCATATTTCTTTCGAAAAAGAGGAAGTGGTTTTGATAGTGTTATCTGTATCTCACCGTTCGTTGATACACACAAGAGTATCGCAATTCACAACTTATCGCTGTTAAAGAGTTGTAATGTGAATGTGTCGTGTAATGTTAGAGTTGTTAGATCGTGTTTTTTGTGTAATATCGTGTATTAAACGTGTTATGTCTTAGTTGTAGTAATTAATATTGATTAGGGGTAAATTAAGAATTCAAGTTAAAGTAGTATAAATAATAGGATTAGGGTTAAGGTCAATATTGCAAGTAAGAGCTGGACGACAACACTAGGGAAGCCACAGGTGGTGTTTTGGGGCAGATTGGAGGAATGCCAGGTTTTGTAAGTTTTCTTAATCTTGATTAATGCATTTATTTCTTAATATGGTATCAGAGCCTACTATGCGAGAAAATCCATATTTTCTTTATTGAAAGCAAGAAGATTTTGTTGAATCATTTATCAAAAGACTTTTGGAAGAAACCCATCAAGTATTGATTGCTTGTTTATGGTTGAATCAATGTTTGGGCACGTGAATTCCATCATCATGATCAGATTGAATTTCTTTGATATCGGTTTCATTAGATTTTCGATTTGGGAAAGTGAAGAATTCCATCGTCAAGATCATATTGAATTTTTGATATCGGTGTTATTAGATTTCCGATTTGGGGACGTGAATATCATAGCCAAGCACAGTTTGCATTTCTTTTGTAATATCGGCATCATCATATTGCCGACAGATCCGTTTGTTGTGGTTGCTCAAATTGATTTGCAGTAATT
Source organism: Brasenia schreberi (assembly GCA_036023115.1). Taxonomy (NCBI): domain Eukaryota; kingdom Viridiplantae; phylum Streptophyta; class Magnoliopsida; order Nymphaeales; family Cabombaceae; genus Brasenia; species Brasenia schreberi. Next base: position 9,928,733 of record JAYKKT010000049.1, read on the forward strand.
GTTTTCTGTTATTTTTGTGCATATTAATTCTCAACGAGTATTTGTTTGTTGGCTATTGAACGATTCACTTATTTATTCACCCATCAACAAGCATCGGTTAACGACAAAGATAGGCTATTGTAGTAGCAACATACAATTGGTTTAAGACTTGTTATTCAAACTTGCTCAGATGGGAAGTAAAGGAAAAGAAGTTGACAACCAGATGATAATATCTGAATACGGTACCAATGAAAAGTTAGAACATTTTCAAATCACATCAAGTAAGTTGGATGGCAGGAATATCTTGAAATGGTCCAGATCAGTAGAATTGGCCATTATAGCAAGGGGGAGATGGGCACACCTAATGGGACACACACAGAAACCAGATATACACGATACTCAATATCTAAGTTGGAGAATAGAAGATGCTTTAATTTCATCCTGGTGTCTATGGTTCCATCGATTGCAAAAACTTTTATGTTTCTTGAATCTACTTATGAAATCTGGAGTGTAGTATGTGAAGCTTACTCCCGAAAAAAGAATGTGGCATAATAATATGAAATATTGGAAAGAATCAGAAATTGTAATAGGGAACTCGATCCATCAGTGAATACTATGCAGATCTTCGAGGATTGTGGGATGAACTTCTATATTACACCAATATTAAGTGTTCATCATGTTACACTGAAAGAAATGCAGAGCTTGAAAAGAAAAAGATATTTGATTTACTCAGATTTTGAGTCAATAAAACTCAATGTCTTGAGAAGAGACGAGTTACCTTTATTGGGCACCATGTATTTATTATTAATGAGGGAAGATGATCGAAGAAATCTTGAAAAAAATAACTCTCCTGGTACATACCAACATGCACTACAAATAAGAGGAGAAAACTTAAATTTTCGAGGAAGAGGAGGATACCAAGGACGTGGACGAGGACGTGGTAGATCTAATCCTGATGAAAAAGAAAAACTCATTTGTTCTCATTGTGGAAAACCCAGACACTCAAAGGAATACTGTTGGGAATTACATGGGAAACCTGACTATTATAAGAATAGAAATCTCTCTGCTCATGCTGTTGATAATTCTTCTTCAAATACAGATGGAATGCAAGAACTCATTAAGAGGATAGAAGGACTCGAAACCAGACTATTTGAAAAAGCTCAGCCATCTTCCTCTCAAGCTACAGTAGCTCAGGCGACTCACTTTGTGAAGGGTAATCCCTCTTATTTTAATTCAAAAGTTTAGATTATTGATTAAGGTGCAACAGACCATATGGTAGGAGAATCATCATATTTTTTTGAGTACTGACTTCTTCCAAAACAAGAACCTATTAAGTTGGCAGACGGTTCGTATTCTTATATGATTGGACAGGAAAGTGTACCCACTTGCTTTTCTGATTTGAAATCAGTTTACCATATTCCTAGCTTTCCTATAAATCTACTTTAAGTCAGTGCTTTAACTCGGAATATGACCTGCAGTGTAACATTTTCTCCTTCTGGTTGTATATTTTAGGATTTGAAGTCGGGGAAAATCTTTGGTCATAGTAGACTACAGAGGGGCTTATATATTTTGGAAGACAATGTTCAGGAAGGAACTCCTTTTAAAGCTTCAGCAACAACTATTCAGGATTCGGAAATTCAGCTTTGGCATTATCATCTTGGTCACTTTCCTGTTTCTAAACTTCACTATGTTTTACCTCATCTTAGAGTCAATAAACCTATGTTTGAATGTGAAGTCTGTCAGCTTGGGAAACTTCAAAGAGCCACTTTTCCCTTAAGTGACTCTAGAAGTTCTCAGCGTTTTGAACTCCTCTATTTAGATATATGGGGTTCCAGTCCTGTTACTTCTTTATTTGGTCAGAGATATTTTATGTCATTTATTGATGATTGTACTCGTCTTTCAATTATATATTTAATGAAATCAAAATCAGAAGTCTCGTCTATTTTTCCAATTGTTCATAAATTCATTCGTACCCAATTCAATGCTTTTGAAAATTCTTCGTTCAGACAATGAGGGAGAGTGGCTTAGGATAAAGACAGTATAAAGACAGTTTTTTGGGAAGAGTTAGATAAGGTGTTTCAAAAGATTCCACAAAGGGAGATGATTTGTTTAGGAGGAGATTTAAATGGACATGTCGGTAAAGAGGCATTAGGATATCAAGGGATTCATGGAAACTTTGGTTATGGGGATATAAACGAGGAAGGTAGGGAGATTTTAAATTTTGCTATGTCATTTGATCTCTTTATAGTCAATACAATCTTCAAAAAACGAGATGAACATTTAATTACTTATAAGAGTGGCTTATCACAAACACAAATTGATTACTTTATTTGTAGAAAAAAAGATAGAGCGTGTTGTAAAGATTGTAAGGTAATTCCAGGAGAAAGCTTAACCACCCAACATCGACTTTTAGTTATGGATTTACAAATAAAAAAAATGGACAAAGAAGAAAAGAGTGCATCGAGCTATTCGGACTAAATGGTGGAACCTCAAAAGCGAGAAAGAAGATATATTTAAACAGAAAGTCCTTCAAGGAGATGTTTGGAATTATGTTGGCACACCCTCTGATATGTGGAACAATATGGCTATACATATTAGGAAAGTGGCGAAAGATGTGTTAGGGGTATCTAAGGGAGGTGTACCGGCACAAAAAGAAGCTTGGTGGTGGAGTGAAGTAGTACAAAATAAAATCAAGGCAAAGAGGGCATGTTACAAATTACATTATGCTAAGAAAACTAGTGAAACTTTAGAAGCTTATAAGAAAGCAAAGAAGGAAGCAAAAAAGGCCGTTAGTGAAGCAAAAGCTAAGATTTGGGAGGACTTATATAAAAAACTCAACTCAAAAGAGGGTGAAAGAGATATTTTTAGGATAGCTAGGGCTAGAGATAAGAAAACTAAAGATCTTAATTATGTTAGATGCATAAAAGACGAGGATGAAAAAATTCTAGTGGCAAATGATGATGTAAGAAATAGATGGAAAAACTATTTTTATAATCTTTTTAATGAAAATAAGGATGTTAGTATTAGTTTAGGAGATTTAGCCAAGTCAGAAAAGTATATAAACCACAATTTCTACCGACGTATTCAAAAGAATGAAGTCAAAGAGGCTCTTAAACATATGAAGAGTGGTAAATCGGTAGGACCAGATAATATTCCTATAGAAGTTTGGAAAATACTAGGAGAAATAGGAATCACTTGGCTCACAAGACTATTTAATGAAATATGGAAAAACCAAAAGATGCCCGAGGAATGGAGAGCAAGTACACTTATACCCGTATATAAGAACAAAGGAGACATTCAAAATTGTTCGAATTATCGAGGTATCAAGTTAATGAGTCATACTATGAAATTATGGGAAGAATTATCGAACGTAGGTTAAGACAAGTATCAAGTACAACAGAGAACCAATTTGGATTTATGCCAGGTAGATCTACTATTGAAGCGATCCACCTTTTGAGACGTCTTATGGAACATTTTAGAGCAAAAAAGAAAGACCTTCACATGATATTTATTGATCTAGAAAAAGCTTATGATAGGGTACCGAGGGAGGTTCTTTGGAGAACTTTGGAAAAAAGAGGTATCCCGTTGACATATATTAACCTTATAAGAGACATGTATGATGGTGCAAAAACATGTGTGAGGACTCATGAAGGAACGACAGACTTCTTTGTAGTTAATATTGGGTTACATCAAGGATCAACTTTAAGTCCATACTTATTTATAATGGTGATGGATGAGTTAACAAAACATATTCAAGATGAAGTACCTTGGTGTATGTTATTTGCAGATGACATTGTATTAGTGGAGGAGTCTAAGGAAAAAGTTAATAGAAAATTGGAACTATGGAGAGAAACATTAGAAAACAAAGGCCTCCGACTTAGTAGAACAAAGACAAAATATATGGAATGTAAGTTTGATCATTTGGCTACTTCAGAGGACATAGAAATTAAAATTGGCACACATTGCATTCCCCAAAAGGAAAGTTTTAAATACCTAGGGTCAATTTTTCGGAGTGATGGAAGAGTTGATGGAGATGTTACACATAGAATTAATGCTGGTTGGTTAAAATGGAGAGGAGCATCAGGTATTCTTTGTGATAAGAAGATACCATTAAAATTAAAAGGTAAATATTATAGAGCAGCAGTTAGGCCTGCCATGTTTTATGGTTCTGAGTGTTGGGCAGTTAATCATCAACATGTACAAAAGATGTCTCTGACAGAAATGAAGATGTTGAGATGGATGAGTGGTCATACAAGAAAAGACCGTATACATAATGAGGTTATTAGAAACAAATTAGGAGTGGCACCAATAGAGGATAAAATGAGAGAACATCGTTTAAGATGGTTTGGACATATAGAAAGAAGATCAAAAGAAGAACCTGTAAGAAGGTTAGAAAAACTAAATTTGGAAAGTATTAAAAGAGGTAGAGGACGACCACAAAAGTGTTGGAAAGAAATAATAAAGAATGATCTAGCTTATTGGGAGTGAACTGCTAACATGGCACACGATAGAGATATGTGGAAACAAAGAATCCATGTGGCCGACCCCGTCTAGTATGGGAAAAGGCTTAGTTGTTGTTGTTGTAGACAATGAGGGAGAGTACATTAACAAGCAATTAACTTAATATTTGCACGCTCATGGTATAGTCCATTAGACTTCATGTTCCTATACCCCTCAACAAAATAGAATCGCTGAAAGAAAAAATCGTCATATTCTAGAAGTGGCCTGGACACTTTTACTTCATAGCAATGTTTCTAAACTCTATTGGGGAGAAGCTGTTCTTACTGCTGTTCATCTGATTAATAGAATGCCTAGTATTGTCCTTGAGGGTGAAAGCCCGATGAAGTGTCTCGATAAAGAATCAAAACCTTTTCATATAATTTCCCGTATTTTTTGTTGTACTTGCTTTGTACTTGTTCATTCACCCAATTGAGACAAACTTGATCCTAGAGCTGTAAAGTGCATCTTTCTTGGTTATTCTTACTCTCAAAAGGGCTATAAATGTTATGATCCTCTAGCAAAGAAGCTATATGTTTCTATGAATGTTACAGTTACTGAGACTACCCTCTATTATTCATCTCAGGGGGAGTTAACACAAACTCCTCAGCAAAATTCTCTCTATGTCCTACCATTAGTTCCTGATGATGCCAGAAATGAGACAGATGATACCAAAAATGAGGACAGTCAGCAAGAAGAGATCTTAACTTGCAAGAAAGGATCAAGAAATATTATCTATCCTGAAGAGGAACAATCCCCTGGCACAAGTACCAAAGATATTTTCCCTGACTCAGATCCCCAAGAGGAAGGGGTAGAAGATCTAGATATTCCTATTGTCATCCGGAAAGGTAAACACTCTTGTGCACGGTATCCTATTTCATAGTGTATCTCATATGTGAATACAACTAATGAGTACCAACATTTTGTTATGAATGCTGAGAAACACAAGATCCCTAAGAATTTTACAGAAGCAAATCAATGTCCTTTATGGAGAACTGCTATAGAAGAACTGAAGGCACTTGAGAGAAATAAAACCTGGACAATCACAACATTACCTCCTGACAAGAACGTTGTAGGATGCAAATGGGTATTTACCATCAAATATAAAGCAGATGGAAGTATTGAAATATATAAAGCTAGATTAGTTGCAAAAGGATATAGCCGGCCATATGGTATTGACTATACTGAAATATTTGCTCCTATGGTTAAACTTACATCTATACGGATACTCCTAAGTTTGGCAGCTAACTTGAATTGGGATTTATGGCAATTATATGTTAAAAATGCTTTCTTACGGGGAGATTTAAATGAAGTACATGAAACTACCTCCTGGGATGTGTACAACGGATTATAGAGTGTGCATGCTGAACAAATCCATTTATGGGCTGAAGCAATCACCTGGAGCATGATTTGATAAATTCAGTAAAGCAATATGCAATCTTGGATATCAAAGAAGTCTCAATGATCATACGATCTTCAAGAAGAGCTTAAAATTATCTATTCTTGCTGTCTATGTTGATGATATTATTATTACAGGTAATGATCTTGAAGAAATATCAAGGCTGAAGAAGAATCTCCATAAACTTTTTGATCTAAAAGATTTGGGTCGACTTCACTATTTCTTGGGAATAGAGGTGTTGTATTCAACTCATGGTATCTTTTTAACTCAAAGTAAATATGTAATGGATGTCCTTCAGGACACACATTTGCTTGACTATAAACCAAGTAACTTCCCTATGCAAGTGAATCAGAGATTATCCGCTGGTGATAGTGAAGAGTTTAGAGACACACATAAATATCAGACGTTAGTGGGCAAGCTTATTTACTTGACAATTATTCGTCCAGATATTACATATGCTGTGGGAGTAGTGAGCAGATATATGCATTCTCCTACGAAGAATCATATGGATGCTGTGTATACAATCCTTAGATATCTCAAATCAACTGCAGGAATGGGTCTAGATCATCGAATTTGCATATTGAACTTTATTCTGATGCAGACTGGGCCGGTTGATGTGATGACAGAAAATCAATCACATGATATATTACATTACTTGGTGGTAATATTGTATTTTTGAAGAGTAAAAAGCAGATAGTGGTTGCTAGATCTACAATGAAAGGAAAATGGGTGTCCTAATTGATCAGTGAACTGGGATTTCCTTCTAATCAATTTATACCTCTATATTGTAACAACAATGCTGCTATTCAGATGGCTTCCAATCCTGTATATCATTAAAGAACCAAACATATAGAGATTGACTGTCATTTTATTAGAGAGAATATCTAATCAAGAATTCAAGCTGGAGTATGTTCAATCTACAAAACAGTGGGCTTATTTTCTAACTAAAGCTACTGACTAGTAGACAATTAAAGGAGACATTATCTAAGTTGGGTATTACAAATGTCTTTCACCCAACTTGAGGGGGAGTGTTAAAGAGTTGTAATGTGAATGTGTCGTGTAATGTTAGAGTTGTTAGATCATTTTTTTGTGTAATATCGTGTATTAAACGTGTTATGCCTTAGTTGTAGTAATTAATATTGATTAGGGGTAAATTAGGAATTCAAGTTAGAAGTAGTATAAATAATAGGATTAGGGTTAAGGTCTGTATTGCAAGTAAGAGCTGGACGACAACACTAGGGAAGCCACAAGTGGTGCTTTGGGGCAGATTGGAGGCATTCCTCGCCTCCAATCTGTCGGGTTTTGTAAGTTTTCTCAATCTTGATTAATGCATTTATTTTTTAATAATCGCATCGTATCGTACGATACAGGCGATATGGCCAGGAGTCCCTGGCCGAACGGAAACCCGCGTTTTTGCAGGTTTCCTTGGTTTCTTCAGACCTCCCTAAGCCTTCTTTCGGTGGTTCTTCCCCTTCTTGGTGTTCAAGGCTCCAAAAACGACCTCTACGGTGTCCGTGCAAGCCTCCTAACTCGGATTTTGGTATATTTTTTTATGTTTTTTTCATTTTTTCCTTTTTATTTGTTTTTTTTTGTGTTATTTGTATTTTCCTTTTTTTGAATGACAAAATATGAAGTTATTAAGTGTGTTGATATGATTTTTATTGCATTCATGAAGTGGGAGACACTCTATTTGAGTGTTATTTGAAATTTTGAAGATTGGGGATTTACAAAGTGCTTTTATTTTCAGGTTTTTGATTGAATTAAAGTGCTCAAGTGAGATGACGGGAAGGGGTGTTAGATGTTGAAGAATATGTTTATCTAGTGTCTTTGTGTTAGTTTTATGTTTCTAGGTATTATTGTACTCGCCCAAAACTGTAGGGGCATTTTTGGTAATTTTCTGTACTAGGGGTATTTTGGTCATTTTACATTTTACAGCTCCGTATATAAGGGCTGATAAGTTGTATTAGGGTTAAGAAGAGTTTGTGAATAAGAAAAAGAGAGAAAGAGGGGGGGCGGCCTCCATTGGAGGTCCGCCCCCTCCTCCGATCTCAACATTTCCTCTTCGTTTATGTTTGTGATTTTAATCTCCGCTGCGCATCTGCGTTTCCAACATTAGAGACTCCCATTCTAAGTCTGATGATCCGGCATGGTAGTGGGATACACAAGTTGAGGGTTTCAAATTAAAGATCAAATAATTATTTTGTGAGATGGTAGTTAGTGGTGGAATTTCACGGTTGAAACACCACCTAGTAGGGACTAGGAAAAAAGTTGCCCCTTGGACAGAAAGAGTTAGAAGTTTGTCAGAAGGCATTAAATGACAATGTCTTCAGATGGTTGCGAGTATACAAGAGAAGAGACAACAAAAGGATGATTTGGAGATGTTTAAAGAAGATATGATGATATTGGATTTGGATTCACTGATAGTTTACCCTCAGATGCCAGAATAGAGATGGGTAGTAGCAGTTCACAACTACCTAACAGGGGAAAGAGGGCTGCTGAAGACTTTGAAGGTGGTAGAAGAGGAAGTTCAGGAAGGAGTAGAGGAAGAGCTGCTTCTAGCATATATTCATTTTCCCCTTCTATCACTACACTTGGTACTCAACCTGGAATTCGTGTTGCTATGACATCAGAACAACTGCATGATCAGGCAGACCTTGCAGTGGGCAGATGGTTTTATGATACATGCATTCCATTCAATACAACAAACAATTTTCATTTTCAAGTAATGATAGGTGCAATTGCTAACATTGGTCCAAGATACAAGATGCCTTCCTATCAGAAGTTGAGAGGAAAGATCTTACATAAGACCGTCATTGAAGTGAAAGAACACTGTTCGACTTTAAGAGAGTCATGGAAGGAGACAGGTTGTACTATCATGGCAGATGGATGGACAGATAGGCGAGGAAGGACCTTGTTAAACTTTCTTGTCTACTGTCCTAAATGACTTATGTTTTTGAGATCTGTAGACATGTCAGAGGAGAGACACATTGCGAAGATCATACGGCAAAAATTTGATAAGGTGATATGCGAGGTTGGGTTAGAGAATGTAGTCCAATTGATTACAGATAATGCAACTAACTACAAAGCAGCTGAGAATGAGTTAGCTGATACTTATGGGACTTTCTACTGGACACCATGTACATCTCATTGTTTAGATCTCATCCTTGAGGATATTGATGAGATGGATGAGATAAAGGCAGCAACTGAGTGTTGCCAAGATATCACAAAATTCATTTACAACCATGCATTTATTTTGTGTATGATGAGCAACTGAGCTTTTTTGAACAGTTGTAACTTGGTTTGCAACAAACTTCTGATCAATACAGAGTATTGTAAGACAGAAGCAAGCATTGAAGAGAATGTTCTCCTCAGATGAGTGGTAATAATTTGGAGATTTGCCTCAGAACAGAAGAAACCGAAAGTTGAATGAGATTTCCGAGACAGTTTTCAGGAGTACATTTTGGAATGTATGTGTTAGACTATTGAGGATTACATGTCTATTAGTGAAGGTTTTGAGATTGACTGATAGCGAGGAGAAATCATCTATGGACTATCTTTGTGAAGCCATGGATAGGGCAAAAGAAGTCATTAGAAATAATTTTAATGAAAAAAAGAGAGATTATTTGCCCGTGTGAAAAATTATTAATAATAGAAGGAATAAACAATTACATAAGCCTATTCATGTAGCAACATATTATCTAAACCCATCATTCAGGTACTCAGCAAGCTTCAAAAGGGACGGTGAGGTTAATCGAGGCATCATTGATTGTATAGATAGATTAGTCCCTGATGAGAGCAGAGCAGATGCTATACATCGAGAGATGGAGATCTATGATAATGCTCTTTAGGTTTACCTATAGCAATTCACAACCGAACTACTATGCGTCTAGGTAAATTGTTTATCTTCGTATTTAAATTTCTTAAATCAATACATCTTATATTATTATGGATTATATCTCTAATGTTTGTCTTTTTCTACAGATGTTTGGTGGAATATGTTTAGAACTGATTGCCCGAACCTTAAGGATTTTGCATACAAAGTTTTGAGTCAAACCTGTAGTGCAACTGGTTGTGAAAGGAATTGGAGTGTCTTTGAACACATCCATACAAAAAAGCGCAACAGGTTGAAATATAAGCGACTGAATGATTTAGTTTTTATTCGTTGTAACATGGGTCTTCGTGAAAGGAAATGTTGTATTACTTAGTACTTAAATGTTCAATTCAATAAATTGTTTGACTTCAATTGTTAATATTATTTACTAATTGCTTATCTTTCTTTATTGTAGGCAATTAAAAAAAGTAAATAGACCAGAAAGCCAATTTTATCCAATAAGTTTGGATAATTTTGATATATTAGAAGACTGGATTATAGAAGACAGTCAAGAAAAAGCCCTCCTAATTGAAGAAGACATTGTATAGATTAATTTGGAAGGAGCGCAACAACAACATCAAGGAGATGTAGAATTTGATTTTCAAGCAGAAGGTGTTGATGATGATGAGGATCTTCAACAATTTATAAAATGTAAATGTATTTTATTTTTCTATTCAAAATATGTAAATTTGGATGCAATTGTTCAATGTTGAATGCTCAATCTGTACTAAACTTTGCATTATATGAATTTAAAGAAATTACCATTTTTTTTTAGATTTTCTTGATTTTTTTTTGTTTTTTACTAATTTTTCTTGATTTTTTAAATAATTTTTGATTTTTTAAATATTAAAGTACGATACGATATGCCTGTATCGTGGAGTCCAACGATACGCAATACGATACGTGTCAGACAACACTATTATGACCACTTTCCTTGCAATAATGGCATATCGTGTTCTTGTTTGGCCATGGTTTCATGGGCATTTTATTTGATCAATCTCTTTGTCTTTCATAGTTTTCTAAATGAGGGGCTTCTATTTCTTCGTATTTGCTCGTGGCTTGGAGGCGGAAAGAACGAGTTCTTTTGCAAATTGATGTTTTTTAATCTTGTTTCTTCCGTAATAAGATCTGTAAGAAATGATTCTCTCTTTTGTTTAGGTTTTTTTATGTATTAAGTTAGATCTAATATTTTCAAATTCATCCCTTAAGTCACTCATTAACAATAAAAATATAGGTTGTCTAAAAACTCTTGAAATTCATCTTTTTTTTCAAGTTTTCCAAATCTATCAAAACTTCTAAGTTGAGTCCATAATTCTGAAAATTCATTGTGATAGTCTCTAATGCTTAAATTCTTGTTTAAGTATTATCATCATTTCTATAAGATCAATTTGAAAGACGAAATCATCTTGAGAGTGAATTTTTTTTAAGTACTCCTAAGTATGAAAAGCATTTTTGAAAACACTAATTCTATTTCTAAGTTTTTCATTTACATTTTGGCAAATAATCAAAGTTATTTTAGCATTCATCTTTTCTCAAGTTTTTAGATCTTGCTTGTATTTTTCTTTTGCCTTCAGAACATTATAATCATTCAAATCTTCAATGTCTAAAATTGGTTCTTAAATCGTGCCATCAATATAATTTCACAAAAAATATTTTTTCATAGTTCTCACCTAACTTTGATAACATTTTTGGTCAAGAATATATCTAAAAGATTCATTTTGACTTTATTTTATACAAAAATCAAAGGTCTTAGTGTTACTTAAATTTGGAGCAATTTCATGAACTTTGCAATATGGGCATGCTTCCGGATGTGCTCGAATTTTTCAAAACGAGGCTTTGATACTATATAAATATTTGTTGATGCTTAAATGTTGAATCGGCCAAGTCGCAAAATATCGATATATTGGTGAAATTGTTAAGATATAAAAGCATCCAAATATGGATGTCTCAAGTAAAAAATACAAGAGTCAAGAGTAAAGAGAGCCAAATCGCGAATCAAAAGGCTCTGCAAGACAACTTGTTGTGTTTATTGATTGAGATTCTATTTATGGAGCAAACATTACAAGAAGTGAGTGAGAGAGAAGAAAGTAATAAGGAGAAGAGAAGAAAGTAGTAAGGAGAGCAACTGAATGCACTGTTGGGGATCATATCTTCCCAACGGTTAACTGGATAGCAAGGGCCCTGATGGTCCTGGCTATCTAGTACCTAACCATGGGCCAGCATGGGCCTGACCCTAGTGGCCCGGCCCGCCCTATTACATGTTAACAAACGCAACGATAGGTGCGGTTTGTTCTTCCTCAACAAATGAAGTTGAAGGTAGGATCTCTTGGATTCTTGATTCAGGTGCTTCATTCCATATGACTTGCAATGAAATTTTTTTAAAATCATGTATTAAAAAACCTTTATTATGTGTTTATACTTCGGATGAAACACAATTAAATGTTGATAAAATTGGTAAATTGCAAAAAAAAAAATTTGAAGTTTTCAAAATTAGCGTTCTAAAATTAAATTTAAACTTTCTTTCTGTATCTCAAATTTCGGATAAAAATTGTGCTTTAACTTTTTCATTCACAAGATGTATTTAATATGATTGTCTCTCGAAGAAGGTGATTGGTCGTGACCATAAGGAGGACAAACTTTATATGTTAATGTTTTGTCTAGTGATGTTTTTCTATGGCATAAACAATTAGGATGTATGGGGCCGACACATGTTTTATCTAAACGAGGGATTTTCTACTATGTAATTTTCATAGATGATTTATATATCTTTTAAATGCCAAATCTGATGTTTTTTCAAAATTTTGTTATATTTCATAATCTTGTGAAAAATAAATTTAATTCCAAAATCAAGAGTTTTAGATCTGACTCGGGAGGAGAGTTTATGTCCACAAAGAGTTTAAAAATCATCTTGACAAATTCAAAATTGTACATCAAACCTCTTGCACTAAACTCCTCAACAAAATGGCATTTGAGAACGTAAACATCGATATATTTTGGAAACCATAAGAACTTTGTTATTATCTATTGATGTTCCTAAGAATTTGGGTTGAAGGCATTATGATTTCTGTTTACTTAATTAATCGAATGTCATCTTTAGTTTTACGAAACATGTCTTCTATATAAAAACTTTTTAAACTTTCTCCCAATTATTCTAGACTACATGTTTTTGGATGTAAACATTTTGTTTATATTAACAAAGGTGATAAACTATCTTCTCGTGACAAGTTTTATGTATCGAGAGATGTCAAATTCTTTGAAAATGAATATATATTTAAGGGCATCAATGATTCATTCTATTGATGATTCCTCATGTTCCTTTTTGAATGATATCCTAGGAGAAGATGTGATACATATTGCAAATGAGCAGTCAATTACTCCCTTTGATAAATACTATACTAGAAGAACTCACAATATTATCCCATCTATACATCGAAGGACTAGTCGAGATTCTAGACCTCCAATGATTTGTTTCTTATGATAGCTTTTTACCAAGATATAGAGATTAGTAACTAATATTTCAGTTGTAAAAGAACCAAGAACTTTTAAGAAAGCACAATCATCACAAGATTGGATTCATATGCATGAAGAATTAGATGCCTTATATAGAACTCAAACTCTAGACGGTGTGTCTAAACCACAAAACAAAAAGATGATAGGTTGTATGTGGGTCTATAAAATTAAAACTAATGGTGATGGTTCCTTAGATCATTATAAAGCTAAATTAGTTGCCAAAGGTTATTCACAGGAATATGAGATTGACTATTAGAAAACCTTTGCTCCTCTAGCCTGAATGATAACCGTTAGAACCCTTACACCTTAGGTAATCAACCAAAAGATGTGACTTGTTGATGAAGATCCATTAAGTGATCCTACTCTTTACGTACACATGGGTAGGGTACTCACTTATCTCACCATAACACGGTTAGATATTGCACATGTTGTACATAATGTAAGCCAGTTTCAATATTTCCCTATTTCTGTACATATGAGTGCCATCACGAGGATTATTCGATATATTTCATAAACTTCAATCAAGGGAGTATTTCTATCATCTTCCTCCTTATTTCAGTTAATTGCATATATTGATGCTTATTAGGGTGGTGATATAAATGACAAACAATCCACTACAGGCTACTGCATTTTTCTTGACAACTCTCTTGTATCATGGAAATACAAGAAACAATAGAAAGTGTCTCTTTCCTCTATATAAACTGAGTATCAAGTAATGGCTAATACAACCACTGAATTAACTTGGCTAAGACGACTGCTTCATAACTTAGGAGTGACATTGGAAGTCCCTCCAATCATGTGTTGTGACAATAATATATAGCCAACAACCATACATTTCATGAGCGGACCAAACATATCGAGATGGATTATCATTATGTTCGTGAAGAGCATCTTCAAGACAATTTAGCACTACAGTTTGTCTGAACATAATATCAACTTTTAGATGTCTTCACCAAGTCACTATCCGCCTCACAATTTCAGTTTTTGATTAGCAAACTTTCGGTCATGGTACCATTTGAGAGAATGTTAAATGTAATTTTATCTTTTCTTTATGTAATTTTGGTTCTTTATTTATATATATATATATATATATATATATTATGGAAGGACCTTAAGGCACCAGGGCCATTCGGGTCCTATTTATAGCAGGCCAAGAGGTCGTTGGCGCCAGGCCACTAAGGCCAGCGCCAGCTCCAACGGCTACTACCCATTGGGAACTGGGTTCTTGCTGACTCCCTTGTTGGCCCCTCACTTTACACTCTTCTTTATTCTCTCCTCTCTCATTCTCACTTCTATAAATACTCTCCAATGTATGTTCCATAATGCCTTTTGTGGCTAAATAATATTAATTTTCTTTTTATTGTGCGTTTGTTGCATATGCTTTATACAATTTTTCTAAGGTTTTGTGATTGACATTTTAAGGTGATATTTATCGATCTTTCGCTACTACATTGAAGCATCGTCTTCATTATTGATCTTTCCTTGTATGATCACTCATCCATCTCAACATCTTCATTTATGCCACAAACATCTTTTGTACATGTTGATAATTAACTGCCCAATACTCAAAACCATAAAACATGGCCGGTCTAATTGCTACTCTATAATATTTACCTTTTAACTTTAACGATATCTTCTTGTCACAAATAATAACTGATGCTCCTCTCCATTTTAATCAACATGCATTAATTCTATACATAACATCTCCATAAATTCTTAGGTATTTAAAACTTTCTTTTTGAGAGATGTAATGTGTGTCAATTTTAATTTCTATGTCCTCTCAAGTAACCAATTGATATAACCCAATATTAAGTTCAAAGAAGTCTGTCATTCCTTTATTAGTTCTCACACATGTTTTTGCACCATCATATATGTCTTTAATAAGGTTTATGTATGTTAATGGGATACCTCTTTTATCCAAGGTTCTCCAAAGAATATTCCTTGATACCTTATCGTAAGTTTTTTCTAGATCAACAAATATCATGTGAAGGTCTTTCTTTTATTGTTCTAAAATGTTCCATAAGACGTCTCAAAAGGTGAATCACTTTAATAGTAGATTTTTCTAGCATAAATCCAAATTGGTTCTCAATTGTACTCAATACTTGTCTTAACCTACGTTCGATAATTTTTTCTCATAATTTTATAGTACGGCTCATTAACTTGATACTTTGATAATTCACACAATTTTAAATGTTTCCCTTGTTCTTCTATATGGGTACAAGTGTACTCACTCTCCATTTCTCGGGCATCTTTTGGCTTCTCTATGTTTCATTAAATAGTCTTCTAACAGAAGTGATTCCTCTCTCTCCTAGGATTTTCCAAACTTCTCTAGGAATATTTGTCGATTTGTTTCTTGAGATGCATTAAGAATGAAGGAAATCAAAGACTCAATACAGAAAAATCTGAAATGGAGGTCGGCGCACTCCTGGTTGTCGTCTCCTTTTTCGTTCTTATTCATTCACTTAATCCCTAAAAACATACTTAAGGCTTTATATAAGCACAAATCTAACTTAAATGACCGAAATACTCCTAATTAGTAACTAATGCTACCTGATTCCTAATGGATTAGTTCCAAACTACTTAAAAGGCATAATCACAAATATAAATACATAACAGAAACATAAACTCCAACTTGGTCTCCAACACGCCCCCTCAAGTTGGGTCTTGAAGACTTAAAACACCAAACTTGACAAGAGCTTTCTTAAACCCATTAACTGGAACTGGTTTAGTGAGAATATCTATCAATTGATCTCTCGAATGAACATGGATAATGTTGAAAATTCTTTAGAAAATTTTCTCTTTAATAAAATGATAATCTATTTCAATATGTTTGGTTCTCTTATGAAATACTGGATTTGAAGCTATTTGAAGAGTTGTTTTACTATTAGTGAAGAAGTTAATTGGAATATTTCTTTTTAAACCAATCTCCTCAAGAAGTGATATAATCCATAGACCTTCACACATGCGTAGAGCAATAACACGATATTCAACCTCCGTACTAATATATCCGACTACAAAACTGATGTCAGGTCTTGTAATAGTAACATATCAGTTTTCCCATCTCTGGTATTTGCTAACATCTTCATATGGTTCGGCCGAATCATTATTATTTTCCTTCGGGATTTCAATAGGAGTAGAACATATCCGACAATCCTCCATTTTAGTTTTTTTCAGTAAGTCTAGAATATATTTTCTTTGACTTTAAAATAGGCAATCTTTTCTCTAAATCACTTCAATCTCGAAGAAGTAATGTAATATGCTCAAATCCTTCAAGTCAAATAATGCACTTAGGTTCTTTTTCAGAATGACTATGCCTTCTGTATCATCACCTGTAATGATGATGTCATTAATATATACCAATAGCAAAATGGTTTTTTGACCTTGATTGATAAATAGTGTATGATCACTAACACACTGTTTGAAACCCAAATTCATAACGCCATCACTTATTTTTTCAAACCATGCTCGTGGAGATTATTTTAAACAATAAATTGATTTCTTTAGTTTGCTTACCTTGTTTTGCTTTTGATCATAAACATACCCAGGTGTCAGGTCCATGTAAATATCTTCCATAAGATCTCCTTCAAGAAAGGCATTCTTAACATCCAACTTCCATAAGTCTCATTCTTTATTGACGACCACACTTAAGATAATTTTAATGGTGTTTATTTTCGCCACCAGTGCAAAAGTTTCTATATAATCAATGCCATATGATTGAGTGTAACCCTTAGCCACTAATCTTGCTTTTTATCTCTCTATATTTCCGTCAACCTTGTATTTTATTGAATACACCCATTTGCATCATATTGTCTTCCTCTTTGTTGGTAAATCTAAAAGTTCCCACGTTTTGTTTCTTATTAGTGTTATAATTTCTTCTTCCATTGTCGCCTTCCACTATGAATGTTGTTTTGCCTCTTCAAATGTTTTTGGAATATAAGTGTTATCTACATTTATCACAAACAACTGATACTCTTTGGGATAATTAGAATATGACACCTTCTTTAATGAATATTTTGTAATTTCACGTTTTCTCTTTCAAAGTGCAATAGGTAAATTACTAAATTCACTACTAGAATTGTGGGGAAGTTACTTGAGAAGGAGTCATATCTAATTCTCGGTGAGGATTTTGAGTCAAGGTAGTAGATTGATGTGGGAGAAAAGCCTTTCTTTCACCTTTAGTATAAATCTGTCATTTCTTTTCTTGAGGGAGTTGCATCTCCTCCTCTTCTCTTTCAAGCTCTGGTTGAGTTTCAACTGGTGGAAGGGGTATCACATTAGGAGAATGTACGGGTATCACATTAGGAGAATGTACGTCTGATGTATGAACTTCCTGAATGTTATAAAATTGTGTATCTTCATGGAAGATAACATCCATTGTAACGTATTATCTTCTTCTTATAGGATCATAACATTTGTACTCTTTCTGAGTAGAGGAGTATCCTAAGAAAATGCATTTAATTGATCTTGCATTTAGTTTATCTCTCAAACCACAATGAATATAAACAAAGCAAGTACATCCAAATACTTTTGGAAGTAGATGAAACTGTTTATGTGAAGGACATAAAGAGTGAAATGAACTATTATCATTCAGAACCCTACTTGGCATACGATTTATAAGAAAAATTGCTGTTAAAAGTGCTTCATCCCAATAACATTTTGGAACATTATAACCAATCAAAAGAGTTCTATCAACCTTTAGAATATGTCTATTTTTTCTTTTAGAAACACTATTTTGCTGTAGAGAATAGGTACATGAGGTCTGGTGCAGCATTCCATAATCTAGGAAATAAGAATGGAGTGATTGAGACATAAATTCACCTCCATTATCATTACAAAATTTTTTAATGGTATGCTGAAATTGAGTATGCACGAACTAATAGTATTTGAGAAGAATATTTCTCACTTCATCCCTAGTTTTCATGAGATATATCATAGTAAATCTAGTGGAATCATCCATGAATGAGATAAAATACTAATGACCATGCAATGAAATAGTAGAGCGGGGACCCCAAAAATCAGAATGAACAAATCTCAAATGGAATGGAGGATTTTTCTTCGCTCAAAGGGAAAGAAATATGATGATGTTTTGCCTTCTGACAGGTTTTACAGTTCAAATTTAAGTCATTACAATAAATAAATTTAGGTAATAACATCATAATTTTAGATAAAAGGTAAATGTCCCAATTTCTGGTGCCATAAAGGTAGCTCCTCATTATGTTTTTCTGTAATAAAAGTTTACTGCATTGCTGCTCCTTTTACTTCCTCACAGAAGTAGGTGCCTCTCCTCAAACTATCCCAATCAAAGATCTTCCCCGTCCTGAATTCTTGTAAGAAACATCAAGTAGAATAAAAAATTATACGACATTTCACATCTTGTGTCATGACAAAGGCTGATAATAAATTGCCTGAAATATTTAGAACATGTAAGACATTTTTTAATATGCCAAAAGGTGTAATACTCCCTTTTACAACTATAGGAGTGTGTGAGCCATCTGCCAACCTAATATTAATTTGTTCTTGAGTCAACTCATAGTTATTAAAGAAATCTTGCCTACTAGCCATGTGATCTGTGGTACCAAAATAAATAACCCATATCTTAGAATGAGGAATGAATATATTACCCTTGGCCATAAATGAAAATGGGTATGCCATTGTTGCTTGAGAATTAACATTAGATGAAGTAGATGGAGTGTATGAATCACTTAGACGAGCCTTAAGTAACTCAATCTCTTTCTTCATATCGACCAATGAAGTTGCATTGCTTTCAATATTCTGTTTGTCACTTTGGTCACTGTTGAGATAGGCTTTATTAGGTCTATTGTGGTAATAAGTAGGTCTCTCAACTAATTCCTAGCATATTTTTTTATATATTGTGATTTTCCACAGTGAAAACAAGTTAATTTTTCCTTCTATTTAGGAGTAAGTGAGGATCTACCTCTGCCACGTCATTTTCACGAGAGAATGAAGAGGTAGAAGTGTTCCTTCCCACAAATGCAGTGGTCTCAGAACTAATCTTGGTTTCATTCTCTAAATGTTTTTTGTCTTCTTCCCGAAGTAAAAGAGATTACACTGTGCTTATGGAAGGAAGCTCTTATCTGCTAAGAATAGAGATGTCTCACAGAAGATCAAATATTTTTTGTTCTTCAAACTCCTCGTTGCGTTCTTGTGTGCAACTTTGACATTTTGTCTTGGAATAAAGTTGTAATTCTTTTCATAAACCTCTAAGTTTTGTATAATACTCACTTACTTATCTTCCTCCCTGTTTACACTTTCTAATCTTCTCAATAAGGTCATATTTTTTGCTATATTCTTATTCTGAGCATAGACCTCTTGAGCTACTAACCAAATATCCTTAGCTATTTTTAAAAACATGAAAGTACTGCCAATTGAAAGTACCATTGATTGTATAAGTCATGTGCTAACAAGTGCATTCTCCCTACGTCATCATGAATAAAGATGATTTGTAGTAGGAGGTTGGGGTATGTTACCAGTTAAGTAATCCCATCGTCCTCTTGTCATCACAACTAGTTCGATGGATCTGGCCCACTAAAGATAGTTCTTGTTATCTAACTTCAGATTTGTGATTTGAAACACCTCTCCCTTGTCCGAGTAATTGTGTTCACTCCCATCTTCTATTTTATTTTTTTCATTATTTCAAGATCTGTCTATTTACTTTTTGATAGATTGTTGTTTTCCAAACCTTCACCTTAGAAGGCAATTTCTGCTTGAAAATGATTATACAAATTTGTGATGTGACAGTGCTAATGAATAGCGATGGTACTTTAACCTTACACGTATGGTATTAATGCCAACAACTTGCAGCCAAGATCTTCACACGACCTTCAAATTCTGAAAGGTTGCCCAAGGACTTCATGTGATTGAGTTGAAACTTGCAGCCAAAGCCTTCACTTGAAGATGCCTCAACATCAATGTGATACAATTGAGTCTTTGATACCACAATTCAACAACTTGAAGCAGGAGTCGGCAGCCACCCACTGATGAATATTTTTCACGTCACAGTAAAAAACACTTCACGCAGAGACTGGTTTCCATTCCACAACAGAAGATCTCCACCGAAAGGCTCTGATACCATGTCAATTTATGTCTTGAGATGCATTAACAATGAAGGAAATCAAAGACTGAATACAGACAGAAAAATCTCAAATGGAGGTCGGCGCACTCCTGGCTACCGTCTCCTTTTTCATTCTTATTCATTCACTTAAACCCTAATAACATACTTAAGGTTTTATATAAGCACAACTCTAACTTAAATGACCAAAATACCCCTAATTAGTGACTAATCCTACCCGATTCCCATGGATCATATTATGATCCATTGGAATCCAAACTACTTAAAAGGCATAATCACAAATACAAATACATAACGAAAACATAAACTCCAACTTGATCTCCAACAATATTGTCGGTAGAAAACCAAATTTTACTAAATCAAAGAACCTCCCAAGGAAAGATTAAACTTGCGAAGGGGAGAGGTCTCTAAAAAGAGGAGGGTGTCCAGGAGACAGCTAAGCAAGTGAACTCTATGACAAATAGCTAAACAAGTCAATGGCTAGTTCAACTAGCTGTTGACTGGCTAGCTGAGGTTAAATAAAAGCAATGCATATAAATAAATCTGTACTTTCTTATTTAACTGCCCCACTTTGTAAGACAAGGGAACTACCAATAATTTGCTTAAAAGAAAGTTGAACTGGTTGGTGGTGGGGGATATAGTGAGAAGCATCTGCAAGTTGATAGCCTATATAATGCAAAAACATTGGTTATATAAGCAAGTCACTATCTCTGGTAATCCATGTTAAATGTACCCCCATTGGACACTTTGCAGGATATGATTGAAAATGTGCTAGAGATTAAGGACACACATGTTCGGGAAGTTATGACTCCACTTGTTGATGTTGTTGCAATCGATGCTAGTGCAAGTCTAATAGACTTCAGAAATCTATGGGTGGTTCATCAATACTCCAGGTATGCCAACTGAACCAGAAAATGAACTACTCACACAACTTACAGGGAGCACTGTACTTAATATATGTTTGTCTAAACTAGTTCTCTTTGAATTGGCAGGGTACCTGTTTTTGAGCAGCGAGTTGACAATATTGTTGGTATTGCTTATGCAATGGACATGCTTGATTATGTTGACAAGGTTAGCTTCAGTAATCCTATGTCATCTTTTACTGGTTGCTTTGGTAATCCTGTGACATGCGTGTTGGTATTGCTTATACAATAATGTTTTACTTTTTAAAAGAACAGGTTATGTGGTGCATGTTTTATCTTGTACTTTCATTGCAACCATGAGATCTATTTGATTTGTAGACTGACCTGCTTGAGAGCTCGGCTGTTGAAGAAATTGCTCATAAGCCTGCATACTTTGTACCTGGTAATTGTCATCTTGCATTTCTGTTTTGGATATATTCCTTCTCTGACATCTTCTTTCTCTGTTTCAAAGTTTTCTGAAGAAGGAAAGCTTTTGTTGAACAAAACTAGTTGGAAAGTATGTGGTTTAGATACTGCTCAGTGACGACTAATGTTTTTATTCTGATACTGACTGCAATACTTTTTCTGTGTCTTCTAGATCCTAGTTTCTGACAGAAAAGGTCAACCTTTACTCGTTTGTAACAAAATTGTTGGTGTTTCGATACCAGATTCAATGTCTGTGTGGAATTTGCTGAGAGAGTTCAGAATCAGGAAGGTTCACATGGCTGTTGTCCTTAATGAATATGGTGGAACTGTAGGGGTATGCTGTCTTTTGATCTCCTCGAATATTTTTTCAATCTGAGGGTGGTTTTGGGTTCAATCTCTTAATAGTTATTGCATCGGTTGCAAGAATGCATTCTCTCAACAGTTTCCTTCAGCTCATGTCCTCATGCACACACGTATGTGAGGTCGACACCCAACAGATGCAATCATTGTCAGCTTAATCTCTTCACATTATATCATAGAGTTTGGCAGTTAGATGATATTTATTACTAGTAAAGAAGTTTTGTTGATTTGACAGTGCTCAAGGACCAAGGTTGCATTAACAATTACAATATTTGAATATGTAATTATAACCTAGTCTCTTGTGTCATATTATCATATATATGCACAGGCTCTTCAGAAGAATCAATTCTCTGCTGCTTCACCTACGGCACTTGGTGATAATCAAAGTGCTGTTCACTAACCAAAAATCGAGCTTCATTACACTATTATATAGAAATACCTTCTTGTCATGTTTGTCAAAAATATCATAATGGTACTTCCTTGCCATATAGTTTGCATGCACTGATTACTTCGTATCAAACATCATATGCTGCACACCTTTCTTGACTTATAGGCTACCAAAGTCTCTTGTGCTGGTTTTCTAACTCATTATGCACCTTCTTGAATTTGAAGAGGTTTGCAGAACCACACTAAAATTACAGTTGCACATCTCCAAGAGCCTGGTCGGAAAATTGCAAAACTAGTGCGAAAACAAATTGTGCTTCTTCAGGGCATAGTGGGGCAATTTCTTTTGTATGTTAGAGTATATATTGACTGAAACATTGTTCATTTTATTTGCTTGTTTTTCTCAAAGTAATTCTTTTTAAGGCGTGTGACTGGAGGTAACATGTTGAAGCTCAACCATACACGCATGAATTTCTAATAGTTTGTATAACTGGATGTATGTACTTTTGTATGTAAGGTAAATTCTGGAATATGCTTGAATTTGAATGGAAGTTTCAGAAAGAATAATACTTGATGAAGTTTGCTGTGAAAATATACCCTTAATCACTCTTCCATGTACTAATACTGCATTCCACTAAATCTTTAGTGTAGTTTTCATTGGTACTGGCGTCTACCACATTGTTGTGCATACTATAGTAAGTTGCTTATTGACATTGAGGGTTGGACAAGCTCAATCATCTTATGGAAATTACTCATCAGCATCTCTGTTACTTGTTCATCTACCGTCAGTGGTGAATATTCCACACAACTCCTTATGAATGTTACTTTTGTTGATTTTTCTTTCATATCATTCAATATTTTTTCTATTACTTGCAAAAGAGTTATGTTTTGGGTTATGGGTGAAACAGCTAGTTACTTTGGAAGATGTTGTTGAGGAAATTGTTGGAGAAATATTTGATGAAAATGATTCAAAGGTAAGTAAAGCAAATGCCTGTTCCATTTCAACCATCTGTTTGTGGAGTTAAAATGTGGTATCTTTTTAAAATTGTTTTACATATTCTCCAATTTTAAGACTATGAGCGTGAAGCAGCATGCAGTAATATGACATGATTCTGATTCAAAATTTTTAGTGTAGCAAGTTATTATGTGGCATTTTTATTTTATATACGCGGTTTCTATCCTACATTGAAGTGGTACCATAAGACAAAAGAACGCTGCTCCATGCATTTCTTTTTTTTCCCTTTCATATGCTTTATCTTTCTAGAAAACTAGAACCATCACGTTGTTATATACTTAATTCCTCTCAGGATAATTATCAGGTTAATAGCACATGTACATGATTCTGATTCAAAATTTGTAGGGTAGGAAAAGGTCAGTATCTAGCATGCTTATTTTATGAATGCAGTTTTTGCTCTGCTTTCTATGGTAGGACAAAAGAACGCTGCTCTATGCATTCCTTTCCTTTTTCCCTTTCATATGCTTTATCTTTCCAGAAAACTGGAACTATCATGCTGTTACGTTCTTTTCTGTTGCGTTTGTGAAACCTCTTTATTTTGGCTATAGATGAGCTAACAAAAGCCAACTTGATATATGTTATTTGGAGATTACATTGTATTAGTTGATGAGATAAGATGAGGAGTTAGCAAACAACTTGAACTGTGATACAACCTTACGAATAAAGGGCTTTCAAATTAGCATAACAAAGACAAAATATATGGATATAAGTTTAGTATTTTGAAAATATATCATATACAAGTTGAAATCGCTACACATTGCATGCCCTAGAAAAATAATGTTAAATATTTAGTGTATGTGTTACGACGTTGTGGGAAGACTGATACACATGTCATTCACAGAACTAATACAGGCCAAGCTGAAACATAGGTACTTTGGATGTTCTGTATGTCAAGAAGTTTTGCTCAAATTTAAAGATAAAAAGGTATAAAGCAACAATAGGACCCAACAAGTTTTATG
The DNA here is from genome assembly GCA_036023115.1 of Brasenia schreberi. Classification (NCBI taxonomy): domain Eukaryota; kingdom Viridiplantae; phylum Streptophyta; class Magnoliopsida; order Nymphaeales; family Cabombaceae; genus Brasenia; species Brasenia schreberi. Next base: position 9,953,125 of record JAYKKT010000049.1, read on the forward strand.
GTGTCAAGCATTGGACAGTCCAACTATTGACATGTGCGGAAGATGTCATTGCTACAAAAGAAGACATGTATCTGAGCACACAAGTTTGGACATTTTGGGAGGTGGCTAGATGGAGTCTTAGAAAGTCAAGAAATTAGAAACTTCAAAAGAGTTAGCGCAAGGCCTAATAAGTGATGAGAGAAAGCTGTAAGACATGACTTTGCTTTTTGAAGTTAAACCCAAATACAACACAATCTCAAGCACACACGGGGATGAAGACTCTGTATCCAACCTCACTATGGGGGGAGGCTTGGCTCTGGTTTGGTTTGTTTTTGACATTTGCCTGAATGTAACAATTTTATGTAGATCGACAATTGGAGCAGCATGACCCATCTAAACTAGTTCTTTCTAATTATGGGTATATGCAGTAACAAATCAATGCTGAAAGAGCTTCTGCACTTTTCTCTTAACCTTTTCAAATCCATGTTCAAGTTGTCAATGTAAATCAGGGGTCCTTTATGATGTACAATGTATAAGCTCATGAAGGGAGCATCTGCAATTTAGGCATCGTGATTTCCTCCCTAATAAATTGGCTATTTGTAGCTAGTAGGTCCTACTTTTTACTACTTATTATCTTCCGCTTGAGTATGTTGATATTTATAACCTGCCTATTCTTCCAAAAACATTTTCATGAAAATCATTTAGTAGGCATGTTATTGAAAACAATGGCCATACCTGCTTATTCCATGCAATTGCTTTCTCTGCAGCATCCTGCTGTTTCCTTTTTTTCCTTTTGTTATTATGCTGTCAGAGTTACTCTAGCGTTGAAGTAAATGTAGTAGCATATTTTTTTAGACATTGATCAGGTTCTCATACAATGTTGAATGGCCTAATTACTGATGTGTTGTTTTATCAGGAGGAGATCCAGAAGAAAACTGGTTATGTTGTCATGCGAGCTGATGGCATCTTTGATGTTGATGCTAATACTTCGATCTACCATTTCTCTGAAGAACTTAATGTTAAAGTTCCCGAGGTATGCTTGTGTACTACTTTCTTTGTATGTCCATTCACTTCACTTCTATCATAATGTTAAATGCCTAACCATAGGAGATTGGTGATAATAAGACAAACCACCGGTAGAAATTAAGGGTACCATATGAGATCTTGTTTTTGTCTTGCCTCCCTCACTTGGTCGTGTCGCTTGATTTCTGTCCATAATGTTATTAAGCATGCGTGTAAGAGATTGACCATAAATTGGCAGATAGACGAAATTAAGTGTAATATGAGATATTGTGTTTGTATGACTTCTCTCCCTTCAGTTGTCTCATAAATCAAAGAAGTTGAGAATATATGTTAGATATCATCCGTTCTGTTGGGAATGCTGGCTTTCTTCCATCTATGCTTGCCTGTGGTTGCCAGCTTTGCAATACTTGTGAGTTATAGGTACTTCCTTTCTTTTTGAAGTACCTTAAGTTTGGTCGAGTCTAAGCACCTCCTTGAGCGTTCAAATGATCAAGGTTTGTATAGTCTTGAACCACTTTGACATTCTGTATATGACTCTGTCTTTAGGCTGACATCTTTCCAAAGTAATTAAAGATTTTCATGACCTATTTTAGTCTTTTGATGCTTTCTTCTGTCATGTTTACAACAGGGTCATCAGTATGAGACTATATCTGGTTTTGTTTGTGAGTGCTTTGGATATATTCCTAGAACTGGGGAGAGTATCCAAGTGAAGCTCGAAAATGCAAGCCTTGAAGAAAATGATGAATATGTTGATGGGGAATCTGATACCCGGAAAGAGAAGTATCAGGCCTTTAAACTTGAGGTACTCCACCTAATGTTTTTCTGATACTGTTGTATAGGACTACAAATCAACACTTTTTTGGTTTTCTGCTTGCACCTGTGATTTGCTTTCAGAATCTTAAAGGGATTTATATCATGGAAACTGTTCAGCTTCCGCTGTAGTACAGAATGTTGATTCATTTTCTCAACCTGCAAACATCAAGGCTTCATTCTTTCTTGTAGAATTCTTTTACGCTGACCTGAATGGTGTGGCTGAAGCAAGCTTGTACCCTGCTTATTCATGACATTCAGTTTTTACTCCTTTTCATGGATAGAATCAATGGTTGACTTTAATACATCATTCCTCAAACGAAAAGAAAGAAAGAAAGAAAAAGACAAGAGGATTGTAAACAGAGTGGGGTATGAGTCTGGGCACTCAATTAGCTCTCTTGGATTGGGTTATTCATCCAATATGTGGTTGATTATTGATTGGGTTTAACAAGGGTTATAACCTCTGATCTGGTAAAGGTCCTGACTGAGAAAGGATCTATATCCTTCTGAACCTTTTTTATGGTTTAAATTTTAGTAACCATAGAGCTAAGTCTAAATAGAATATATTGAGCAATCTCTGTATGAAAACCCGTTCAGCTTTAGTTCTTGGTTTGGACTGAATATGGTTATGCTTGTCAAAAGGTGTTGCACAACTTATTCATCTCAGGGTTGACTCAGAAGCTTAGTTTACGAGTTCAATACCTATGTATGCCATCTGGTTGGGATCCTGCTTCAAACACAGCTTGCTTGTAAAAAAATGGTCACGTACCTAAGGGCAGTCAAATCCTTGTCTGTTTTTATTTGTGATTACGTTGGAAAGAAGATCAAAAGAAGAACCTGTAAGAAGGTAAGAAAAACTAAATTTGGAAAGTATTAAAAGAGGTAGAGGACGACCACAAAAGTGTTGGAAAGAAACAATAAAGAATGATCTAGCTTATTGGGAGTTAACTGCTAACATGGCACACGATAGGGATCTGTGGAAACAAAGAATCCATGTAGCCGACCCCGTCTAGTATGGGAAAAGTTTTAGTTGTTGTTGTTGTACTTTGAAGATTTGAAACAATAAATTTTGGTTCCTTTGTCAAAAATATTCTAGTTACCTTTCTATGCTTTCTCTCTGTGCTTGTGCAGATATTGGCAGGAAATGCAAGGAAGGTGAGTGCTGTTCAGTTTGAAAAGATAAATGAAGAGAACACCAAGCTGAACACAAAGGCAGTTACGCGTGTATTTCCAAGAATCATGAAAAGAAAATGTAATGATGAGGAAGACATGGATAGGATTGAGTGTATCGAAGTTCCTTTTGTGGAGAAAGTTGAGGATTGCCTAGCTAAAGGCCATCTTATTGACAGTAACTCCAAGAACATTGATAATAACAGCAAACAGTAGTTACAGTACTACGGCCATTCTTTCCTCTCACAGCCCAAGGAAAAGAAAACCGAAAGGGATCATAATAAAAGAAACTAGAAAAAGAAAAACTCATTTTGTTTACAGGTGAAGAGATGTATCAACCTCTGCGTCATCATAACCATGCATTGCACAGCTGAGTCCATGTCCTGCAGTTGATCTATCCAGTTGTGGCACTGCCAACATCCTGACCTCTGGATGCTGACAGCCAAGATGCTTGCTCTGCAACCCATACTGATTAGAATGAGCCGCCGGAGTCTGATCATATTTCATTGCATTGTAGTGAGTTAGGCTCACTCTTTCCGTCTCTGGGAACAATCTCAACAAGTCCCTTTCCCTCATTTCTTTTGCCCTCTGCAGCTGTTTAAATCTTTCTTGTAAGAGAGCAATGGATGAATGGACAACTACAGAATCATTTTGCTTTCTCATGCTTGTAATCTTCGTGGCAGTAGGATCAAGATGGGAAGTATTATTGAAGGACTGCTATATGATGAGAAGATTGGAATGTTTAAGCAGTGGAATAGGTGTATATATAGACAGAGGAGTGTAACAGTGGGGACTTAAAATAATCATAACAGGTGGAGAATCCAAGGAGTAAATGGCTGAGAAGGTGTTTTGTTTATCTGAGGAGTTTTATGTTGTTGGTCATGAAGTAGAGGCATTTGGGCTCCTAGGAAGAATGGTGGAGGAAGATCCAAGCAAGCCTGGAGCCATTCATTTGGAAGAGCCCTGATGGAGAATAATGCTTGGATGGTGGTCTTGTCGCATTGCTTCCTATGCTTTTGCCTTGATTTCTGGTCTTACCAGAAGGAATAATTCCTCACGAATTACCAAACAACTACATTGCAGAAAGCTACAAGAGCCCAATATCGATGTGCTTAGCAAGATGTTAGCAAATAAAATTGCTGGTCAGAGACTTGCAGTTTAAGATTTTTTTTTTTTGTTACAATAGGAGACTGAAACCAGGTATGCATGCTCCGAGTGTCAAACTCATGACCTGCAACTTGTGAGTTGGGGTCTCCTAGCCAGGTGAGCTATTGCTCAGAGTGCAACATTCTAGTAATTTTTGTGGAAGGAATTTTCTCTGGAGCTGGAGCAATGTCTGCATGGTGGGTGTCTGTCGTCTTGTTAAAGGGTGTACCTTGTTTTTGAATTAAAATTCAGTAAAGCATGCGTAGATAGGGGAAGAAGATAAAAGAGGGGAGAGGGGGGAACTGAAGGAATAAATTCAAGGGGAAGATGTCACTGCCCCCACCACATGGTGTCATGGAGTGGCTTGGATGGACCTGTCGTTGGTGTGAGGGTTGAATATACTGTAGCTGTTGGTATTGCTCTTCTTGCCTTCACTATCTTAGTATCTTTTTCTTTTTTCCTTTACCCCAGGTTCTTCTCATGTTAATGTTGGTCCATAACACAGCCAATTAAGGGTGTCTGACCTCCCTGCCTGTTTGTTCTCAGTACTTCATAAACTGTTGATTGGGCATCGCATTCTTGATGGTGATTTAAAGCATGGTTTGTCGCATTCGTTGCCATTCCATCTTGCTAAATGCATGGAGTTGCCGTGCTTGCGTCTGTTTCTCTGTAACCAGATCTGAGTCTCGAGCCTATGCAAGATATCTTGGTTTAAATGGTGAGCTTTTCCATCGAGTAAACCATTCTGAGCACTATGTCAAAAGGAAAGAGGAACAGTAAGTCCTCTCTTTTGTTGACAAGGAACCATTCTGAGCACTAGTCGCTTAGACCCACTTGGAAGGAAAATGTCGAGTCAAGACATGACTACCCTCTTGACGAGCTCCACTGTGATGAAGAAATGGATGCACCAGTGTTGCATTTGAAATTAGTGCTTAAGCTTAATGCCTTCTAGGCCCCCACCCTCCATGCCGTGCCCAAGTAATTTGGGATCGTAGGTGTCGATCGTAGGTGTCAGTGTTGCTAGACTCCTATTTACGCTAGACTGATATGGACTATTCATTTCTTTCATCGGATGATCCATATTCAACTATTTCTTCTTTCATAGGTAAAATGTGGTTAAGTAGGTCCGTACCAGATGCGCACTTGGCCATTGAACTCCTGACCTTTTATCAGAGAGTAACCAGTGAACTATGCCCTTTCGGGCCTGATATTGTCAACTTTTGACATTGTAGAGCTATCTGGAATCAGATTTGAGTTTGCCAACCATGACAATATTGGAAAACTTTCATGGTGATGATGTTCGTGATCAGAAGAGGTTCTACAGTGGCTGTTGCTTAGACTCGTCAACTGCGAACCAGCGCCTGTGGGCTGGACCCAGTTAAACCTGGCCCAGTAACAGAACCATGGGTAATCAGTGAGCTCGGCGCATTATTAAAGGGGAAAGGTATTTGCTTGGCCGGCATGGCTGACCCACTTTTAACCAGGTCCGCCACCGTATGGACGGGCCGGATTTGGCCTATGGACTAGGCTGGGCATACACCACCACCAAACAATCAAATGTTTCACTTTTATCATAATGCGTAACAAAAAATATCTGGTGACCTGGGTACCCATTTTGGTTGGGCCAAAGCATCACTGACCCTTACCATATGGTGCCTCCTAGTTGAACTTCATAGGTCCAGGTCTTGCTTGACTGGTTAAACCTTTCACTGATATGCATAGCAACATGTCTGGGGCTTGATTTGCAGAGGATTAAATGAAGAAGATTGTACTGAAAACAATCAAATGAAGATAATGAAAGTGTTTTTAGCTAGGAATTATTAACCTCTCGGGTTTGATTTTCAAATGAAGATAATGAAAGTGTTTTTGGCTATTTGTAGATGGTGACAAAGAGTAATCCCTCCATCTATTTAAAAATCAATCGGAATAGGGACTCGAATATATTTATATCTGGAAAGGACTCACAAGAAGTACGAGCTTTCTTTAATAAAGTTGGAAAGCGATTATTGTTTCCATTGTGTACCATATCGTTATCCATCAATATAGTTTCATACTGTCAGAAAAAGGAAAAAGAATATTAATGGCATTTGGATAAGTGACCTTATCGCCCCCAACATGAAACATAAATGAACCATTTTGAAGTAGATGAATGAGAATTCTTTCCATGAAAAGATGTACTCAAAGTGCACAACGAGCAATAGCTCACGTAGCTAGGGGTGGGCTCACAAATTGAAGGTCATGAGTTCGATACCTGGCGTGTGCATCTGGCTTGGGCCACCCACCAAACAAAAAGGAAGAGTTTTCCTTTCCTAATTTTGATAAAAAAGTCAATATTAAAGCCCCAAACGGTCTGCATATGAATACCATGTAGTCTGAATATGATGCGGGTCTCCTTCATAGGAGAGACGCGCACATGCAACACCTCTTTTTGGAAAGAGATGCCACATGGGTGCATCTCTCTCACAAAAGCAGAACGGAGTTTGGGCTTTAGCCGGTGGTCTCCGTATATATATAGATTGAGAATAAAATGGAAAATGGGATGTGTGCTTAGTAATTATAGATGAACATTTAGTAATTATATTATCAAAGTTATGGATTTCAGAATCCTCATATTATCTTTGTACTAGAGAAGCATCCTCATTGATAGGAGTCCACTAGCAAACATCTCATTATTCTGTACCGTTTGATTCCTTTTCCAGTAACAAAGACGGGGTACGATTGGAGGCCCAGATTCAAATGGATTTGGGTATCAGCCAGGAGGGCAGGCAGATCTCTTTCATGCTTGATGCCAAATGAATCCAATCCGCTCCACCATTTTGGACTCTATCATCTTGCAGGTCGTATGTGGGTATCTTTTTGGGTTCAATGGGCAGGCCGAAGCCAGATGCATGTCCCCAGTATCAAACTCACGACCTTCAACTTGTGAGTTCATCCCTAGCCGGGTGAAGTGTTGTTCTTTGTGCTGGTCTCATTTGTGGATTTGGCATATAATAATTGGATCAATAAGGGAATGTATGTATGACTGAGATTGAAAAATAATAAGTGTCAGAAAAAAATTAAATGCACTTTTTTTTTTATGATTTTCAATCTCAACAACCTATAACCCTTAATCGGATGATTGAGATTAATTTAGGTGGAGTTTGCACATGAATAATTTGTATCCTCCAACTTTCCTCCCTCTCTCTCTATCTATATATACACATATAGTCAAGTTATATATCTATATCTATATATGTATATACGTTGCTTCTCAACAATGTTATCTTGAAACAAACAATACGTTTTCTCATAAGTCAAACCACAAATAAAAAAAAGGAAACCAAATCACCTGTTTGGATTTGTTCTTTCAACACCCGTATCTTCGACAGTGCCAATGACCCTTCGATCATTTGTAATCTTTCTTCTAGGAAAGGGTAGATAAGAATGCATTTCTTATATATAGAATTGGGTACTAAGGTTGAATAATAAAACTCTTGTTGCTATGCAGTTTCTTTTAATATTTGAAAAAGTTACATCGTTGTATGGTTGCTTTTTTCTCTTGCTTCTTGCAATGATGTTTCAAATGAATCTTTTATCCCATACTTGTCAATTATTTGAACACGAATGGAAAAATCTCGAGACTTTCAACTTGTATGGTTTTCGTGTCGACCCCCTAGCAAGAAGAGTTGTAGCTCCCCCAAGTCAGTTCCAGGTTGCCCCTCGCATACATATAGTGCTTTAGAGTTCTAAATGAACCCATCTGGTTGTTTGGGAAAAATGCGTGGATGTCTAATCACAAGGCACAACACGATGTGCTCTGCACACTCATGCATTCTACTTAGGCTATATATATTAAATATAATGGTATAATTAGCTTTTTAAATTCAAATCTCTATTATTGATAATATGGTAGAGATGTTAGAGTATATATATAGAAAGAGAGTCTAGATTTAGGGAACCCACCCAATAGAGAACAAAGAACCATCTTTGATATGAAGAGTTGAGATGACAAAATAAAAACAGTTATTGCCCATGATGCATTAAATACAAATTATAAAAGCAATACTCTTAATTCAGATCTTGGTAATTGATAATATCAATCAAGTGGTAGAGATGATGAGTTCTTTGTGGTTTTCTGTTATTTTGGTGAGTTCTTTAAATTTAGATTCACTCTCTCTATATATTTTTGTTAGTTGTTTACCCTGAGCAGAATGCATGAACCTAATCATGGAGAAACTTGCAGATCCGACGCGTCCCTTGTACTCAGTGTGCCTGACCTCTCGGGCTTTACAGGAAGGAATCTTTCGACTATTTTAATTACCATAAATCGCCCATGATTCCATTTTTCTTTTACAAAGTTTACGGGGTATTAGCTCAACTGGCAGGGGGCTCTGACTCCCACGGCTCAGGTGGTGAGTTCGATTTGTGGGGCACGCTGCATGCATGCGTAAGCGTATGCATGTGTTAAGCTTCGGCCTCCCCTTGTAAACAAGTATAAGCAAAAAATGTTGGCTTGAGCTCCCATCTATAAATTTGACAAATCTGGAATCAGCCCCGGGCTAATTTGGTTACGGTTTCAGGTTCTGGGCTAACCGGAACCGGACATGTCAGGGGTGATATTTGAGTATATCATTTACTGTGAAAACTATATCCACAACTTTTCCGGGTCGTGAGCGAGACCTACGGATAATCCCTTCAAAAATTTGGCCAAACCACGCCAAGATAAACTTGCTAAAGTCCAGAACATCCTTCAGACATTTTCTGAACCATGAACCGTAATAAATAAAATGTTCTAGTTAAGATTAGTAAAGCTTGATTTCAAGAGCTTTACCAGAGTCGACAATCTAGCCTTTGTGCACTTAGTCAGCCTCTCAAGATTTGACTGATTGAATGTGTAAAAGTTTCATAAACTCATATAGTTAATATATGACGAAATGTAGATGGCACTAAAACCAGTCAAATGTGGTTCAACGACTGGCGGTGGTGGGGGAGGAGCGTGACGCTCAAGCAGGTTTACCCTTAACTGTGTGGTCTTGAGTGCAACTTGCACTTAAAGACTTGATGATTCACGAGATTCTTCAATTAACATCACGTGTCGCATTTCACTTCTTTATCGTTGTAGGAGCCAAGATATATCAATTGACAAAAGTCATTTTGATAAAGGCCAAGATCACCCCCATTGTCGAGGGGGAGGAGGGGGTGTTTTTTACTCATAAGGTCCTTGACAACTACCAATGTTATTTTACTTGTTATGGCCGGAGGGACATCCTCATCCCGTGTGCCCCATGCCAAAACCGTAGGCTTTGGCTTGGACCAACATGGAGAAGAGGGCGGCAGCCGATCAAAGGATGCCTGCCCGAGGGAAAGGTGATCCAATGGGTGAAGGTTTGGAAGTGTGTTGTTCTAGATAGACGATGATTCTTCTGCTGGTTCACCTACGAAAAACCTTATAACGACTTCTCCTTCCTTTAGATGATAAAATTCAATCTTCTCACAGTGTCTTAAACCCAAGTTTTCTATTTCATTCCATGAACAGAGGGACCAAGTCCACCTCAAATGGCATTTCTTTTCCAAAGGAGAGGGGAGGCTGGTGAAGCCAGATGCATGTCCTGGATATTGAACTCATTGCCTTGAACTTGTGAGTCAACCCCTTGCCAAGTGAGCTATTGGTCTTTATAACTGATTGTGTGTGTGAGAGAGAAAGAGAGAGAGAGACGCAATATCTTACTCACGAGTGTTGCCAAAGCTTCAATCGTAAGATGAGTGGTTTCAAAGCTTCAATCGTGGCCTCAAAAACCACGTAATCAATGTGGGCCCCATGAGATCTCCTGGTCCACGTGGCATGTGCTCAGCTATCAGCCCTCATCCACTGAAGGATACTTGCGGATATGGTAAAACCATCACCAGCCAATGAAGATGTGCTGACTTCGCACAAATGAGCTTGTCCGGAAGGCCGGTGGCTTTGGCAAAGGTCGCATTACCATGCGCCGTACCGTGAAGAGTGCTCCTCAGAGCATTTGGTAAGTAGTTTAATTGCAGTAAACATTAGCCTTCAAAGCATTAGCAACTTTTTTTTTTCCTTTGATATTTGTTAGTTTTGTTCTTTAATACTCCTCTATCTCATGTCACTCAAGAACATCATTACTAATTCTTAGCAAGATGGGGCTAACCATTACATAAAGCCAGTGACATTGCAAGTATGTATAATAGATTACATAAAATGGTTAGCAGCTCATGATACAGCCACATGAGTTATTATCTTGTCTTGTAAAGGTCAATAATAATAACAATGAACCAAATAAAAAGGTCAATAATAACATTCTCTGCAAAAATTTGAAGTGAGGTCCTGATAATTTGTTTCAAAATCTGACTTTGCATGACATGTTGTCAAAAACAGGTATGGCCCTGACCGTCCCAAGTACTTGGGTCCCTTCTCTGACCAAATTCCATCATATCTGACTGGTGAGTTTCCTGGTGACTACGGATGGGACACAGCTGGATTATCAGCAGACCCTGAAACCTTTGCCAGGAACCGTGAGCTTGAGGTAATTCACAGCAGATGGGCCATGCTAGGTGCACTGGGCATTACCTTCCCAGAAATCCTTGAAAAGAATGGTGTCAAATTTGGTGAGGCAGTGTGGTTCAAGGCTGGTGCCCAGATCTTCTCTGAGGGTGGCCTTGACTATTTAGGCAACCCAAATCTGATTCATGCTCAGAGCATCCTTGCAATCTGGGCTGTTCAAGTTGTGCTCATGGGATTTGTTGAAGGCTACAGGGTTGGTGGAGGACCACTTGGTGAAGGACTAGACCCAATTTACCCTGGTGGTGCCTTTGACCCACTTGGTCTGGCTGATGATCCTGATGCATTTGCAGAGTTGAGTTGAAGGTGAAGGAAATCAAGAACGGCCGATTGGCGATGTTCTCTGTGTTTGGTTTCTTTGTTCACACAATCCCTGTGCAAAGTGATGAAAGCGAAGGACGATCCCTTACCACAATTTCACGTTCAAATGCTTTGGAGATTAACTTGGCTTACAGTATGGCAATCATTACATATGCGCAAATTCTTCATTATTCTGATTGGAGTTGGTGGAGCAAATAGTGATAAGTCCAAAGGCAACCGCAAGTTTTTCACTGTGCCTGAAAAGGGCAGTTTCCTTCTCTTTCTTCATCTATGTCTAGTGAACCTCACTTTGTGGTTGGTGCATAGCCCTCAATCTTTAATTTTGCAGCCACTACATCTAACATATGCTCTGATATCATTTATCTGAGGGTGTGTCTTATCTCCTGCCAGGAATTCATGAACTATTCCATTTGCTTCAATCATGCTACAACCAGGTGTCTTCACCACCCCATGTTGTAGCCATAATTCCCCTAACTTCAAGAACATCACCCCAATTTCCTTTGAAGCATATATATTTGACAATAATACATGGAAAACCATCATGGTCAGGCGTTGAAGCTGAATGAGTTTTCTTCCCACCCCCTCCCCCATTTCATTGTTATGGTGTTTTCTACAAGCCCCAAGCAAAGCACCCCAAGTAGCAACATCAGGTGCCATTGGCATACTCTCAACTCAGTTCCTCAGCTTCTTTAAGTAAACCTGCACGTCCTAAAAGATCAACCATGTATCCATAATGCTTAACATTTGGCTCTATCTTGTGCTCTTTGGATCATGGAACTAAAGTAGTGGCGCCCCTCATCCACTAGGCCCATGTGCCGACAGGCCCCAAGAACTCCCATAAATGTTATCTCATTAGGGAAGTGTCCTTAGTTTTTTTCATATCTGCAAACATGTCAAGTGACTTTTTCTAACAAACCATTCTATTGCCAACCCTAAGAATGAGAGCATTCCATGTAGAAACCCCTTTTTTCCTCCATCGTGATAGAAAACCTCCAATGCATGTTCCACACACCCACCTTTCATATACATATCTATAAGAGAAGTTCCAAGCTTCACATCTAATAAGATGTCATTCCTAGAAATATATTCATGAACCATGCGACCCATTTCCAAAGCACCAATATCACCGCAAGCAGAGAGCACACTGACCATAGTGATTCCATCAGGTTTCACGCCCGACAACTGCATTTCATGGAACAGTGTCAATGCTTCGTTAGGTTGCCTCTTCTGAGCGTAGGCAGAAATCATTGAGCTCCAAGATACCAAATCTCTCCGAGAACTCTTTTCAAACAATTCGCGTGCCGATTGCACATCCCCACTCAGCGCATACCCATGAATCATAGTATTCCAAGACACCAAGTCTCGTTGAAGCATTACATCAAACAACTGCCTTGCATATTCAAAGCATCCGAATCTACAGTAGAGAGCCAACATTGCATTGTTGACAACCAAATCTCTCTCAGGAAGCTCAAAAAACACTTGGCTTGCTTCGCCGAAACCACTGCAATTAGCATACATCACCAACAAGGCAGTCTGCACAAACAGATCGCATCGGAATCCGAGTTTTACGACGTGAGCATGGACCATTTTCCCTTGCAAATCATTATCGAACTTAGCGCATGCTTGCAAAGCAAGAGAGAAGCTGAAACTATCGCGAATTGAAGGACTCATCCGATCAAACAAGACGATGGCTTCATGGTGATCACCATTCTGCAAGTAAGCACGCATCATGGTGTTGACGATGAACGAGTCCGGCGACAAAACCCGATCAAAAATCGAACGCGAAAAATGTAACTGTTTTGTAGAGAGAGAGTCTAAGAGTTTGGCTATGATGAAGTTGTTGGAGAAGAGCGACGCTTTGACGACGACAGCATGGATTTGTAGCCGTTCATCGTGGGTGGCAGAGTTCTTAAGGAGAGACATGATGAGTTTTTCGTTCTGAATTTGGTGAAAGTTAGACCATGGAAAGCGCAGGCAGCGGAATTTCATAGACAGCATTCTCCTCTCCTTCCCATCGAAAAAGTGAGGAGAGTCGATGTTCTGGCTCTGCTCGGAATTTATCAAGCCTTCCGGATTTCTGAGCGGGATTCGGACATGGGTAATGGACTAGATTCAAGATTTGGTAAATCCAGAATATGCCACTAGTTCTTAGAGATGCCAAAATGGGCATGGCCTTGGAAAAGTACAGGAACGGGCCGGGCCAGCCCGTGTCGCCCAACATGACCTGATGTTATATTTATATATATACATGTAATCGAAAAACTAGGGGCCGAGTTGGATAAGCATTTTAGAGGCCCATATAAAATGTGGGACAGCCCGGCCTATATTGACATCTCTACCAGTTCTTAGGAACTCTGCCTTTTGAACAAGAAAAATCTAGCCAACCCAATTTCGGGCCTGGATAGGACTAGGGATGGCAATAGAATGGGTAAGGGTTTAGGTTCTCTTTTCTTCAATGAGTGATGGAGCGGGTACAGGGCACATAATCCCTGTACCAGAACCCACATCTGATTTGTTTGGATATTTCCTGCCCCATTCGGGTTGGGTTGGATCGGGGAAATTTCGGCACCATATCAGGTTGCATGGGTCGGGTGAACATTTCTGTCCCTATCTAGGGCTAGCGAAGCGTTTTCTATAAGAGCTCTCTCATGTTCATATGTTTACAAACAATTCGTGTTTGAACATGTTCATTTATAAGACCTTAGCTCGAACTTGCTTGGATCTGTCTGTTCTCTTAACCTGTGTTTGAGTTCCTTTGTACTCGTTGTGTTTATCTTAGCTCGATCAAAGCAATGAACCGGTGCCCTTGATTTACATGAACATGAACAAGTTAGTAAAGAGTTGAACTTAGCCGATCTACGAGCAACTAGGTTCATTCTCCAGCCCCAGGGCTAGCCGACAAGGACTTGGTGGTCCGACACCGGGTGCACAGCCGGTAAGGATCCGCCTACAACATAGATTAATCAATATTATAAACGACTCGGCCAAGAATTAGATCTTGCATGAGTCATGGTCAGGCCTACAGGAATGATACCGCAGGGAATATACAGAATACAAAGATTTGGATATGCCAGGAACCTTGTTGCAAATTGTTGACTGTGTTTGAATAAACAAGACAAGCTAAGCAAAGATCCTTGCCCCTGCTGAAGGCCTCACTCCACAAAACCCACTTCTATTCAGTAACTGGTGAGAGGAGGTCATAGCATTAGGAAATTCTGCTGAAAGTTTTGTTAAAGGCCACATTCTCCCTTGCAACAAGCAATAGCTCAGTTGGTCAGGGGGTTGACTCACAAGTTGAAGGTCATGAATTTGATACTCGAGCATGCAATCTGGCTTCAGCCTCCCTGTTGTACCAAAGAAAAATACCACATCTTCCACCACCACTAAATGAATTATGATTAGCCAAAACGCCCCAAGAGCGCAAATCAAATCGTCTTTTAACTAGTAACAGCACCTTGTTCCCCCGATCAGTTGAAGTGATTCGACTATTTGCTTGTTAAACCTGCCACAGTAGCTTCCAAAATATTTTCTTTTCATGGAGGTGATATATTATTATTTATTTGTTTGATGATTGATAAGGGGGCTGGGATTAAGGCAGATCCTACCAGATGCAGGATTAACCATTTGTCGAACTCTTGATATCATAGCATATAGGCCCCTCCTAACCAGTGTCTTGTGCCCCTTGCAGGCCAGTTTACCCTTTGAGTTGCAGGAACTCGCCACCCTTGGCATCTCGCCTAATAGCCACAAATGCTCGAGCAATGAAAGGATGACGGAGTGCAAAATTCAACTTTTAAGAAAAATATTAGAAGCCCCAACAGCAATACAAGAGTGAACGATCTGGGAGATCTAATCAAATAATCTAAGCTGTATCTGAAAGAGGGAGACACTGTGTAAAGCTGTATCGCAACAGAGTTACTCGCAGAGGGTTTTCAAAACAGGAGAATAAATAAAGGAGTTTATGATGCATAATTGCATATATCAATCAAATATCCCACACTAGGTGGGGTCGGCTAATCAATTCACAACAGTGTTCAACGATATTCAGTGAGCCCTAGATATCTGCCTAAATGCGAGTAAGGGATCAGCTTAGCAGATGAATTATGAGAGCGAAGAGATGAATCTTCGAAAAACACTAGAAGTCATGGATTTGTTAACTAACCAACCTAAGATGAATACACAATGATCATACAAAGTGCATCTTTTCAGTACCAGGCACAAGAGGTAACTAAGGTTTTGTTTTTCCAGCCAAGGTACAAGATGCCATCTCTTTCATCAAGCGTATAGTCTCTGCAATAACTCTGCAGTAAAGTTTTAATGGTAGCATTAACCAAAGAACTCAGGGGGTATGGGCTAAACCCAGCCATGGTGAAGCGCGATCTCCACTTCTCGAGAAGCTCGTGTCTTTCTACTCTCTCAGCACCCTCGCATGCAATTATGTTCACTATCTCACCTGCCAAACACTGTTGTTCAACGTCAATACGGTTCTTGCTATCTCTTGGTAGAGTTATATCTATCGATTCGAACATGGGACTGTAGTAATTCAGAGCCTCAACGAACCTGGTAAAGAAGGGTGCAGTGTTGGCATTGCATTCTTGTTCTACCAGAGTCACCACCTTTGGTGATAAGCTCTTAACCATGCGGAGAAGTCTGTCTCTGTGATTGACGGTGCTTACACTCTCATCTGGCATGTGATGGAGTTGGAAAGGGAAATTTACAGCTATTGCTTCACCTGGTCGAACCTTCAGCATGTCGACTTCCACATCACATCCAGACATGGCCGCAGCATTGAACTCGAACGGCACATTGTATGACTTGGCGATCCACGACAGCCTCTGCTCAACTAATTGCATTCCTCCACCTCTGGCATATGCTGATCTCACATCGTCAATACCCGTAATGCGTACATGAGGTGGCCCACCTGGCCTTGCAGCAAGAGCTTGAATCAGGGTAATCCACTGAGCGCCCTGTGAGATTTGGAAATCAATGATATGGACCCTATCTTCTCCCTTCAGTGCTTCAGCTATGGCACCATTTGCAGATAGATAACCAAATTTGAAATAAGGACAGATTTCATAGAGGGTGTGCATATATGATAGGAGGTCAGAACTAGTTGGCTCCTTGCATTTTAGAGACTTGCAGATAGCACTTCCAGATGATGCCAGCCTTGCTATTAGTCCTTCCAGCATGTAAGCGCCTACTCGCTGGATCGGTTCACCTGATACTGAAACCATCTGCTTCAGCTGCTCCATCAACGATTCTGCTAACATCAAATTCTCCTCGGCAACAGCTTTTGCACATGCAATCAGGATGTTCTTTATGCCGCCTTCTCGAATCTCTTTCCATGCTTCTGGTCCAAACATCACATGGCTTTGGAGGGAACTTCCACACACATCTCCATACTCTAAATCAGACTCAAGCAGTACTCTTTCTAGTTCTCTTAATGTGAGCGTCAAATAATTTTCCTCTTCTTTAGTTAAGAAAGAATGAGCTACTGTCGAATCGTGGGTATTATCAGGGGAATGATGTAGGTCAGACAGGGATGTGTGAGAATCTTGTTGAGAAACACCGCTCCCACCTGGTGATGAACTTTGTACGGATGAACTACAAAGAGATTGTCCAGCAGCACAAAACGATGACTCAAGCGTGCAGTATTGCATCTGAGACATAGAAGCAGGAACATTCCCTCTCTGGAACTCATCAGGACATTGGAGACTAGGTGAAGGCCGAGGCCTGCAAGATGAAACATCACGATGGAGCTGACCTTGATTTCCACATGCCATTGAAGGCTGAATCGGAGAATAATTACTCAGGTAGTCTTCCCCAGAGCCTAAGAAATACTGACTGTTCATGCTGGCCATATTGTTCTCTGATGTCCACTGGCAACTCAAAACTAAGATACCAAAATGAAGTTTGTTGTACAAAATTACTTGGAAACTGTGCAACACTCTTTCCAGGAACCGGTTCAAGAGATCATAGTCTTCATCTATAAGTAGACTTTCCTCCTGATGAAAACAGCATCACAATTATCTGCCATCATAACCAAGAGAGTGATCAGAAATTGAAATGCTACAGGTATGAAAGAAGATTAGCAGGAGTTGCTTTACTAGAGCTGCATATAACAGAGAAAAGCTCTATGGTGCGGTTATTTCCAGTGTAAAAGAACCCATAATAACAGTTCATGTATTTGACTTGTTTAGTGAATTTTACTGTACTTGCCATTGAAAGTATGTATTGATTCACCAAGATAACTTTTCAAACGAAGATATTCCAAAACAAAGAGGAATTCATTAACAAAAACAGTAAGGATATAACTCAATCGAGGACAATTATCAGCAGGCAAGGGAAGTACACATTCATTCATCCACATACGGCCATCAAGAACCAACTCCAAAGATCAATATTTTTGTCAGAAAGAAAAAGAGCATCATGTCGTGTTATTTTCAGAAACAGGAAGCGACAAAACAAACCAGTTCACCTTTGAAACTCAACTTCCGAAAAGATTGAGGTAAAAGAGAGCAGGCTATGCCAAATCTTTTGAGGTATAACTCAAAAATAGGAACTTTTGAAGCAGGAATCCTTGCTAAGATGACAAATCCAGCATTGGATGCCTCTACATGAGCTTCAGGTTAGTTGAACCCGGCTCAAGCGAGCCCCTGGGGCCACTAACCCGCGAGGGACAGAGGGAAGCCATAGTCGAGCAGCACCACGTTTTCAAGAAATTTTGAAGATGGGAACAAAAAAATCGGTGGAACCAGAGCACAAACATGTTGAGTTAGAGAAGGTAATATCAGAAATAGAGCAAAGACGTACTTTTTAGTAGAAAATTCCGTTCTTTAATCAGGGAATCATCACACAAGGGGCGAAGGACAATCACCCACACATATTTGGGAATGTAAGAAATTAAGAGATATGGTAGCAAAAACATCATCGCTACCCAAAAGGAACTTTCTAAACTCACATGACTGCACAAGAACACCAACCAGAAAACATGCTTGAAGTTAACGATCAGAAAAACTGCTGAAACAAAGGAAGATTTATGAACCATCAGTCTCAAACAACTGTAAGTCAGCACCAACTTAGTTTCATCAAATCCCGAAGAGAAGTCCTAACCACCACAACATCATCCAAACAAAGGCCCTAAATTTTAAATGCCCAATTATCCAAACAAAGGTCCTAACCACTGAACACACTCAGATCCCTCTCTTTCTCTGTTTCCCCCCCCTCCTCTCTCTTGCAAGCATTAGCTAGATGATTGATACCATACAAGGATTGAAAAAAATAGAAACTTATGTTTACAAACCTTGAGAAGAGGAGCAAGAGAAATCTGAGGTGGGGAGATCAGGAACGGATGATGGTGTTCAAAGGAATCAAGCACGCACACACTTAAGAGAACCAACTGCCCACAGGAATTCACAAAGCAAAGAACGGATTTCAAGACAGAAACCGAGTAGAAGATACATACTCTGCAGAACCCATTAACTGCATCCCCACTCAAAGACACAAACGAAGACCAAAAATGCAGTCAGCATGGGACCAGAAAGGAACACGGTTGACCCACACGCTTTGTAGAAATACCGACATGTCAGACCCAGTTTGGATCCGTACGGATTCAGATCCGAACCCGCTTTTGGTTAAGTAGACCCTATCATTGGAGAAGATATAAAAATAAGAGACGACATCAGAAAACAAAATTCTAATGTATTTATATTGGTCTTTTGTATCTGGTCCCGGATTCTTGATAGTAATTCCGAGATCCGTATAAAGATTGGATATTGTATGTGTGATGTTATTTATTATTTTATTATGAAATGTTGGACCCTGACGGGTTTGACACGCCTGAGTTCGGTCGGGTCTGACCTGCCGTCGATGCTACTTCTAAAACACCTATTAGGCGGTTCAAACCTGAACAATGCCGCCCGTAGAACTGGCGGTAAGAGCAATCCGGGATCCCCCAGTTTGCTTAGGTTTATGGGTTCGGTTTTCGGAAACTGATTCAAAACCAGAACTAGAACCGACAATTCCAAACCTCTCTTAACCATGTTTTAAACATTTTTTCAAAACCTTTTTGTCGTAAACATATCGGTAGCTCCATACCTCCATTGTGGTTGGTCGGGAGTTCAACTCCTAAAAGACACATTATACTTTTCTAAAAAAAATTGAATTCATATCAGTGGTTTTGAAACCAGAACCAGAATCGCCTTCTGAGTGTTTTGGTTCCGACCCTAGGTTCCAGGCAAACTAGAATCAACGGTTTGAAGCTTACCCGGAACCGGACAAGCACCGGCCAACCGTCTCTCTTAAAATAAAACGGAAAGGAAGTTTGCAGCCCTTGAACGGCTTATACGTACACACTTTTGTTTCTTTTATTATTTTGTAGGATGTCATTGGATTCTCTCAAACCCAAAGTTTATTTGGCTCGTTCCCTTTATTCTCTTTCTTAATATTTATTTGAGGCACTCATCTAAAGCTTTCTATAAGTTAGTTCTTTTCTTAATTTCGGGTACAATGGAGAGGCAAGATGCATGCCCCGGGTGTCGATCTCATGACCTTCGATTTGTGAGTTGACCCCCTTGTAGCCAGGTGACCTTACTTTATGATATTCTTGTTAAATCTAAAAGGGTCGTCACTGTGACGTTGGTGAAGTATATAACGGTTCATGATATATCTGTTCTTTATATTTAAAAGGTTGTTAATGCTGAATATTTAAAAGGCTAAATTGGGGAATGGTGCTGGTAATTTTTTCATTTTCTTCTTTGTATATTAATATTGAAATTAAAATCTATTGGCACCTACTTAAGTTTTTAATTTTTTTTAGAAAATAGAAACTTTTTAAGCAGGAATCCTTGCTAAGATGACAAATCCAGCATTGGGTGCCTCTACATGAGCTTCAGGTTAGTTGAACCCGGCTCAAGCGAGCCCCTGGGGCCACTAACCCGCGAGGGACAGAGGGAAGCCATAGTCGAGCAGCACCACGTTTTCAAGAAATTTTGAAGATGGGAACAAAAAATCGGAATTTTCTATTTGCATTGAATTCCTGCAAGACCATTTGTTCCAGCGCGGTTCTGATTTGAATCCAAGACCATTTGAAGCCAACAAAAAAATAAAAGTAAAAAAAAGTAAAAAAAATCCGATGAGCCCACTGAGACCTAAACATGGTCAGTTCTTGTTCGAGTTCAGAACCGCCTGATAAAAAAAATTAATTTAAAGAAAAATAAAAATATTTCCTAGACCGCTTGTCAAGATCCTCTGTATGTGGTATGCGTAACCAACCAAATAAGCTCGGGGACTGAGCCACATACTTGTCTCTCCTTTTGCTTGCTGTCATTGAGGGGAAGAATTGAGCTTTCTGGTTGAACTGAATTCATATTGAAGTCCTTCACACCTGCATTGAATTCCTCTCGACCCCATACAAGTAGACAACGCGTGATCAACGCTGACCTCTTTCGTGTCGACACAATTATGTAGTCAAACCTGAGAATGACGACGAACGATCTGATTCAGACAAGGGAATGGACTCGATATCTAGCGTATCATTGCTTATCTATTTGCATACAAGATATTAGAATTTAGACATGGTGGGTTATGGTTTTTCTGGGACCAAGAACTGGAACCGAACTGAGGTCGAGCTGGTTCCAGGCCCGGTTTGACCGTTTCAGCTTCAGCTGGTTCCTATTACCATCCATGACTACAAGATATCATCATAATTTGACCTCTTCCTCCTCCTCTTAATAATAATAATAATAATAATAATAATAATAATAATCTTAGATTTTGTTTCTGGAGTCCAATAGAATTGAATGGCTTGAATAAAATCTATGGGTTTTTAATTTGATGTTGACTGGTCTGCGGGTTTTACCAAAATGAGTCGACTTTAGTGAAACTAACTATTATCTTCTCGTTTTAACTGACATGGTTAGTTCAAAAACAGATCTTCTCATCAACAGTAAAAGCATTGGTTTCCTATTTTAATAATATATATATATATATAAACTCCGCCCATGTAAGGAATTACTCTTGCATGACCGGTTCCAAGCCCGGATAAAGGAAGAGGGTTGCATTATGCTTTTGACAACTAACGTAAAACTTTGTTAAACTTGTTTATTATGGATTGTACAAATTATGATAGAGCAATGTGAAAACAAAGAATCTAAGTACCTGACACCATCTAGTATGAGAAAAGGCTTATTTGCTGTTGCTATATATATATATATATATATATATATATATATATATATATAGAGAGAGAGAGAGAGAGAGAGAGAGAGGTGTAAATGCTCAAACTTCATCTATGCTCAAATCTACTCAAATATTTTAATTATTCAATTGATATGATAAATGGTGGAGATTTGAATCAAAAGTACTAATATACTCTTGTACTTTGTATTTGATGGAATGCTTTATCACCTCAATTACAAGAACTAAAACCAAACCAGAATCTGAATCAAACCTTAATCCAAGCCAAAGCCAGACCAAATATGGAAAAGCTGTCAAATCAAAGCAGAGTGGTCCCTGTGAAAAATAACATGTATTATTGAAATAATGAAGTGAGCTTCCATCAGATGTTAGATAGGAGGTTTGATAAAAACTCTTAAGAACATCCAGGACACACATTTATTCCCTGAATCGATTGCTTTTGCAAACTTACGATCTTGATTGCATGCTTCTTGTCCTCCCCTTTGTCTTCTTCTCTCTTTGTCCTCCTTGTACTGTTGTATTTATTTTTAAAAATCAATCATAGAAAAAATCTATACAACCACCTCAAACGTTAGTGAGAGTTTGTATTAGCTCTCTCGGCCTATGTCCAATCTAATTCAAGATTGAAGAGAGCAGCTAGTACTAACTGCCGTATAAATCAGTTTGTACATACTGGTTACTCTCTTTCTCTCTCTCCAACAACAACAATAACTAAGCCTTTTCCCATACTAGACGGGATCGGCTATATGGATTCTTTGTTTTCACATAACCCCATATAATTCATGGTATAAAAATTCGACAAAGTTTTATGATAGTCGTCGGAAGCTTAACGCAACCCTTCTCCTTTATCCGGGCTTGGGATCGGCTATGCAAGGGTGATCCCTTACATGGGCAGAGTTTCTCTCTCTCTCCAATTGGTATAAATTCAGCTGTACATTCTAGTTCATATCTCGTGTTTATGCCAACTACTCGAGTGAGATGTAATCAAATGGCAGAGTTTCTTTAACTTGAACAACAGTTACGTTCTAATCTTGAACACGCAAGCTGGTATCCATTTCTTCTAACTCATGGCTCAACCCAAATTATGTTCGTTGGGTTCAAACAAATAACCAAAGAGCATTTATTCCGCTCATTTAGCAGCTCACATTTTATTCATAGAATTTAATGTTTGTAAGACAACCTCAAATTTATACTTAAGTTGGCAAATGATGAAGTTTAGGCTGAGAGATTTACGACATGTCACACCGGCTTTTGGTTCAAGCAAAAGCTGCTCAAAGCAGTAAACTAAAATCATTTCAATTTTGGAGCGTGGAGTGCTTGTACTGACCTTTAGGGCGTGTTTGATGAGCGGTTTCAAGCACTGTAGGCCAAGACCCACGTGAGGATGGTTTGGAAGAACCATGCTTGTATGTTTGAATCACAGTGAAATTGATGCTCAGATTTTTGTATAAAGTGGGAAACATAGAGAGAAAAAGAAGCATTTGAGTTGTCATATGAAAGCCATAAGTTCAGTTCATCTGGCCCATCTCTCCTTGGTTCTGATGTTTTTAACTTAAATTGGTCCTTTGGAACTATAATAATTGATTTCACATTTGATACAATGAAACTTGGAACAGCCGGCACAAAGTTCGAGGCCTAATTCCTTAAAACCACGAATCAAACACACCCTTAAGTCCTCCGTTTCCAATTCAATGGGAGGAAAGGCTCTGAAAGCATGGGCGGACAGACAAAGTTACTGAACGGCTCCCTGTTTGTTTTGGAAAAGATAAATAGGCTCTAGAACAGGCAGTTCCCTGCATTTATATCCCATTTTAAGAGAACAGAGGCTGGGAAAGTGGCACCAAAATCAGAGAACTCACTGCTTTTGGCAAGAAAAGTAGCGCGATAGTAGGTATCCTCACTACCCCATAGTTTCAAAAAACTGAAGGGGAGGCAAAACAAGATTGTACTCCGATGGCTCTAACAGTGCATGGATTCCCTAGTAGATTTACGACACAGGTAACTCAAAGCCATTTAGCACACAATCTCATTACCAAAAGATATAATACTCTGCATCACACATGACAATTCTCTAATTACTATCATGGTACAAGTGATACAAACCTTCGGTAATCACATACTTTTTACATCAAAGGCAACGTTCATCTCACACAAGCACGCACACACACACACACACACACACACAGAGAGAGAGAGAGAGAGAGAGAGAGAGAGAGAGAGAGAGAGAGAGAGAGAGAGAGAGAGAGAGAGAGAGAGAGAGAGAGAACTTCTCTTGTTTGTCATGTATAAACAATCACAAAACAAGGAAGAACAGCATTAGGATTGCTTGCATATAAATCACCCCACTTGGAGCACAACCCTCCCTTCCCAACAACCGAGTCGAACCCATCTCCACCCACATATGACCCGATGTCGGCCACGTTCAATACCCTCCCGGCAATCACCCTGCACACTACCACTGCTCTCTTCACCTTTCCATTGCACTCTGCTTTCAGCGAGAACAACGGATCCTCTCCGATCACACCAGAAGCAGACATTCTGATCCCATTCTTTTTCATCTCTTCGGTCATGAAGCCACTTTGAATTATCCGGCAAACGCCACACTGAGCGTCACAGCACAGATCAGACAGCTTCACTGTCGAAAGAGGGCAAGCCATAGTGGTGGAGTGGAATCTCAGCAGCTCATTGCCGTCAGCAATGCTCCTTGGATTGCCCTTCTGATGCTGTACTCTCTCTGCTCTGCTCTTCACCATCTCCCTGTACTGTTCAAACTTTTCCAGCGTCTCCGGTGAATTATTCACCTTCAACACCCTCTCAATCTTCCGGCCTTCTGGCGACATTGATGAGGTTTGGGAAATCATCTCAATGATGTTCCTTGATGTGTCACCAACACCGAGTTCTGTTAAAAAAGGGGAAAAAACAAAGTGAGCAACTAGTTACGCACGACACTCTATCCAACCTTGCACTTATTTGGAAAATCAATTGAAGCATAGCATCTCAATATTTGCCAGCTGTTGCATCCAAGTACTGTTCTTCGCACTACAGTATGAGAAGGAAGAAAAGCACTTTGGCATGTAAGTATATGTGACAGATGATTCTCACTAGTGGGATTTATTTTCCTTGTTTACCACAAAATTGCTTTGCCTGTGACTCTCAATCTTCAAAACTCTCGACTTTGGATCACTGGCTTTCACCTCTCAAGTTTAAAACAAGCGTGAGTGGCCATGAACCATAACCTTAACCAAACTTTTTCCCCACTGAGGTAGGATAGGCTAAAGGGTAAACACGAGGACCTTCCACCTTTACGCTGCACACCGGCAATGTAAGGGTAAATCCTCACTATAGATAGAGTTAGGCATCCCTCGGAAAATCCTGCATAAATAATTCCTCAGCATGGAGACTGTCCGGAATCTTGTGATTGAAAGGTCAAGCTTCACAAGGGCGATCAACCAGCACAAATGTAATTATAAACTTGATAATTGGAATGACACCTATGATTATTAAATGAGGAAGATGTGTTTGAAATAATTGGGGTATGTGAAAAAATGGCCACACGAAACCTTAGTGCTCTGGTGGGAAAAGTTGGATAAACGCTAGAAAAGCAAGCCATGGGAAATCCAAGAATTGGAAACAAACCACAAAACATGATCCTTAACTTTTCCCAAGTTAAGCACAGGCATGCCTTAGTATGGATCATCTCGTCTACATAGACCCACCTACGATGGGAAAACGCTTAGTTTTAGCTTTAATTTGATACGGGAGAGTACATTCGCAGAGCCAAAACTTAGATTACATGTTTTCACAAGGCTAGGGACATGTCACTCATGATTGAATTCCACAAGAGAGAAAAGGTTCAACAAGTCTGATCAAAACCAAGTTGATGTACATTGTTTGACACACCGAATCACTGGGTGCCCTAGGCAAGATTACTGAGCACAGCCATAATTTGTCACAAAGCAGGTCAATCAACTTCAACAGCCGTCGCAATGGGATACATAAAAGTGCAGACTGGTTCTGGTTTTGCTTGGACATGTTAATGCGAATTAGCAAGGATTAATCTTGATAGAACCAGAGACGTTCCATTACACGACATTTTTCTTATCGTTACCACGAGCCTACGACAACAACTAATAGTGGTGGTGGTTTGGTTTTGCATTACACAACTGGGACTTGTCAATGCCAGTGTCCCTATTCCTTTTCTCCAAAAGGCTCCACTGCCACTATTCACGCTCACCAAACATGGCCCCATATGGGACCTTAAGTCCATGCTAGGTCCTATCCATATGATCGCTATACACTTATAAAAGACCTAGCCGCAACCTTATAGCTCGAACCCACATCCTCATTTGGTTCATAGTAGGCCAATGTCGAATCTTACCAGCGCGGACCCACGGTCCAAGCCCATGGCTCACTCACACTGGCCTAACACGGATAGGGGGGCTAAGCGACAGCTTATTAAAACAAAGAATAGAACCATATTTGGGTCCCAAGCCCTGAACTATGGCATGCCAGTCCAAACCTGATAACTACGTAAACCCAGAATTGAGCCCAATTAGGCAAACTTTGAACATAGCCTCAGTCAGCATCCTCCCCTAAAGCTTAATTCAACATGCCTACGCCGAAACCAAAGCCCAACTGGGTTTGTCCTAAGCAAGCTGTTCTGATTCAGTAAGCAGGATTCGTGCTAGCTCCCGAACCAAAAAGGTATAGCCGGAAGTGTTTGAACCGGGTTCGCCCAGACAGTCCAAGCTGAGCCAAAGTGTTTGATCTTACCACAGTCCGGCCTAAGTGGGTTCAACTGCAACAGAGTGTCGTGCACTTTCTAGCGGCTTGGCCCAGTGAAAGGAGGTCATGAGTTCGACACCCAGTGTGAGCCTTTCCGGGGCATGAAGTACAGTATCTTGGCCCAAGCGGTCGCCCAGAGACAAATGCAATTGAAGTGCCAAAAAAAAAAACTAATTTCTTACATAAATGAAGTAACGAATTTGAATTCTTCAACTATTTAACAAAGAGCAGGTTGGTAGTTTAACCTCAAAATTGTTATAAATGAAAATGGAGCAAATAAAATTTGAATTCCAAACCAACCAAACATTTCAATCGTTTGTGTTAAATATGTATGTTCAAAATGGGAATTCTTTGAACGATAAAATATGAAAAGTCCATTCGTTGCTGATGAAAGAGTACGAATGGAATGCAACCAATCAATTGTACTAGGCTAGTTGAGTTTAACTAATCAATTTTATCAGACAGACAGTCGGATCGTGAACCATGCTCGACGCGAGCCTGGCTCGGATTAGCTGAGTCCAGAACATTACAAGCGACGAGCTTCGAGTAAACCCATGCCCGACTTCGCGCACAAATGAATCAACCCAACTGGGTAAGACCACGAACCGGATCGGATTCGAACCGGTCAGAGGCAAACGAGCAAAAGAATCAAGTGCAAACCAGAGAACAAGCCAACAGGCAAATCTTCGAACCGTGACGTTTTCCGGTTCTAATCAGAAGAGTATCGGGAAGCGTATCGCGTGTCGATAATGGAAAATTTAAAGGAGATAACTCACCGGAAAATCTGTTCCTGCCGGGATCCGGTCTGCGGACGACGTCTCGCGGGTGGACATCGGTGGGCTCTCCGCCATTCTTCGGTGCGCAAGTATCTGCACGGGCGTCTGATTTGAGCTTCTCAGGTAGGAGGACGCCGCCGAGATCGGCCGTGCACCTGAGTGTTTCCCTCAGAGAGAGCCACATCGTGTGAATCGTGTCCTTCTCCCTCCCTCTACACTTCCGCTCCTTCCGCCGGATCCTAATTCCCATCTCTACTCGCTCTCCCCTCGCGAACTCCGCGTGCTTCCTCTGCGAGAAATGGCGAACTACGCTCCCTGGGAAAAGCAACGCCGAAACATCGAATCCCCTCGGTCGAGACAAAATCCGAATCTTCGAATAGTCATTTTCTTCGGAAACCGCGACTTAGAAGGGAATCGAAGGGTCCTTTTCAGTCGGAAAGAGAGCGTCGCAAACGGCAGATCCAAGAAAATGAAAAGAAGGGAATGGCCACGAAAAGCTCATACTTCACGTTCTAAACCGCAATACCTGGCTAAATGCAGCACAAACCCGACTTTTCAATATTTCGATCGAGATAATGAGATTTAGAACCGCTTCTCCTCAGAATTGAACGAGGAAAGAGAAAGGAAAGCGAAAAGAAAGGGACCTTTTCTGCTTCAAAAGATTCACAGATCAACTTGCATGAAAGAGAAGCCTCGAAAAGAAGAAGCCAAACTTTCTCATTGGGAACCAAAGACGAGTGGAACCCCACGTAGCGAACTCTCTCTTTCCTCGGGACGAAAATATCAGAGTGAGAGAAAGGAAATGCGAGCAAGAAAATACAGGAGGAGATAACATCACACCATTCTTTAGGCTTTTCTGAAGCGAGAGAAAGAGGACAAAAAGCAAAACAAGCAAACTGAAGAAACAAAATGCAAAAATTATTTATTTAGAATTTTCTGCTTATCAACTTAGAATCGTTCAAAAGGCAAAGGTAAGAGAGAGAGAGAGAATCGTGTCATGAGAGAGAGAGAGATGTGTGGGGACAAAACGGCGGCAAGGGAAGAGAAGGGGGTTTGGTTTGGTGGGTGCAGGGAAAAGGGGTTTTGGAAGCATCTGCTGGCGTTGGGGCGGACGGGACGCCGTGCAGCCCGTGCTCTTACGTCGTCAATCAAGCCTGCATTGCTCACGAGTCACGAAGCGCTATTTGGATACGGGTTCTGGTTCGGGCCTCTGGATTTGGACCTCCGAGTTCAGTACAAAAACGTTTTTTCTTTTTTATTTCATCTACACTTTGGAGTTTTGAGAAAGAGATACCTACTTAGGGGTGGCAAATCGGGTGGATGGCTAAGGTTCACGCTGGGTTTTGGGTCTGTAAGAAACAGGTCAACCCGAGCCAATTTTGTGTTCAGGTCCATTTTTAAGACCGGACATGACCCCAGTCGGGTCTGTGTCAACCCAGCTACAAGACCATATATAACACGCACGTCCATACATATGATATACATTATATACAACTATATGCATGTATATATAATATGTTTCACTAGTCTCTCTCTATATGTGTGTGTGAGATTGGATCGTAACTCACTGTTATTTGACCGTTGCTTTTGGAGGAAATGAGTGTATTATAATTGCCTTTCATTTTTTCGAAAGCCCTTAATTTTTTTAAATTACACTCATACCAAAAATAATAATAGGTGAACATATATAAACATATTACATACATTGTATATGATTATGCAATGGGAAACATATTTTTTAAATATAAATACGTGAAAATACATTATATATACATTTCAAATCATTCGGGTCTGAGGAAACCTGGACCTGACCTGTTTTTTTGTTGGGTTACTTCTAAATGGTGTGGAACCAACTCAGGATGCCTAAACCCAACCTGTATATAGATTTTTTGCAACAGGTCTAAAATTGCCATTAGCATAACTCGAGAATGATTTTTGGTATCAACTAAGGGTGTTCAAAAAATCAATCCAAACTCAATGGGGGATCTACATTTAGTGCCGAAATTTCAAAAGTCAATCCAGGGTTGGATCCATCTGCTATAATACAGGGTTCGCCCCATTCCTAAAGAATTCCTAGATCCGCCACTGTCCATACTGATGGTTGAATTGTGAATGCTAGAAAATTTAACAAAGGAAAATCATCTATATGGTGGTAACTTATATGTGAACAACTTAATTTATAGTTTATTAAGTTTATTCATCATCTATTTCATTATATACTTCATACTAGTATCATAAGTTTAGATATTAAGTTGTAATGAACTTCCATTTTTGTGTTACAACGGGCAGGCCAAATTCAGGTATGCGAACCCCGGACATCAAACTTGACACCCTCCATCAGACAGAGTTGAGAGCCCTTTGAGTTACAAGTCTTTTTCATCTCCATTGTAGTCGGAAAACAAAAGGAGAGATGAAAAAGGAGATGTAAAATGGATCAGGTAATTGACACGACTTCCATTTGGATCAAACTCAGACCTTTTATACATTCTAGTTCACTTTTCTGATTCAATGCTGATCACTAATTTAAGTTGGGTTTTTGTTCAATCTAATTAAAGACTCTATTTTATATTTTGGGTCCAGAGCCGTTCTCACTCCTATTGGATACCAATGGTAATCAAAAGTTGGATTTAAAAGAGGGTCCAACAAGACACAATTCATTTGCAGTTTAAGGGTGTGTTTGATTCATGGTGTTAAATCCTATGGTTTTGAGGAACCGTGGTATAGGCTTAGACTCACATGAGCTTGGAGGAATCATGATTGTGCTTGATTTGTGAGTGATACTAATGCTTTGGTTTTCGTGAAATATTAATTAACAATACGAGAGAGGAGGTGTTTGAGTTTTTTTTGTGTAAGGTTGATTAGTAACATGAAAGAGGAGGTGCTTGAGTTTTGAGTCTTGATTCCAATTTCTGTATCTCATTTCTTCTTGGTGTTTTAAGTTTTTGACTTCAATTACACCTCTGAGACTGCAGTTCCATGTCAACAATAGTTTCTGAGTGTGATTCACAATGGAACTTAGAACTATAAAAACAAAAATTCCAGATCCAAATTCTCTTGAAACAATGTATTAAACACAGCCCGAACAACCATGATGTCGAATTTTTTTATCAAAGTGGTCCGTCATCCAGATGAACGGCACTGATCCGTTTCATGAATAACCTTTATTAAATAAAAACTTTAAACAGAAGTAAATGACATGAAATGAAAGTCCAACACGAACAGTGGTGCGCGATTTTGTCCTGCTAACGTAACACAAGAAAAATAGGGTTCTGTTTGAAAAGACCTATTTTTCAAGTGAACACGATTTCACACCACAGGAGATATTTTCTGAAAAGTATAACAGCTGACATGACATGAAAATCTGGCACGAACTTGACCTTTAAAGTCCGTCATTTTGTGTATGAGGAAGTAAATTGAACCGCATTCCATTTAACCTGTTTTGACACGAAGACAGGTGACACGACAAAAACACGAGTTGCCACTCCATCGGCTCGCCCTTTTGGTTCTGAGGGCATCTTCAAGGTCATGATAATGCAATTCAAGACAATAACTAATTCAGAAAGACCCTTCTTTTTCTCACCTAACGATATTATACGAAATACTAAAAGCAGGACATAACCCGAATGTTCCTTGACCTGATTGAGTCCAATTGGCTGATCCGGTTACTTGAACTGGTATTGGGCCCATGTAAGAATCACGAGAACTAGCCCTAGGTGTGAACCTTGCACCAAAAAACTTGACCTAGGTTTGTGGACTGTATGGAAGCGAACCCACTCATGGAATTCGATGAACAATCGGGAAAATGGATGTGGACTATCTGTTGGTCCCGTGGAACTCACTAAGTTTGAGTCCATGGGCAATTGGGGAGGAGAAGACAAAAGCAGGTCTCAAACCTTTGTCCTTAATTTTGCAGGGACTCCATTGTTCATGATTGAGACCTTGATTTGTTACCATAGAAGACATAATTGGCATTGTCCATGGTAAACAGGACCCAGATGAAGACAAGAAACAGTTAGCATGCGATACAATATTGATAAAGATGTATGCAGTATTATTCTAACATCTTGACCATTTGATATATATATATATATATATATATATATATATATATATATATATATATATATATATATATATATATATATATATATATATATATATATATATATATATATATATATAGAGAGAGAGAGAGAGAGAGAGAGAGAGAGAGAGAGTGGTATATGCTCAATTCAATCCATGCTTAAATCTATTCTAACATCTTGACCATTTGATACACACGATTAACCAGTAGAGATTTGAATCCAAAAAGTGATTATATCATTGTTCATTAAACTCAAGTATGAAAAGTACAACAGTACAATGTTGTTTCTTTGGATTTAAATCTCCACTGCATTAATCAAACGGTGGAAAGATTGGAGAAAA
This sequence comes from Brasenia schreberi, assembly GCA_036023115.1. NCBI lineage: Eukaryota > Viridiplantae > Streptophyta > Magnoliopsida > Nymphaeales > Cabombaceae > Brasenia > Brasenia schreberi. Next base: position 9,984,316 of record JAYKKT010000049.1, read on the forward strand.
TTTAAGTATACATGAAGATTGAAGAGGACCAATATATATATACCCACGATGGAATCTCTCAGTCTATAATGATAGCCCACGGTTTTAAGCTGCACTATTTTGTAAGAGCATGCCACATGGTAAAACAATGAACTAGGCCATCCGGTTTCCACCTGGCCTGGCGGGTCGAATCGGACTGAATTGCTGGTGCAACTGCGCAGAAGGAAACATGGAGCCCATCTTTTGTTCCAGTTTTACCTATTGGATAACAGGAACTGGAACTTCTGGTTACAAGCATTTGTGGATCTGAATTTAAAATCCCACCTTATTTTCCGAATTTAAACGAAACCAAACAGGAACTACACCTGGTTTGAAGCTGGAACCAGGATTGGACCCAGAACGCATGGAACCTGAACGATAATGGATCTTGGAGGGGCAGTTTTGGTTCCAATTCCAGGTTTTGGTGAACCCTTCTCGGAACCAGACAGGTCTACGGTGTGAAATGTTACTAACCTTTTGAGATGGACATCCTTGAAAATGAACTACATAATAGAGGAAAAACCAAGTTAACAAAATAAAGTCTTAAAGGACCCCCAACCCTTCTAAAATAAACTTTATTTTAGAACCATCTATAATGTGTATATCCACATTTCTTCTACTGGTAGGTCCTGCCTTGCCTTATCCCATCTTGGTAATAAAAAAGAGAGAGAGATTGTGGCATGTCTTATATTGTGTATTAAAATATTAAAAACTCATTTTTCGTTAATAAAATAGTTTAAAAGGTGTCATCTTTTTATTTCGAGATTCTTTTGATGGAATTAAAGTATCAGCTAGACTAATAATGCTCTATGGTGCTAGGCAGTACTGATGAAAATGCTACGAGGGGCGAACAATCCCACAAAAAAGAAGCTGTTGTCCAAGAAAAGAAAAAGCTGGCTTGATACCAATGAAAGATAGAAAAAGGTTATGATAGTCTAGCTATTCATATATTGAGTTATATCGAGCTCATGAAAAGAGTTAAAAGCAAACAATAAAACATAACCTCAATTGTTTTTTAGTTAAATTTTAATATAACAACTCTGCCATAGCTGATCCAAATTGTGAATGAGAAAAGTGAACTTTGTTAGGTTTACTATTATAGATTCTAATATAACACATCATATTAATAGAATAAGAACCCTTGTTGCTAATCTCACCTTATTGGATAAGGTTACGTTTTGATTTTGGTCGGTCATGCCTTGTCTCGAAGTAACTCTAAAATCGTTGCGAAATGCACCACCGGTGATGGCTATTGTCCAAGATGAGAAGTTGGCCATGTAGAACTTACTCGAGCTAGGGTTAGGTTGGTGTACCATGACCATGCAGGCTGCATAAAATGAAATGTGTGTGTGTCTCTTAGCTTCTTCTGTGGACATGATGTAACTGGATCTTGTCTTGGTACCCAGTTAACCAGACACTGGACAGATTCAGGTCTGGACCCAACTAGGTCCTATTAAATACTTTTGGAAGTTGGTCCAGCTCGAAGGACAGTCTGAAAGCCTTGTGACTTCTGTCCGTAAGTACTCACACTACAATGTCTGATTCAATGTCTGATTCCTTGTTGGAGGCTGGCAACTCAGATGTGTGTCCCACTGGCCCACTAATACATATATTTAGAGAGAGATAGAGGGAGTTTCCTGGTAGGCATTGCTTTATGATTAAGCACTTATCTATCTCAAGTAACATTTAATATACTTTATCTACTTTATCTGCATTAAATAGTCTCGAATTCTGTATTAATGTTGATGGACAATTTGATCTAGTCGTTTGTGTGATCGCACGGATTACAAAATCATTTAATAAAGCATAGTATGTGATGGTGTCCAACATCTACAAGTTTCTCTCTTCATACGGACTACAAGTATGTGATCTACTTTATCTACTTGTTTCTCTCTCTTTATATCTCAAGTTTCTCTCTCTTTATATAATATACAAGTTTCTCTCTCTCTCTCTCTCTCTCTCTCTCTATATATATATATATATATATATATTGATAAATAGATAGTGTCTTTCTATACATCAACATTCTACAATTCAATCTTTCAAATACGTTTGAAGTGATAAAACAAAAAAATAAATGCAAAGTATAATAATAATTTTTAACTCAAATCTCCATTAATCATGTCAATCATCATGTGTCTCTCTTTGTAGATATATATATATAGAGAGAGAGACCTCTTAAATGGCAATTTTATGTGTTGTACTTTCGTATGAGGAGCAAGTCAACTCAAGCAAGCTCTGGTTTATTTGTGTTGCATTGGGTGGATATGATTCTCGGGTTGTGTTGCATTGGGCTTTTATGTCGGGTATTATAATGGCAGTGATTTGCAATTTGGGTCATGCTCATGACATGCTATTGTACTTGTGTCAAAATAGGTCAAATTGAACACGACCTGTCTGTCTTCTACCTTACTCCAAGTGAACAAGAACAGACATCTCGGGTCATGTTTGCGTCGTGACTTTCCAGCCTACGTGTGGGCATGTTGATTTTCTTTTTAGGTACAGTGGGAGGCTACAGTCAGATTCATACCCGTATCGAACTCACGACCTTCAGCTTGTGAGTCAACCCCTAGCCAGGTGATAATCTTTTTCATTTTCCGGTTGCTTTTCATTCTATCTGGGAAAACAATGGGGAGGTTAAAGCAAGATTCACTCCCGTATGGAACTCATGACCTTCAGCTTGTGAGTCGACCCTTAGCCAGGTGAGATCTTTTTCATTTTCCGGTTGCTTTTCAATTCTATTCGGGAATCCTTATTCAAGAGGTTGAAATAAACCACTTAAAGACTCCAAGGTCAAAGCTCTCGTGTTTATTGTTCATATCAGCCGAACCTCCTACTTCGTGGGGCGGATTTGCCCAAAAAGCATAATAGTTGCAGACCCAAATCCTTAGCTTGAAGATGCAACTCTTCAGGAAGACTCACCTAGGTGGGGTCAAAACTCGAAATACCCTTAAAGTTGAAGGTCATGAGATCGATGTACAAAAAGATGCACCGGTAAAGGCCGGACTAACACAAACTTGCAAATTACGAAGAGAGGGAAAAGACAGTTTGTCAAATGGTTCCTCTACTAAAGCTTGGGTTCTACCCTAGATTTTAAATCGTACCAGCATGCATCAGATGGATTCCATGGGCAGTATGCTAACATGATCTGTGGCCTAGAGCCTTCAAGAACAATCAGGAGCTGATTCACTTACGATCTAACTTAAAATTGATCAGGCACAGGCTGAGGGGTATCACTAAATCTAAATCCAAATCTAAAAGCAACTGAAATCAAGCTGGATCCAGATTGAAATCACGAGGTAGACCTGAGATAATCCAGCATCTAATATATAACCCACAAGACAGGATGCGGAGAGGGACATTGGCTTCATCCTCGTATAAGCCACCGCATAAAATTGTACAAAGGCCCTTTTGAGGCCAAGAATGGTGGGCAGCCATCCGAAGCGGATTCATTAGACATTCAAGCTCCAGCTTTCCCTGGTAGCTGTATTACAACAGACACAGATTCACCCTTTATTTTCCACACACAAGAGAAGGCACTATCACAATCCGTGGAACGGACGATGCTGTCACCGTTATCATCGAAACTGTTGATTGTTAGCTGCATCTACTTCTGGACCCAACATTACTCTCCCAGTGCCCTGATGAAATCTGTTAGCTGAATAGTTCAACGGCAGAATCGTGTTGAAGTTGAAAGTTGACTCTTCTTTAACTCTCTAACGATCTGCTTGTTGATGAGTTGCATAGATGGGCGCCATCCCGGCAGACAGAATTGAGTTGTTAACAAAGGACAGATTCGAAGGATGTACTTGCCTTGCAATTTTTTCTGCTTCTGCTGAGTTCTGCTTCTGAATGCTACTGTTCTCAGGAACTTGCCTGAATCCAACACCTAAGTCCAAACTAAGAGCTTCAGTTTCCTCAGGATAAGCGACTGTTCTGGCATTGTCAATGTGGTTTGACAGTCTAAGCAAGACCGGATTCAGAGCCACCGGGATATTGCCAACTGCCATCGAGAAGGTTGAGGCTCTGCATAGCCGTAGGTAAAGAAGGCTCCTGACTGCTAGAGTTTCCAGTGGGTACATCGTGATTATGTTTTCCTTCATAAGTAGTAATAACTGCCTTTGGATCATGAGACGCTCTCTCTACATGTTTCCGAACCGGACACCCCGCGTTTGTGCATTTGTAGTAACTCCTGTAAATGCAAGCATAGTGACAATAACTTGTAAAAAATTACCAATTACGGTGTGGGCACTGAGAAGCCATACTAAAGGGTATGGTATGAAGCCACACTTTAATGAGATTTGAGGACAAAATTTTACAGCTGCTAAGTAATTATCTACGCTATTATATTGTAAAGATCCAGAAGTAATCTAAGAATATCCTCCTAATATGAATTTGAACTAAGAAGTCCAAGACAAACCTTGGATTAGGGTTTCCCTTTACCACTTTCTGCCCATATTTGCGCCACCTATACCCGTCATCAAGGATATCAACTTCACTCAGTGTCTGCAACACAACACGAGGTTCACGTGTTGTTCTGGTAGTAAGAGTATTATCTAGTGCAGCAGCTTCTATTTTCCTGATAACATAAATACCACCGCTATAATAGATGGGTTAAGACTATAAGATCATCTTTACCAAAATCACATACAAACCTGCGTTTTGATTCTGGGTCATCATCCTCGGCCTCTTCGCCCAATCTGTCACTGCAAGGACCAGCTCCATCACCATCATCATCATCACTAAATGCAGAACATGGTTCAGGAAAGCCATTCGGTTCTAACTGATTAGGTGCCCGAGCATTCAACGACTTGTCTACAGATCATACAACCACAAGAGTACGTACGTGAGGATCATTGAAACATCATGAATAATCTATCAGATGCACTTTCTTACCTTCTACATGAGCTGATGCTTGCAATGCTTCAGTCCTGTCATTGCCTTCTTGTGCAACATTAGAACCAACAGTCAGTCGACGGCTTGGCTGAGGCTTGGGATGATCATGTGCACCTTCATATATAATTGCAATAACCGATCCATCATGAGAACGCTCCAACTTCTTCTTCATTTGGCAATTGGGATGAGTACATTTATAGTAACTCCGTGGGAATTCACTACCCTTGACTAACTTCTGCCCATATTTTCGCCAATTATATCCATCTTCAGATGTCTTCTCAACAGTCAAAACGCCCTTTTGGTCTAATGGTAATGACTGGGCCTCAATATTGGAACCCATTCTGATATGACATTCATCTGAAGAAAGACCACCAGGAGTACCAGCATTCGCAGCATCGACATGTGCCGATGCATCAGAAACCACAATAGAAAGTGTAAGATCCTGACCAGAGGAAGACGTATTCTCAATCTTTACATATCCATGTGATTCAGAATGACCGTGATCACGAACTTGATCATTTTGGTAGCTCTTTGAACCTGAGTTACCAGGATCCTACAAAAAGTACATACCAAGAAAGGTTAAAACCATAAAGAAAAGGGTATAACCACAGGGGAGAAATATTCAACATTAGCTAGCCTATCCACGACTGGTGCATTTGTAACATGTACCATAGTTGGAGCAGCTAGAGAGAAGAAAAATATCCTTATCAGTACCCCATGTACAAAAAGCTCAGTTTCAGGTCCAAATTATCTACTGATATCTCTCTTTTAAGTTGCTCGATATAAGGAAACATTTTAATATTTTTCCTTTAAGTCCTTATCACCCTCAAAGTCTTCATCAATGTTCTGTTCAAGCTACATGCAGCGATTGAATAATTCACTACTGCTGCTTCAGGTTTCCATTATCCACGATGCTTAGACCATTTCAGTTGTTATATCTTGATCTTTTATCATGACAACTATTGGCAACTTTTTTCTAACATATGCATTCATCATCCATATTTATTACTAATCCAAGAATTTTGAGTCACATGCTCCTTGTTCTTCTATTTTCTTAGAACTGGTTACCCTGGGACCTTATGTACTTTTTTATTTTACTAGTTTCAGAATGCATCGACATCCATTAGCGACAACAAATTACATTAGAGATCCACTATTTGAAGTTTGGAGTTGAAACATACAACGTTGTTCGACCATAAGAATCCTTGAGCATTACAAAGAGAATACTCATCTTAGACGATTTCCCTTGGAGGTTTAGAAGAGATCTAGTGAGGCCTAACAAGAAACCCTGAGAAGTATACGATGAAAACCATACCTTCAATGCAAGGGAAAGTACAAAAAAGTGACTAAAAGAATTGGAAATGCAATTAAATGAGATTCAATAACAAAAAACAAGGAGCGCTATGCTCAAACTCATTTATTCCTCATTGAAAATAAGAAGGTGAAGGCCTTTCGTAGATCTATGATGGAGTCAATTAACATAATTAGTTATGCCATGGGCTCAAAAAAGAACACTTAGTAGGTAGGTTGGTTGGTTAGGCCTTTCTTTCAGAACCTCCATATGCCTCTGTACCATACAATTCCAAAGAAAGACTGTGGGCAACCAACCTTTCAATCTTTTTTCCTTTTGAAAAAGGGTACATGCAACATTTGTATATGTAGTAGGACCTTAAACAATACCCATTTAGAATGTAAGCATAACCTGCATAAACTCCGTCCTACATCTCAGCAAAGAAATTCCCCTCCATGCTCCATGAGAGGGAGATGACTTCAACAGGAGTTGGATTATTCAGTATGAGCTTTTCCAATTCTTTTTGTTTCTTTTTGAATGATGAGCAGAGACAAATTACATTGATCACTCCAACGACGTTGACATTGACATAAAAATAATAGGAGGGAAGAGAGAGTAATACACAAACAACAAACACAAGCAATATAATATCCAAAAGCACAAACCAGAGTAGCAAACAAACACATAAATAGATAAACTCGGTTCTGATAATGTGTAAACCTGCCAGTGCTGAATGGAAATCATGTGCCGAAGCAGGCCAATGCCCACAAGATGAGGAAAGCTTTAAGCCAAAACTAGATGGACTAGACAATGAGGATGCTTACACATTGTAAGATTGGTTATAACAGATACTGTCCCGATCACTGCTAAGCTGCAATGTATGACACAACTACAAGTGGATAAACCATAAATCAGGTAATTCTTGACCAAGCAAACCGCTAGAAGCACAATTCAATGGCTTTTGTTGTTTGAATTGTCATTCACATACTATCCACTGTAGAAGTATGAAGCCACGGTATAACAGGAACATCTGTAAGGCTTTTTATATTAATGTTTGCTGGTACCCTTAACAGGGCTGAACAGGAGCAGTAGTAGCATGTCCATTTTTAGTAGTATGTTAATTAAAAAAATAAGGTTTAGGATAAGGCGGGCTCAAACACACCCTCTACTTCAGTTGATAACAGACCTACAATATAAGACTATCTGCAACTTCAGAGACCGCAACTTTTATACCATTTAACTATACCATATTTATAGGATCGCTTGAAGCATTGAACCCAATTGCTACAGTGATGGATATATGAACAATGTTTTAAATTCCTCGGGAGTAAACATTTGTGTATTGTCAAGACCGTTCACTATTTATTATGCTTGTGCAGAAAAGGTACACCAAGAATAGGGTGTTAAACCAAATAGCGTGCATTGTTTCATTTATAGCTGTGCTACAATTGCATGGCACAAGAATGTGGAAATAGAGTAAACGAACTACAAACGAAGCAATTTATAGCAAAAGCAGACCTAAAACACAATTGGCGGCACATGAGCAATGAATTGTAACGCCTACAGACTGCTAGTGAATGAGTCCATCAGCACGTTCTCCAATTATACTACTGGTAAGTTCAGTGCAAACAAGTTGCAAAGGCTCTCACATTTCATTCTTTGCACAAAAGTCAAATATAGTAACAGAGGGAAGAAAAATGTGTGAGGTACTATACTACAAAACCTCGCAATAGCACATTAATATGCCGTGAACTTCCAGCGAAGTTCAGCAAATAAACCTTTTACAATCATGTGTTTCCAAGAGTGGCCACACACATACAAAAAGCATCCAAGAAGAAACTGGTGATGCACGTTTAGAAGTAACTTTATGACAGCCTTAACTTCACACAAGCACGTTTAGAACTCTAAAAATGAGTTGTTTGATACTATCTCAAAAGTAATGGATATGCCATCTGACTGAATTGTATGTGATGATCATGAACTTTTGAATAAAAAAGAGACAATTCACCAACAAAATCATAAACATAACAAAGACCTACCAGAATGCCTGAACGGGGACCTGATCCAGTGTGTGTTTTAAATACATCATTGGAGGAGAGATTCTCAGAGGCATTCCTTGATGAACAAAATGTATCAGACAAACCAGAGTTGACACCACCACTCATGTAAGAGTGAAATGAAAAAGTTCCAGTAGTTGGAGAGGGCTCTGCAAGCTGCATCATAGAAAAATGATCATGCAGTCAGCAGTACCCTTTCTATAGAACAGAGTTTCTCAACCAATACAACAAGAATTTTGAAACATAAATGAACCCCACACAATCATCAGGATTGAAACACATAAAATGATAAATTATAGATAAGAATATATATCTGTTATACATGCTAACATAAAGATACAACAATCAAGAAAGCTGCTCCTAGTACCAGATGCTAGATTATGACAAAGATGGGTTCAGTACAAAATAAGTACAAAATAGTGCATGAGAACCATATCAAACACCATACGGTAGCCATAAAGATACTTTAGTTTCTCACAGTATGGAAAAGGTATAAAGGAGTCAAGGACTAGATTTCTCAAAAATTAATGCCAAACAACCAGCATCAACAACAACAACAACAACAACTAAGCCTTTTCCCATACTAGACGGGGTCGGCTACATGGATTCTTTGTTTCCACAGATCTCTATCGTGTGCCATGTTAGCAGTTAACTCCCAATAAGCTAGATCATTCTTTATTGTTTCTTTCCAACACTTTTGTGGTCGTCCTCTACCTCTTTTAATACTTTCCAAATTTAGGTTTTCTAACCTTCTTACAGGTTCTTCTTTTGATCTTCTTTCTATATGTCCAAACCATCTTAAACGATGTTCTCTCATTTTATCCTCTATTGGTGCCACTCCTAATTTAGGTTTTCTATATTGTTTCTAATTAATGCCAAACAACCAGCATCACAGAACATAAATTAGGTGCCTATTGCCAATATACAACAACAACAACAACAACTAAGCCTTTTCCCATACTAGACTAGACGGGGTCGGCTACATGGATTCTTTGTTTCCACAGATCCCTATCGTGTGCCATGTTAGCAATTAACTCACAAAGCTAGATCATTCTTTATTATTTCTTTCCAACACTTTTGTGGTTGTCCTCTACCTCTTTTAATACTTTCCAAATCTAGTTTTTCATACATTCTTAAAGGTTATTCTTTTCATCTTCTTTCTATATGTCCAAACCATCTTAAACGATTATTAACTGCCCAACACTCATAACCATAAAATATAGCACAAAGAATACCTGATGCTCCTCTCCATTTTAACCAACCAGCATTAATTCTATGCGTAACATCTCCATCAATTCTTTCATATTTAAAACTTTTCTTTTGGGGGATCAATATGTGCCAATTTTAATTTCTATGTTCTCTGAAGTAACCAAATGATCAAACTTACACTCCATATATTCTATCTTTGTTCTACTAAGTCGGAGGCCTTTGCTTTCTAATGTTTCTCTCCATAGTTCTAATTTTCTATTAACTTTTTCCTTAGACTCCTCCACTAACACAATGTCATCTGCAAATAACATACACCAAGGTACTTCATCTCGAATATGTTTTGTTAACTCATCAATCACCATTATAAATAACTATGGACTTAAAGTTGATCATTGATGTAACCCAATATTAACTTCAAAGAAGTCTGTCATTCCTTCATGAGTCCTCACACATGTTTTTGCACCATCATACATGTCTCTTATAAGGTTAATGTATTTCAATGGGATACCTCTTTTTTCCAAAGTTCTCCAAAGAACCTCCCTCGATACCCTTTCATAAGCTTTTTCTAGATCAATAAATATCATGTGAAGGACTTTCTTTTTTGCTCTAAAATGTTCCATAAGACGTCTCAAAAGGTGAATCACTTCAACAGTAAATCTGCCTGGCATGAATCCAAATTGGTTATATGTTGTACTTGATACTTGTCTTAACCTATGTTCGATAATTCTTTCCCACAATTTCATAGTATGGATCATTAACTTGATACCTCGATAATTCGTACAATTCTGAATGTCTCCCTTGTTCTTATATATGGGTATAAGTGTACTCGATCTCCATTACTGAAGCATCTTTTGGTTTCTCCATATTTCACTAAATAGTCTTGTGAGCTAAGTGATTCCTATTTCTCCTAGTATTTTCCAAACTTCTATAAGAATATTATCTGGTCCTACCGATTTACCACCCTTCATATGCATAAACAATTGCATATTACAGTAACAAGAAGTGAGAATTACATGATTTAACTATCAAAGGGTAAATTGTTTATCAAGGGTCCCCAACATGAAGTTGGTAAATGTCCATAACGGATCTACAAGTAGATAGAATAATGAAGTAAAACAAAGTTGATCTTTGAATTGTTCATGAAAGTACAATGCAGAGTATCTTTGAATTGTTCATGACAGCAGTACGTGAGCAAGGAGGTAGATGATTCTTTTAAAGTTTGCGAACTTTCTCCAGTTCTAATAATTGCTTCTTTATGCTACTTCTATATCAACAACAAAGAAGCATATTATAAAACAACAACAACAGCTAAGCCTTTTCCCATACTAGATGGGGTCAGCTACATGGATTATTTGTTTCCGCAGAGCCCTATCTAATTTGTAGAATCTATGGTAAATAAGTCCAACAAAGTTTTACGCTGGCTGTCGGAAGCCTAACCCAACCCTCCTCCTTTATCCGGGCTTGGGACGGGCCCATGCAAGGGTGATCCTTTACATGGGCGAACTTTGGTGCAGTAACAACAAAGAAGCATATAGTTCTCAAAAATGTAAAGTTAATAAGAATGTGGTGCAGTAATTATATCCAATGTTATACGTATCACACGGGGTTATCCGTATCACACCGTATTGTACCGTACGATACGTATCGTATCGTGCCCCAGTGTATCGCTATAACCAAATTATCGTACCGTATCGTGCAATGCGGGCCGTATCGCACGATACGCCCTGGGACCCTTATAAAGGGTCCCCGACTGAATGAAACCCATGATTTTTCATGGGTTTTCTCTCTCTTTTTGGGTTCCTCAAGCTCCCTAAGAGCCGGTTTTCGCCTCCTTGGTGTTCAAAGCTCTAAAATCGTGCTCTACGGTATCCATGCAAGACTCCAAACTCGGATTTAGGTATATTTTTAATGTTTTTTATATTTTTTTCTTTTATATTTATTGTTTTTTGTGTTATTTCATTTTTTTTAATGACAAAATATGAAGTTATTAAGTGTGTGTATACGATTTTTATTGCATTCATGAAGTGGGAGACACTCCATTTGAGTGTTATTTGAAGATTGGGGATTTACGAAGTGCTTTTATTTTCAGGTTTTTGTTTAAATTAAAGTACTCCATTGAGATTGCAGGAAGGGGTGGTAGAGACTCCCATTATCGGTCTGATGATCCGGCATGGCAGTGGGGTATACCAGTTGAGGGTTTCAGGTTAAAGATTAGATGCTTATTTTGTGAAAAGGTGGTTAGTGGTGGAATTTCAAGGTTGAAACACCACCTAACATGAACCAAGAAAGAAGTTGCTCCATGCACAGGCAGAGTTAGAAGTGTGCCAGAAGGTATTAAATGGCAATGCTTACAAATGATTGAGAGCATACAAGAAAGGAGACAACGAAAGGATGATTTTCAGATGTGTGAAGAAGCTGATGATGCTACTGCCACTGGAGTTGGATTCATTGATAGTTTGCCTTCAGATGCTAGAACAAAGATTGGTAGTAGCAGTTCATGAGCACCTAGTAGGAGAAAGAGGGTTGCAGCTAAAGACTTTAGAGGTGGCAGAAGAGGGAGTTCAAGAAAGAGTAGAGGAAGAACTTCTTCTACCATACATTCGTTCTTTCCTCCTTCCATTGCACCTGGTGGTTGGTGCTCAACCTGAAATTCGTGCTGCTATAGCTTCAGAACAACTGCATGATCAGGCAAACCTTGCAGTGGAAAGATGGTTTTATAATGCATACATTTCATTTAATGCAGCAAACAGTTTTCATTTTCAAGCAATGACAGATGCAATTGCTAACATTGGTCCAGGATACAAGATGCCCTCTTATCAGAAGTTGAGAGGGAAGATATTAGATCAGGCCATCATTAAAATGCAGCAATATTGTTCGACTTTGAGACAGTCGTGGAAGGAAACGGGATGCACTATCATGGCAGATGGATGGACCGATAGGCAAGGAAGGACATTGCTAAACTTTCTTGTATATTGTCCTAAAGGACTCATGTTTTTGAGATCTCTAGATATGTCAGAGAAGAGGCACACTGCACAGATCCTACGACAGGAATTTGATAAGGTTATACAGGAGGTTGGGCTAGAAAATGTAGTCCAATTGATTACAGATAATGCAACTAACTACAAAGCAACTGGGAAGGAGTTAACTGATATTTATGGGACTTTCTACCGGACACCATGTGCAGTCCATTGTTTAGATCTCATCCTCGAGGAGAGGACATTGGTGAGATGGATGAAATAAAGGCAGCAACTGAGTGTTGTCAAGATATTACAAAATTCAATTACAACCATGCATTTGTTTTGTGTATGATGAGGAGATACACAGAAGGTGCAGAGCTTCTTCCCACAGCTGCAACTCGATTCGTAACAAACTTCTTATATGTACAGAGTATTGTGAGACAGAAGGCAGCTTTAAAGAGAATGTTCTCCTCATATGAGTGGCAACAATTTGCAGAGTTGCCTTAAAACAGAAAGAATAGAAAGTTGAATGAGATTGCAGAAACAGATTTTAGAAGTTCATTTTGGAATGCATGTGTCAGATTATTGAAAATTATTTTTCCTTTAGTGAAAGTTTTGAGATTGGCTGACAACGAGGAGAAACCATCTATGAGCTACCTTTATGAAGCCATGGACAGGGCAAAAGAAGCGATCAGAAATAACTTTAATGGAAAAAAGAGAGATTATGTGCCCGTGTGGAAAATAATTGATAGTAGATGGAATAAACAATTGCATCAGCCTCTATTCATGCAACAACCTACTATCTAAACCCATCATTCAGGTACTCAGCAACCTTCAAAAGGGACAGTGAGGTTAATCGAGGAATCATTTAATATATCGACAGATTAGTCCCTGATGAGAGCATAGCAGATGCAATACATCGGGAGATGGAGATATATGATAATGCTCTTCACTTGATGGGTTTGCTTGTTGCAATTCGCAACCGCACTACGATGCATCCAGGTAAATTATTTATTTTCATGTTTAAGTTTCATCTTACATTACTGTGGATTATGTCTATAATGTTTGTCTTTTTCTACAGATGTTTGGTGGAACAGGTTTAGAACTGATTGTCCAAACCTTAAAGATTTTGCAGGCCAAACCTGTAGTGCAACAGGTTGTGAAAGAAATTGGAGGGTTTTTGAACACATCTATACAAAGAAGCGCAATAGGTTGGAACACAAAAGACTAAATGATTTAGTTTATATTCGTTGTAACATGCGCCTTCGTGAAAGGTAATGTTGTATTACTTTCAAATTTTTAATTCAGTATTGTTTAACTTCAGTCTTCAATTGTTAATATTATTTATTAATTGTTTATCTTTGTTTGTCGTAGGCAATTAAAAAAAGTAAATAGAGAAGAAAGTCAGTTCGATCCAATAAGTTTGGATAATTTTGATATATTAGAAGATTGGGTTATGGAAGACACTGAAAAAAATGCCCTCCTAACTGAAGAAGACGTTGCTTGGATTAATTTGGAAGGAGCACAACAACAACATCAAGGAGATGAAGAATTTGATTTCCAAGAAGAAGGTGTCGCTGATGATGAAGATGAGGATCTACAACAAGGAGAAGATGAAGATTATTTAGTTGACGATCCTGATTACAATTTGTAGAATGTAAGTGTGGCTGTAATCTGTATTTCATTTTTTGGATTCAAAATATGTAAATTTGGATGCAATTGTTCAATGTTGAATGCTCAATCTGTACTTAACTTATAGTATATGAATTTAAAGTAATTACCAGATTTTTTCTAATTTTTTTTTTATTTTTTTCGGATTTTTACTAATTGTTATTGATTTTTAATTCATTTTTGTATTATTTTAATATTAAAGTACGATATGATACGATACGATACGTCCGTATCATGGAGCCTAGCGATACATGATATGATACACGTCAGACAACACTGATTATATCCATTTGTAATCTAACTCCTTTAAGAAACTTTGTATGCATTGATTGTTGCTTCTTTCATCCTACATATTTGTTCGTTCATAATGTGATTCTTGGTTCAATTGAAGCAAGCCTCCCAACCACCACTAAAAGAGTTAAACTCAGACCTACTCATAAAAATGACAAGTATATGGTTCAAGTTCATGGCCTACCACTTCCTTACTCACTTTTTGGAAGAGAACCCCTAGAACAAGCATAAGTAACCCAGTGTTAAGATAAGGAAAAAGATACAACAAATAGTTCTAAAAGATGACATAATCGATCACAAGAACAATGTGGCATCACAGAGAACAAGATATAATTAGATCCACATTACGTGAAAGAATACCTACGGAGACAGATTCCCAACAAATAAAGTTGTGGAATAGCGTAAACCTATAAAGGGAATCTAAGCAACTAGAACATCAAAATCACATCTACCACCATCAATGAACAGGGAAGCCACTTAAGTTATTTTTATTCCGAGAACCAAATCGCCCTGCTCCGCTAACTTTAGCACTCACTGTTTTTCTAAACCCAAAATGTAGTACTAGCCATAAAATAATAACCAATAAAAGAAGGACGATATTCAGGCTCCAGCAGACGAAAAAGGAGAGGAACTTGCCTATTCCCGGAAAATTAAAATAATATTTCCAAATGTAGAGAAAGAAAATAAGAATATCGCCGATAACTAATGATCAAACTCAACTCAACTCGACCACTCTAATTTCAATATTACTATCCACAAGTCTCTAATCCGTTAAAAACATCTAGCTGAAAAGGAAACATTTATGCCAATTTACATCCTTTATTTATTTTCCATATCGTAAGGCTAATTGCTATGAAACCTAAGCAGGGGGGGGGAGGGGGGGGAAACTAAAAATGAAAAACCGAAAACAACAAATAAAAGAGTTACGTTCAAACTAAAACACGAACCAATCTTCTAATTTTTTCCCCGGGCTTCATCTTCGCAGTGTCCATCTTCAACCGATTGAAAATGTCCTCTCAAAACTTGCAATAAATAAAGAGGAGCAATCGTAAATAAAAGCCAGAGACCTATTTTCTAACGAAAATGTTTCATTTTACGTCTAAAAAACTCCAAAATCTGATCGTTCTAGGGTTTTCCTTCATCGATGAATTTCACAGGAGCAGCAATAATGATTAAGAGAGAGAAAAAGAGAGAGTACCTGAATGTTGGAGAGCAGGATGGGCGACTCAAGCAACGTCGTCGGACTCAATCCTGGAGGGATCGTGAGGCAAGGCGACCGGGATATGGGAAGGCTCGCCGGAGACATTGTCTTGTACCTCGCCGTACTCGAACCAGCGGGAATCGGCTCCGCTCCTACGGCTGACGGCAACGGGCCAACGGCTCCACCACTGCGGGGAACGAAGGGAGGAGAGGGGAGGTCAGAGACAGCACTATTTCCGGGAGGTTCGGAGTTTGACTTGTCGTCCATCGCTGGAGAGATCCACCCTGATCGCTATTGCCCTAAACTTGAGAAATTCTCTCTCTCTCTCTCTCTCTCTCTCTCTCTCACACACACACACACACACAGCGGAAACCGAAAAAAAAAGGGAATTATTTAAGTAGTATGTCATATTTACCCTTGTAATTTACGTAACTGAGGTTTTAATTTATTCGGATTCGAGTCGACATGGCGTATATCGTACCGGAACCAATATCGCTTCCAGATAGTTTTTTTTTAAGAAGGGAGGGCGACGCCATAAACACCTCTCGAGTCGAACTCCTCCAAAAACACCTCTCGAGTCGAACTCCTCACCACCAGCAAGGGCGTCCTTCTGCTAGTTGATTTTAGCACACTCAGTGGGGTCCACGTTAACCCTCAGCAACCCACCAAGAGTTTTTTTTGTCTTGATCAACCAGAAACCAACACAATCTCAACACGGGCGCATGATGCATACACACACATGCAAGAATGATTTTTATATTTTTAAATTCGTTTGTGAGTTGTTAAATGATATTCTTGTGCCCAAGAATAAATGGCAGACATGCGTTTTTCTAAGAGGTGGGCAACTGAAAATTGGATGATGTCCATCCAAACTCATGCCCTATATATACATACATACATATATATATATATATAATTTTCAGTTTTTTTATCGAAATTCGTTAATCTAATTTTTTTGTTCTCCAAGCTTCTTTATTCAATGATTTTGACGTAATTTTACATCTTTTTGTTGCAGTTAACAAAAAACAGTTTAGTTTTGGGTCTACCCACACCAGACTCGTTGACCAAATTAGCCACCCATCGGTTCTCGGGATGGCTTGCCTGGACTCCACTTAGATGCTAAAACCGCAGCTGCTTGTTGATGTATCAAGCAAACAAAAAACAAGGGCAAAAAAATAACGCTTGTATCATGACATAAATAAATACTCTTCGAGTAACCAAAAAATAAATAAACAAATACCCTTTTAAACAACCAAATTGGTAAACCAAAAATTAAATAAATAAATAAATACCCTCCAAAAAACCAATCTGTAAGTTTTTCGTTCAAGAAATTTCTCTTGTGCTCTTCAGTATTCAAACATATTTAAAAATGTAAAGAAAAAAATAGTAAAAGAGAGCAAGTTTCCATCAAGGTTGCTTAGTTACATTTACTAGCTTTATAGCTCTAGAATGAAATTTCAATGCCCCATGATTTAATCACATTGGGGGGGTTTCATTTCAAAGCTTTTTAAAATGCATTAGAACATATACTCCTTCACAGGCACATAGAGATTGGATTTGTCACAGTATCATCTATCTTAAGAAAGCAATGGTTGAGTTAGGACACAAAAATACAAAAATGTGAATCAAAGATGCTTTAAGGTACACATATACTATTTTTTTAATTCAACCATTCATCTCTTGAGATTAATACGTATATTATATATGACAACCATATTACACATATATATATAATTGGAATATTCCACCCATTGCTTTTGAGTGGTATCATCTGTTTTCAAAGCCTCTCGACCTCATCTGTTTTCATCTCCTACTTACCGCTTTTCATGTCTCTTTAAACCATGGCTTCAGCTCTAGCTAGGACCATTTCGCACGCCAAAGAGGAAATTTACTGCGAATCTTATGATCAAAGAATAATACAATTCATCCTTTTATAATTGGCAGAGAAGAGTTAACGTTTCTGCAAAAGCTCTTCTAGACCATGAGGAAAAATATACCATCTATGCAAAACCTCAACAGGATGCTAGTCCCTGTCGACCTTCCTACTGTAGTAATGAAAGCTCTCTCTCTCTCACACCACACGTGACCGTTTTACTCTTGTAGCACTATAGGCATATCAACATTTTAAGAATCATTTCACTGATTTTGTGCTAGGTTAGATACATGAGAAGGAATGAAGGGTGGGGTGAGTGAAAGGAGTCCAAATCCCGTTTCCCTAACAGAATCCTATTTCTTTCGCCTTTCAAAAGAAATTAAGAATCCTACTTTTCTTCTTTGTAGAGTGCATATTACAACAATGGTTATTCACTCAGGCATCCCACAACCCATTCAAGAGCCAGTCAGAAGTAGCTACACTCAACACATGACACGCAGATTCAACAGAAAATAATTGGTATTGCTTGAACTCATTAGTCAGAGTCCCTGTCGTAACCAGCCTCTCTTCTGCTCATGATGTCAAGAGGACAAATGGCTTGCAGTGCCTAAGAAAAGAGGGACCTAAACGTCTAAGCAAGAGGAATGAAGCTCTGTTTTCTCGATGGTAAGAAAAAGAAGAGGAAAGAAAAACTTTCATAGGTCATTGGTTAAAGCATCTGCTTACTGATAGGAAGGCGTTGAGCACAAATCGAATGGGCATGTTACATTGTTCCATTCAGCAATCCTTTTCCTTCCCTTCTTTTCAACAACAACAACAACAACTAAGCATTTTTCCATACTAGACGAGGTCGGCTACATGGATTCTTTGTTTTCACACAGTCTTCTCATGTGTCATGTTAGCAGTTAACTCACAATAAATCATTCTTTATTGTTTCTTTCCAACACTTTTGTGGTCATCCTCTACCTCTTTTAATACTTTCATAATCTAGTTTTTCATACTTTCTTACACGTTCTTCTTTTGATATCCTTTCTATATGTCCAAACCATATATTCTCATATTTTATCCTCTATTGGTTTCATTTCTAATTTGTTTCTAATAACCTCATTATGTATACGGTCTTTTCTTGTATGACCACTCATCCATCTCAACATCTTCATTTTTGTCATAAACATCTTTTGTACATGTTGATGATTAACTACCCAACACTCAAAATCATAAAACATGGCAAGTCTAATTAATACTCTATAATATTTACCTTTTAACTTTAATGGTATCTTCTTATCACAAAGGATACCTGATGTTTCTCTCCATTTTAACCAACCAGCATTAATTATATGTAACATCTCCATAAATTCTTCCACCACGCTGAAAAATTGACCCTAGGTATTTAAAACTTTCTTTTTGGGAGATGCAATGTGTGTCAATTTTAATTTATGTCCTTTAAAGTAACCAAATTATCAAACTTACATTCCATATATTGTATCTTTGTTCTACTAAGTTGAATGCCTTTACTTTTTAATGTCTCTCTATAATTCCAATTTTTCTATTAACTTTTTCCTTAGACTCCTCCACTAACACAATGTCATCCACAAATAAGTACTTCATCTTCAATATGTTTTGTTAACTCATCAACCAACATTATAAGTATGAACTTAAAGTTGATCCTTGATGTAACCCAATATTAACTTCAAAGAAGTATGTCATTCCTTCATGAGTCCTCACAACTGTTTTTGTACCATTGTACAAATCTCTTATAAGGTTTATGTATGTCAATGGGATACCTCTTTTTTCTAAGGTTCTCCAAAGAACCTCCTTCGGTACCCTATCGTAAGCTTTTTCTACATCAATAAATATCATGTGAAGATCTTTCTTTTTTGTTCTAAAATATTCCATAAGACGTCTCAAAAGGTGAATCGCTTCAACAGTAAATTTGTCTGGCATGAATCCAAATTGGTTCTTTGTTGTACTTGATACTTGTCTTAACCTACGTTCAATTATTTTCTCCCATAATTTCATAGTATGGCTCATTAACTTGATACCCCGATAATTCGCACAACTCTAAATGTCTCTCTTGTTCTTATATATGGGTATAAGTGTACTCACTCTCCATTCCTTATGCATCTTTTGATTTCTCTATATTTCATTAAACAGTCTTGTGAGCCAAGTGATTCTTGTTTCTCCTAGGATTTTTCAAACTTCTATAGGAATATTGAGTTGAGTTTTTTATATAAATCCTCCCAAATTTTAGCTTTAGCTTAACTGACACCCTTTTTTGCTTTCTTATAAGTCTCTAAAGTTTTACTAGTTTTCTTAGTATAACATAATTTGTGACATGCCCTCTTTACCTTGATTTTATTTTGCACTACTTCACTACACCACCAAGCTTCTTTTTGTGCAGGTACAACTCCCTTAGATTTACCTATCTTTCGCCACTTTCCTAATATGTATAGCCATATTATTCAACATATCATAAGGTTTACCAACATAATCCTAAGCATCTCCTTGAAGGACTTTTGTTTAAATATACTTTTTTTCTCGATTTTGAGGTTACACCATTTAGTCTGAATAGAGCGATGCACTCTTTTCTTCTTTGTCCATTTTTTTACTTGTAAATCAACAAAAATTGTATTACCTATAAAGAGATCAAATGCCATAGCAAAATTTAAAATCTCCCTACCTTCCTCATTTATATCCCCAAGATTTACCTTATATCCTAATACCTCTTTATCGACATGTCCATTTAAGTTTCCTCCTTAACAATCATCTCCCTTTATGGAATTCTTTGAATCACCTTATCTAACTCTTCCTCAAAAGTCATCTTTATACTATCTTCTAATCCTACTTGGGATGCGTAAGCACAAACTATATTCAAAACCTATGCTCCTAACACTAATTTCAACGTCATGATTTGGTTACCATATTGTTGTATGTCTACTACACTATCCTTTAAATCTTTATTTATGATAATAGCAACTCCGTTTCGAGTCTTTCCTTACCTGAGTATCATAATTTAAAACTTTTATCCTCAATCTCCTTTGCTTTTTCTACAACCCACTTTGGCTCTTGTAAACATAGAATATGAATCTTTCTCCGAATCATAGTATCTACCATCTCCATTAGTTTACCGGACAATGTTCCGATATTCTAAGAACCAATATCAATCTTATTATCTAAGCTTAGCTTCCTTACCCCGCATCCGTCCATATTGAAAATGTGGAGACCCTTTTTGTAATTTAATAACTACATTTGGGCGATAATGTAGCGGAACTAACTTCTTTACTCACACTCGTCCATTATGTGGGAACCCTCTCTGCAATTGATT
This sequence comes from Brasenia schreberi, assembly GCA_036023115.1. Lineage (NCBI taxonomy): Eukaryota > Viridiplantae > Streptophyta > Magnoliopsida > Nymphaeales > Cabombaceae > Brasenia > Brasenia schreberi. The sequence continues at coordinate 10,005,105 of JAYKKT010000049.1, forward strand.
CACTATATCTAGGCAAAAATGTAGTGGCCCTTGCTTACTTTTCACTACATTCAGGTTTTGCAATGCATCGTTAAGAGGGGACGCCTCAACGCAATGCTCATAATTGGTGTAATCCATGATATAAAAATCCGACAAAGTTTTATGCTAGTTGTCGAAAGCCTAACACAACCCTCTTCCTTTATCTGGGCTTGGGGCCGACAATGCAAGGGCGATCCCTTACACGGGCAGAGTTCCTTCCCTTCTTTTCATGGCATCAAAATTCTCCCAAACAGATAGCAAAGAGAGAGAGGTTCTCTTACAGATACTTTTTAGCAGCAAAAAGTACGGAAGATACACCACGTAACAATTTAATGTATGGTCTTACATGCACCCACGATACTCATTCCTATAGCATTTGAGTCTGTCCTACATTATTGTTTCATGTTTTGTTCCTGCAAAGTCCTGCCTTTCGAAGCCACCTTTTCAAAGAAATAACCTTCAAAGTTCTGTACACGGACTGCATGATTGTTTCAAAATCAGTTTACTGAAAGTTATATCTACTGAACAATTTTGAATAAAACGCAGGTACTTTCTACAAGATCAACCTGCATCATCATATTAGTGGACACATAAACTTGATTCAACAGAGTTCAATGGCTTGAAGGACCCAGAGTCCATCACCAATACGCATGAATGGCTCAACTTACCATCACCAATACGCATGAATGGCTCAACTTAACCCTTATCTTCATGCGGAGTACAAATTGCATGATTGGCATTAACTGGCGCTCATACTCTTCTATGTTTATTTATATTTATTTCTCAGCTGTTCCATATCTCAGACTAGATGTGCATTGTATATTCACTTTCATTTGTTTCACGCTGATTTATTGGATGCTTCATTCTCTGTACCGCATACCATAAACAGTGGTGGCTTACCAGATCACTAATGTGGTCTAAGAAAATTCTACCATGAACTCTCTGTTCTGAAATTGCTAATTTTGCTTACTTTGCCTGTTTCTAGAATTGCAAGCTATAGGACTTCTAACATGAATAGATAGATAATCATGTAAACTCAGTAGAGAATGATCTTCAAGTATGATAGCAAGCACAATTTACCATTTCATACTAGGCAAATTCAGGACATTTCTTATTCTTGCAAAGCTGCTTATAGAGCATCTAGATTCAACCTAAGCTCTGATGGATTACACAGAGGCCCATCCTGAAGCTTCAACCGTCCAAGTGGCAGTTTTTGAGGTAATATATGAGTGACAGTTTTCAGTGTCATGCCATCTTAGAACCATCCACTGCCAGGGTTGTCTGCTTTGCTCTGAAACATTGTACGGTTCATGACATACATTTTCTTTCCCTTAATCCATCTTCCATGTTACCCAACTAGACTAAGATCTACGTCAATATTGTTTTCTCACTGTTTTACTTAATTGGTTTAATGAGCTTGATCATTGCACATTAGCTTAAAACAAACTCCATCATCAACCCATAGACAACCAAAATATCTACCACCTCGGTAAAGATTAGGACCAGGCCTCAGATCAGAATACAAGAGATTCCTCCTTCAGTGGATGGTTTAATGGTGAAACTCAGAGCTTCAAAGCATGGATATTGAGAACCAATCAAACCAATATGCTGGTACATAACAATTTCGTCATAGTAATGTGATATGCTCTCTCGGCGTTCATCTAGCTTTAAATCTCATTTCCTGTTTCCTATCTTCGAAACAAAAAGATGTGAAAAACATCTACATATATAATTAGAGCAAAAAAAAATCCAGTGAAACAATAATAATGATACAATGATTTTCAACCATGAAAGAGAGATCAATTATGCGAAAAGGTTAAGCACTGGAATTTTCAGACTTTATACATGGTGTAGCTAAAGAACCTGGATTGTGGCATTATTGATGGACTTGGTGACCAAATATTCACGCTAGTGAAACGATCAAGTCGGGTTCTCTTGACGCCGAAGATGGTCATGGACATACGAGCACAGTTGAACTTAAAAACAACAGTTGAATCAGCACCGTAAAGATGACAATTGACATAATGGTGAACGAATGACGACATAAACATATTCCATCAAAAAGAACTGAGAACCCACAATAAAACTCTCGGTAAGAAATGTGAAACAAAAGAAAGCATCTAATCTCATTAACCTTAAGATAGTTGGATAAAAACTTGTTTCTGTCCTCAAAAAACAGAATCAATATACAAGAGGTATGAACTTGTACCTAACCTTGTTCCTGTAGATTTCATAATTATCCCCAAAATTCCTCACCATCAAATCCTCTTCCAACTTAGCTTTCTGATCATAATACAGCACCCCCACACACAAGATGAACAACAAGCTCAAGGGCGCCCTCAGTGCAGCGAAATAAACAGCAAACAGAAACATGGTGGATGCATATATCGGGTGTCGAACCCAGCGATAAGGACCAAACTGCACCACACTCGTCGGCACGACCACCTTCTCCGAATAATTCGAAAGATGAAGAACACTATAATACTGCATAAGCAAAACTACCATCACCAACAACCATATAAGCAAATTCTGCCATCCCCCTGGAACCAAATGAAGAGGGGTCGCCTCAAAGGCAGCCAAGAAATGGCCAACCAAGGCGGCAATAGAAAAACCCACTCTATAGCTCAAAGGCAACTTCACATCCCACTGCTCTTCATGGGGTCTGAGATAATAGTCTCCATATAGCCTCTTCCTCACACTAACATTGAAAAAGAAGAAATAATGATAGATGAAGAAGAAAGCAATAGGCCATCCCTCTAAAAACCCATTAGCGACAGCAGAAGGGACTAAAGTCAGCCAAGTGAACGCAGAAGTGACGACCACCAACTGCTCTAAAACCGAAGCTTTTCCAATCGAATGCTTGTAAGCAAACCATAATCCAACAACACCAAGAGAAATAGCAACCATCCAGGGCCAGAACAGCCACGTCCAACTGAAATACATCCAAAAGAAAGGATCAAAAGAAACTCTTGCAATGCTCTTCAAACCCATAATGGCTAGAGAGATAATGCTCGCCCATTTACAGACCGCTAGAGGGGTCAATCTTGAAACTCTCTCTATGAAGAAATCTGGGTTCAGGTAGTGAGTAATCGGGGATTTATCTTTGTTGGTGATCAAAGATGGTTCCCTATTGAGGATTTTGTGGGGTTGTGGGAATCCGTTTTCTTGAGAGGTGGCGTGGGCATCGAAGCTGAAGCGTATTGACCTTTGCGGGGAGGAGAATTTCCGCTGTTTCAGAAAGAGTTTGGGCGTTATCGAGGATTTGAAACTACAAAGTGGAGGGTTTGGGAAGACGGCAGTCGCCATCGCCCCCTTATCTGTGAGGGCCAGAAGGGTTTTGCAGTTAAAGAAGGTCTAATGCCTAGAGAGCGGACATAGGGAGGATTGACATATTCTTTTTCCTTTTCTATATTTTTCAAAAATGAATCCCCCTGTTGAGAATCTTGAGATAGTCCCAAGTTATTCATACTTTTATGAAATATTTGCTGTTTCTGTCAACTTACAGCAAGAAGTTCTGTAATACCATGGTTTTGCTCGTATATCAATTCGTCAACTATTGGGTCATGTATACCATCTAATGGAAAAGCGAATTTCTGATGTTAATACATTGTTAAGGACCAACTACACTCAATCTGTTGAGTTTTGTCTTTGTGTATTATCTTGTTACCTCTCTATGTAGAGATGTATTTTTGTGCGACACATCGGGAAAAGTTTGTTCTTTCTACTGATTGCTACACTGAAGTAACTCGCTGCACCAAAACGTGCATGTTTATCTGTAAAATAAACAACGAAATGCGTTTTGAACAACTTTATTAAACAAATCAACCGTTCCATAAACAAACATTTTTTTTTACAAGAGGAGACTGAAGCTTAACACACAAATGCATGCACTCTCTGAAAGTTGAACCCCCCACCAGCAGCAATGGCACTAGAGTGCCCTGCTGTTGAGCTAACACTCTTGGAGCATAAACAAACATAATTGCTATTGCGAATTCAAGCATCAACTAGTAATTGTGTTTGGATTTTGGTTTCTCGTGATAGATATCTAATGTCTGAGTCAAAATACAGCTCCAGCATTAGACTGTTTAATATATAGTAAATAACAGATTAAGCTTTCATAGCACAGCTGGTTAGAGCGCCTGTTCAGTAAACGGGAGGTCTTGAGTCCAAATCTCTGAGTGAGGCTAACTTGGTGCAGCAAGACATGCCGATTTTCAACCGGGGTAAGAACTTGCTGAACCTGGAACTAATGAAACTAGAATCAAAATTGGGAATCATTTAGTTTGGTTCTGGTTACCTTTATAATAGGAATTGGAACCAAACTGAAATCGACGGTTTTAAATTGTAAATTTTATTTTTATATATTTTAAAATTTTCTAATAAAATTATCGGTTCTGTATGATTCTGAACTCAAATTGGAAATGAATGTTTGAAACCGTTAGTTCCGATTTACTTGTAACTAGCCCAATGCAACACAAAGAATACTTAAATCAATACAATTGTAGCTTCTGAGAATTTACTTTATTTTCTGCATGTATATATATAAGAAAATGATAATGATAAGATCGTCGTCTCTCGAAGCATATACTTCTGAAATTCTAATTTTCGAATACCCTTGTTGAAAGATGCGGAATTGTGTCAATCCGGTGATTATCCATCAAGAGCAATCAAATGATAAGCTCATTTATCAGCCCTACTCGTGACGATCATAAAAAAAAACATGTTTGAATGACCATGAATATCATAAAATAAGGACCTTAATATGAATTTGTTACATAGATTTTTTTTGGGTTATAAATGGAGGCCCAAGCCTAAAACAAGCAAACACATGCGCATTCCTGGAAGGTCGAACTCCCTACCAGCAGCATGGGCGACCGAGCACCCTGCCAGTTGAGCATATTTATGGGTTTGGATTCAAATCTGACCCAATTGACATGCACACACATCACATGGCCCCCAACACCCAATTCCTCAAAATGCACGTCCCGTTAATTCATGTGATTCTTATCTATAGAGTTCATGTGACTTATCCGTAGAGCATATCCATACAAGAGCTCTATAAATTTCATAGCAAGACACTCAATTGCTCACATATAAGGAAATCTAAGCATGAGAATGGCTAGTTCACATTCGTCCCTTGTTCTCTTTCTCTTCTTTTTCTCCGTTTCTTTCATTACGTAACCGGAAATTAATGCAGCAGCAGCACCAACTCGGCCGCCTCTTCTTGGTGGTTGGCAGCAGATTGCGGATGTTAGCAAGAACACCCATGTGCAGGAGATCGGAAAGTTTGTGGTGGCGGAATTCGACAGGCGGCAGCACGGGTATTTGAAGTTTATAAATGTGGTTGAGGGAAAGCAGTAAGTTGTGACCGGAGTGAATTATATGCCGCTGATTGAGGCGTCAAATGCAAAGCTGTTCAAGATCTATAAAGGTGGTGTGTGGTAGAAGGCTTGGCTAAAGTTTAGGAACCTCACTTCCTTCGATCCTGTTCTTCCTTGATTTTGATCGTGCTGTTTGTTTGAACATCTGTCTAAATAAGTTCATGACTTGTTTCGAGGGTTCGAATAGTCGAGCAGTTTTTAGCCGTCGAAGAAAACTTTCTAGTTCATGTAATATGAAGTTTATTATGAGTAAAGATATCTAGTTTTTGCTCATGACATTCTCAATATGGTCCAAGACAATGAACAATCTAGGGCTAGGCTAGGTAGACATGGTTGATTTTTGTTAAACCGGAACTCTTGAAACTAGAAACCAAAACCGAACTAGGACCAGCCAGTTTTGATTCATAACCACTGGGTTTGGGTCCTAGTTCTGGTTTGAGTCTTAAACCCCTAAGAATAAGAAAAAATAATAATAAATTATGTATTCTTTTAGAAAAATAAAATATGGCACAAACAGTTTACCAAACTATTGGTTCTGGTTCTATAGAAGGTAGAACTGGAACCGGACAAGGTGGTATCTGGATCTAGGTCCGGTTCCAGACGATTTTTTATTCGGTTGGATTCTAGTTGAAACAGCCGGGTCTGTTCTCAGTTCTAGGGCAAGGTATGCATTGTTTGCCCATGGATCTGATCATGGGCTGTACCTTTTCTCTAGTCTTTTAAAATTTGTGGGGAGTAGACGTTACACCTCAGTTAAGTGTAGATCCATCAGTCAAGCCTACGTACAGAAAGCATTCCTCTATACAGCAGAGCGTTAGCTCAACTGGGAGGGCTATCTGACTCGTGTACTCAGGTGGGGAGTTTGATTCCCAGGACTAGCATCTGTGTATATGCGTGTTAGGTTTCGGCCTTGTTAATATAATAAAAAGAAGAAGAAGAAGAAGAGGAAGAAGACCAAGTTGCACGCACAGCATTAGCTCAACTGGTAAGGCCCTCCAACTCCTATCACTCTCTAAATTAGAGTCGAGAGCACAAGCAAGTCTCAAGAGTTTATTATGGCACTAGCATTGCAGTTTGAAGCCAATGCTTCAAAAGTGCTTGGTTGAGAGTTCCTTAGATCCAAATCCTTTATTCTAAATATTCCCGTCAAAGACTGCCAGCATAAGTTTGTATTAACATCCCCGTGTATATATATAGTGGTATGTATTCAATCTCTGTTTGAATTTACTTAAACATTTTAATTATTCGATTAATATAATAAAAAAGATTTGAATTTGTTGACGTCTAAAAAAGTAAATTGTATGATTGTGCATTAAATGTGAAGTAAGAAAAGTAAAATGTTATAATCCACTTTTTAATTCATGTCCACCACCGTTGAGAAGATGTTTTGAGTATATTTGGGCATGGATTGGAGTGAGTATGTGCAATTATATATATATATATATATATATATGTATGTCTATGTGATGTTTCTAATGAGAACCCAAATGACAACCAACAATATTAAAATAAACAGTAAATGAGTTTCCATGTTGTCTGCTTTCTGCCATCACTCACCGTTCAAGTCTCTGCATTTAAGGCGACAAAAGTTTTTTTTTAGTTGACATTCCTTTCCCACATCTCTTTTGCCTCGACTGAGAAAATAAGATTGTAGTCACATTTTGAGAAATAAAAATATTCGGCTTCGGGATTCTGAAACATACAAGAGCTTGACATACTCATAACAACATATCATGTGTACGAGATTAATGCCACCAACGTTATAATCCTCATCCCGAAGAAGCAGTGAGCCTTTAAGCTTCATGCGATTCGCCATATTAACGTTTGTAATTTTGTTTATTGCAGGGATGAGAATCCACAGCGTCAGTGCTACGTCTTCAATGAAAGGCATAACAGAACCAGATTAATCAGGACATCTTTACCTTGCTGTTCCTTGAGACTATGCGGATCAGTTGCTTTCATTATATATATGATCCTCTTTGAATCAAGAAATCAGAGGCCAGTTTAGAACATCAACATAGACTCCGCTAATTTCGAGACTTGCATCATTCATGTTATGTTGCTTCTTTGTAAGAATGAGAATCCACAGCGTCAGTTCTACGGCTTCAATGAAAGGCATAACAGAAGCAGATTAATCAGGACATCTTTACCTTGCTGTTCCTTGAGACTGTGCAGATCAGTTGCTTTCGTTAGATATACGAGTCCCTTTAAATCAAGAAATCAGAGACCAGTTTAGAACATCAACGTAGACGCCGCTAATTTCGAGACTTGTATCATTCATGATCCCCCCTCTTTTTGTGACATATTTCTCTCTTTATTCTGTAAGTATATGTGAGAGCACCTGTTTTTTTGTTCTCCTGTACAGAAGGGTACCACTGAGAGCCTTTCTCGCTCCTGTACAGTTATATACCTTATTGTATCCTGCTAGGATCTGCCCAACTTCATCAATTCCAAAATAGAGTTGTTTATAAGATCATGTCCAAGACAATCATGAACTAGATGAGACCTCTTACCTATTTGATCTCGAAAAATGAAAGAGCTTCTTTGAATGGCAGGAAAAATTCATGAAAGCATACTTTTAGCTCACGAACTGGTGAATACAATGGATTGCAAGAAGAAAGCCTCGATCCTCTTTAAGGGGGACCTCGTAAAAGCATATGATCATATCGAGGCAACTCCACGAAGTCGAGAATGCCATAAAAACTTGAATGTTGAATGAGAATGATTTGGTTACAGCAGAAGCAGAAATAGTGAGAAAAGGAGTTGCACATAAAGAATCGAGGGCTTTGTGTGCTGTCAGCTTGATTGTAGAACCAAAATGGGTCGACCCAAGATAGAAATTTTTCGAAAAGATCTCACAACAGAAGAAAGAAAGTAAAAGCTAGAACAGATTTTTTTTATCAGGAAAAGATAGAACAGTTAGTAAAATAAACTAAGTTAGAAATGTTAGTAAGCCAACAATACAATGAGAGAGAGAGGGGTTCTATTGAAGAGGCTAGGCCGGTTTTGGGTAAACAGGAACATGGACGGTTTTAGTTCCTATTCCTGTTTAAGTCCTAAACATTTGGAACTAAAAAATCATTAAAAAGTTGATATTCTAAAAAAGAATATATGGAACTCATTGTTTGGAACCATCGGTTCTAATCCGATTCTGGTTCCATAGAAATAGAACTGAAACTGAACCGGATGGTTCTCGTCTCCATGTCCCATTTTAAGTCAGTCTTGATTAGTTTCTGTTCAGTTCCGGTTGGAACTATTGGGCTCGTTTCAAACTAAACATGTCTAGAAGAGGCCAAGAGAGTATTATGAGCTACAAATAAATACACTAAGGTAATTCATCTTAAATATATTTTGTTAACTATCAATGATCAATATAAATAAAGATGGACTTGAAGTTGATCCTTAATGTAATCCAATATTAACTTCAAAAAATTTCATAATTTCTTCATGAGTATTCATATATGTATGTGCACTATGATACATGTGCCTTATAAGATTGATATACGCAAGTGAGATACCTCTCTTTTTCAAGGTTCTTCAAAAAAATATTCGATTAAAATTTTAACTCAAAAAATACATGTGAATTAAGTACACTTATACAAAAAATGCATATTCACATTTTGCTTTTTAATTCAAGTTTCAACCATCCATCACTTAACAACCATCCATCACTTAAGATGGATGGCAAGGTTTGTTTGAATTTGCTAGCACACGTAAGTGCTAGCATATACCACGTTCTATCTCTCTATACACATAGACTCTCTCTCTCTCTCTCTTCTCTCTCTCTCTCTCTCTCTCTCTCTCTCTCTCTCTATATATATATATATATATATATATATATATATATATATATATAGAGAGAGAGAGAGAGAGAGAGAGAGAGAGAGTTGAGTTTGTAATCAGAAACCAAATGATGCCCACCATTGTTTTCTAGAAAAACTTAGTTGATCTTCAAATTAAGAGGGTAGTGAACAATGGTTTTAATCGTCTTAATGGCAACAGTTCTTAATACGGTGGAAATGAAAAACAGTCCACTACTAAAGCTCAAGTCTAACGGTTACTTTGTGTGGTTATAATGCCACGATTGTTCAATAAAGAAGAATATTTGATTTTCCTTTTAAATGGCTGAATGAACACTATGCTTTAAGTTTACCCTTGTATGTCTTCTAAGGTCCTGTGTGCAACTGAATATGTGATGCTTATTTATACAGGTTTCATGGAAAGCATCTTAATGTCAAAATTGTGAAGCTTAATGTTATGACAGTTTGCAAGATTAAAGAGCCTTAGAAGAGGCATGTTGAATGGCCTAATGGCCGTTTATGAGCTCCCATTTAGTGACCTGTTTAAGGTCTGTTTGAGTGGCAGCTATTAGAGGTGTCAATCCGGGCCAGCCAGGCCCAGTCCCAACCATGGTACCACAGGAGAAATATGGACTTGACGGGGCCAGATCGCATTTTTGGTGGGCTGGAATGGAATTTAACTGTCATTGTCCGGTCCGTTGGAGGGATGTTTGATTACGAGGCTTGGGACTATGAAACTAGAATTCATTAAACCAAATGCAAGCCTCAATGGAGTTGTATGACCTTGCTTTTTACATGTTTACAAGGCCCATAAGCGACCCACTCCCTAGAGTGAGCTGATGGAATTTCACAGTCCTGCCCTTACAATCAAACACCCTTTGATGTGTTGATTGACACGAAGGGCTAGGACTGTGGCACCCCGTGCTTTTTTAAACTGTGGCCATGGGTCATTATTCTAAAAACACAGCTCTCGTTCCCTATTTTATATGTAAAAAGTGACCCAACTCTAAGGTGAGCCAGTGGAACTGGGCCTGCAGTACAGGTATGGAGTCCCAGCATTGGCCACGAACTACACGCAATCCCGTACAATATTAAATATTTAACATATATTATAATATTAATATATCACTTATATGATATTTATATTTATTATAATATCATATATATGTAAATATATATTATATTCGCACTATATATAGTGTATACAAATATATGCCCTGTGGACCTGCCCACCTTGGCCCCAGGGCCAGACCCGTCAGGTTGTTTGGCCCAGCTTCAAAAATGGGTCAGAAATTTTGGGCCTGCCCTGTAATTTTTCAGTGCCGGCCGAAAAATTTCCAGAACTGGTCCTAGTATCTGATGCAAAGACTAAGAGAACTCGAAACTTTGGAGAGAACTGATTTATCAAGACACAATGGCCGGTGTGACTAAGAAACAGAACTTCCTTTGGTAGTTGGGGCAATGTAAGTCAGGATTGAATTCAGCATGCGTCTCAGTCATCAATGAATTTGTTATCTTCCAAAACATTTATTTGGCCGATCGGCGTAACTTCATCACCATTACTCTTGAAATTTGTTCCCATGAATGAACACCATGTACATCCCGTTCTCAACCTATTCAGTGGGACGCACCTCAAGCATAACATTCATCCATCCACAGTATATGCTCTCTCTCTCTCTCTCTCTCTCTCTCTCTCTCTCTCTCTCTCTCTCTCTCTCTCTCGTGCACACACATATACACTGATTTGATCATGCTCACTCATGTTAAGATTACTTTTGAGAAAATCAATGTAATAACGTTGTACTTCATTTTTTTTTTAAAACTCTTAAAAAATTTAAATTACACTCATGTTACTCAATAACCATGACAAACATGAGTAGTATATATGAGTGGTTGAATCCTACCCACACTGAAACTTATTCACCCATTGCTTTTGCATGGTTTGAATATAATAAAAATACTCTTGGTATTTTTTTAAATCCTCTTAAAATTTTGAAATTACACAAATGGGCAAGGTGTCAGAGTAGTATCCAGTTTGCATATATATATAAAGACATACATATGTGTATATGTTTGTTTGAGAATTTTTGAGTTATGATATGTGTAGACGAGTGCAATTCACTCAAACATGTTACTTTTGTTTCATTGAGTTTTTTTACACAATTAAGCATACTGATGCTCCGGATTCAGAACCAAAAAACTAGCAAACATGATTAATATTTTATTTGTTTATACGTATCTAGTGAATTTCATAGGCCAAGAGGGTGGAGCCGTTGATTTATAAACCGCTGCTAATCGTTAACTAACTTATCCAAAAAAAAAAGTGATTTCAAAGATTTTTCTCATGGAGATTAGGAACAAAGTTTGACAATCAAATGTTAGATCCAAATACATATATGCATATATCTATATATATGTGCACGTGTGTGCATGCACATGTAGATATGTATTATATGTATATGCGGACGCGTATATGTGTTTTTCATGTTGTTCATCCGGTATTTTGAAATATTCTATCATGATTGTTATGTCTCCTGATTTTGCTTGTGATAAAACGAACGGCTCGTAATTCATGAGAAAAAAATGGCACAAAATGATCACGTCATTTAATACATGAATGTAAAAATGTTAAATGAATGATTTGAGGGTAGAGGACGAATTGATCATGAAAAGTCAGGAAAGAGAACTGGCAAACTTTTTCTATACTTTATCAAATCAGAGAGAGAATGCTTGATATTTGTTGCCAAGTATATACATGTATATATAGAGAGAGAGAGAGATTGGATCATGATATTTGTTGTGAAATATATATATAGAGAGAGATTGGATCGTACCTACATCAACTCTGGTCCACTCACTCATGTTTATTTATTGTTTTTTAGTGATACGAGTGTAATAAAAAAATTATTTATAATTTATGCCTACATCAACTAGTGTCCACTCACTCATGTTTATTTATTATTTTTTAATGATATGAGTGTAATAAAAATATTATTTATATTTTTTAAAAGCTCCTTACAAATTTTAAAATTTTATTCATGCCACTAAAAAATAATTGGTGGGTAAAAAGTGAGCAAGTATGGATAGGATCCATTTCATATATATATATATATATATGTGTGTGTGTGTGTGTGTGTGTGTGTGTGTGTGTGTGTGTGTGTGTGTGTGTTATCCCACTTATACATCTTTACCCATCCATTAAAATATCAACAATTTATATGAAAAATTGATAGTTGAAGAATTGAAAAGTAAAAAATATGTATGTGCATTAAGTATAGCTTAATTACTTTTTTTATTTTTTTGATTGGTTCAAACTTTCCAGTATACAATGTGACAAGCATATTAGACTTTTCTAAATACACATATTTCATATATATATATATATATATATATATATATATATATATATATATATATATATATATATATATATATATATATATATATATATATATATATATATATATATATATATATATATATATATATGTATAATGATAATGATATATCATATGGACTATATTTATCTTGACTTTGTTCCAAGAAAAATTCAAGCACTTGCAATGAACTGACTTGAGCTTTTTTTCTTTATGTCAAAAATTGTCAAGTTTAGTGGCATTGGGTGTAACTGGACAGTGCAAGTAGTTGTCCTGCATTTATTTTCAGTGATGGAAAGAGCATTAAATTTCCAACTCCCCTTGCTCTCAAGACTTCTCATCTTTGCACCATGACATTGAAAATGGTCAGCTTTCGGCCTCACAATTAATTGAACGTCAGGCCAGGTCCGAACCATCCCAAATTAATGCTTTCAATCTCCTCGATATTTCCCTTTATAAATACACTTTTTCTGCCTTCTGTTCACCAAGCAATTCCTCAAAATACTATGGCTATCAAAAACCTACTCTTCCTTTTTCTCCTTATTGCTCTTGCAGCCTCTTCAATCTCCATAGCTGCCGCCGCAACACCATCCGCTCAATGGCCATGGGTAGAGAGGGCTAATGCACGCACTGACCCCTTATTCATAAGTTCGGCGCAGTTTGCAGTGAATGAGCACAACAAGCAGACCAAGTCCAGACTACAGCTTGTTCAAATTTTGGAGGGGCAGGTCTGGGAGACAAAGCTGCTGCGCTCTAGCCATCGCCAGTTCGTAGTTCAAGTTCGGACAGAGACCGGTGTTCTTAAGATCTTCAAGTGCAGCGTGGGATTTTGGGCCATCGGACGTTCGCCGGTCCTCGAATTCTTCCAGCCTGTTCTTTCCTAAACTATAGTATAACGAATCTGCCTGTTACTGTTGCAGTACTATACCACATAGTTTGAGCTCATAAATAAAGCGTATGCTATAGTTAATTAATTAGTGCTTAACTGAGATATCAAATTGTTGTAGCTCAAAACACATGTAATGGCAAAGATAAAGAAATGAATGTGATACGATCGACCACCCAACAAGCACGTCCTAAAATCCACGAGGAGATGAGGACGTTGAGTGTCTAAGTACCCAATTCAGTCATCATATTCACTAAACCTAGGTTTGAGCCTAGATAACCCAAGCTTAATGTGTTCATTTTATAAGATAACATACTTGTGCTTCTGGTTATCATATAATTAAAATAACTCACATGGGATGCCTTTTACAAGAGATTAAATAAACCCATAGGGGGTTAATATTCAGATACTTGTTAACCCTAGTGTCTACCTCCGTATGTGTTGAATCACATTTGCTTGAACAAACAAAGCGTAATCTGGGTTAGAGTTGCACGATTCACAGTAGGAGAGCTTAGGGCTTATGAATGGAATAGCTTCTTTATTTCTTTGATAACTGTGTAGGGCAAAATGTTCGAGCAGTATGTTTTGAGGTGAAACCCCCTTTTGCATGCACGCTATCAACAGCAGACACCATGGTAACCAAGAGAGTCCTGTTAACAGCAAACCCAATTTGAGGTGATCTCTTTTTACCTACCACGGATTCCATACCTATGCTACTCCACATGAACTTGAGCCAAACCCATTGATAAACGATAAGATCGGTTTCCAAGCAAGAACACGAGTTCATCGCCAGCGAATAAAAGGAAAGACTTTCAGCCTAAAAACATATCAATCAGATTCTATTTGGAAATGACGTTAGTTCATTTGGGTTTCTCGTATGATTCTGGATATAGTAAGTGTAGTATGTGCACTTAGACATTCATATTTTTCTATTACACTTTTAGGCAATGTAAGATTTTATCCCCCTCTTCGTGGAAGGAAGATGGCTCTACCCCTTTCCAAGGGGAATAAAAGATTTTGTAATAACCCCAAACACGAAACTTGATAAAGAAGAAGCCCGCCATACATTAAACCGGATAAAGTACTCAAAAGTAAAATCAGAACCCAATTAGAACAGAGCCGCATGAAATGTCCGCAAAAGTGTAGACAACTTTGGGAGCACAAAGGCCTCTGGCAGTTTTGCGGAACAGTAAATACATGGTGGCTCATATTTATACATTTCTTGTGACGTACTTTGGCCATGGGACACAAGATATATAATAGAGATTCTAATATACAACTCAAAGAAGCAATTACCAACCAAACCAGCCAGTACAATCTATACAGTATCACAATCAACGCGATCAAATGAAAATTTTTATATATCTCACAATATTTACACGGTCTTGGCATACAATTTTACAAGGAAAGATCAAAGATTTTTTATACAAATAAATTGACAAATCACATGGAGCAAGGAATCCTTGTAAGTTCTGAAATTGAAGCTTGAAAACCATAGAAATGCATACATGACTGGCCTCTTTCTCGGATTCCCCTCGCATTGACAGGTTCTAAAATGAAGAGAAGCACCCATGCTGTAGTAAAGCTACTCACTGATAACAATGTTTAGTGTAAAAGAAAGCACAATACGAGCCAAAAAAATATGAGACTGAATGGCAAGTGCAGCAAAATAATTCAATCATCGAAAAGTAAGAGATTATTGGATAGAAACAAAAGGCTAATAAGCACAGTTTACATGTTCTCCGGTTGATACCAGGTGAACTTGAAAAAGGAATAAATACAAGGACGAACAGACAAGCTAAATTAATAAAAGGTGGGCTACGCAAGTCTCAGACATCCAAGGAAGAATTAGCAGCATCAGCTCTCAAGCCGGCAAAGGCGAAAGCTCTTAGGCGGCCACTGCGAATGTTTGAGAAACAAGCCTTGAAATTATCATCATTGACATTGAACACGTGAAAAAATCAACCATGGGCCGACGAGTTTAAATAAAACCGAATCATCTAAAGCTCCAGACAAACCAGTAAGAATAAAAATGTTGCTCAACCACAAGACGGTAAGAATCCCAAGTTGAGACCCAGAGTTCTGTCACAACGCAAAGAGAAAATCATCACATAATTCAAAATTGGTGAAAAGAGCAGAAAATGTTGAGACCATTCAAACCAATATCGTAATGTTCCAAAAAAGTGTAAAATGAGTCGCATGGCCAACCCCAGGAAGTAATGGCAGTGACACTGCTGCTGAAGGCGATGGAATATGAGACCACCAATGAGCACACATACGCACACACGGAGATGGCCCTGAGGATGTGATAAATGCCCACAAGTTTTTTATGCGACATTAACAAAGGACTATACAAGCACGACATGCTTGCTAAACTACTGTTGAGAAGATCTTCGGTCAGATGTATCACCCTCGTCAAACAAACAGAAAGTCACCAGCAACGACACCCAAAGAATGTACAGTATCAAAAACCAAGCACACCCTCACAATGGCTTCGACAATGTACCAAGTAGACAGATACTTAGCTACATAACACGCTTTAAAAACAACCCCTTGTTACTTATATCAAGGAGACCGTAGTAGCATAAGAGTTTCAACTAATTAGCTAAGGAAACATTTTCCATGGAAATGATCAATTTGTTCACTTAACGAAAAACAAGCAACCACACTAAAATTAGAGGTAAATCATGATAAAGAACTCGTCTGGGTATGAAATGATCTTTTAATGAGCGGCAGAGAAGCCCCCAAGAAAATGATACTTCAAAAACAATGATGTGGAGTATTGGTAAACGGCTAATTTGAGGGTAAAAATGTGTGTCTCATGGCCAATCCCAGGAAGTAATGGCGGTGACACCGCGACTCAAGGCGATGGAATATGAGACCACTTATGAACTCGGGTAAATGACCAGAAATTCACAAGTTCTATCTGTGACGTTAACGAAGGAATATGTAAACATCGTCAGTTTGCTCCAGAATAGTTAAGGAGATCTTCAGCCAGAAGAATCACCCCCGTCACACACAATCACAAATTCACCCCATAACATCCAATATGATTAAACACACCCAAAATAAAGGAGGAACAAAAAAATACAGAAGAGAAACACCGTAATTTTCAGGCATCAAAAAATTACCAGTATTCTGAGTGAGAACGTGTGTTATTGCAGCAATGCAATACGAATCTAAAAAATGAAGACCATCAAACAATTTCAAATAGAACTTGGCATTTCCTCTACTAAGGAATCGTCAGCGACACAAAACCACCCCGTCGATACCTTTTAACCGTCGAAAGAGAAACCCTACCCATAAAAAGTACCCCACACCCCAGATTTAACGAGACTATATGACCTTCAAAGTCCCTAGAACCCAAGCTAAATATCATCTGGAAGGAAAAGCTCTCTATTGACGGACTATCAAAAACCCTAAACAATCCAACGTTTCGGCGGAGGAACGATGACGATAGCAGACTGCAAAAGAAAACCCTAACCCTAGAGACGGACGAAGAATCAAAAACCTAAACCTAGAGAAACTGCGCTAGACCGACAATCATTTTACCAGGCCGTGCGATTATATAACAACCTTTGGCGCTTTGACACCGTCGGATCTTCATCCCGTGGCTTCCCGTCCACCACGTAGAGATCAAGCAGCCATACGATGAAGGGGATCCACGGGAGACATTGCGTTGTTGGTTGACGCGCTTAGTGTAGCCGCTAAACGTACCAAGCTGCTCATAGATGGGCTCGGCTCGGCTCGGCTCGGCTCATTTGTGTGGCTTCAACCAAGAACAGATACATTTGCGCGTGTTCAACCAAGAACCTTAAGGATGTATTTCATTTGTGGTTTCAAGAGTGCTCACAATTTCAAGTTTGTTGTTCACCAGCCATATGCTCGTATTCGGTTCATTCAGCTCGTTCACCCTTTACTTAGTGAGTGCAAACCAAGTTGAAACTAGACAAGATACTCTTGATTTGGCTCATCTGAAGCTCGTTCATGCTACGCAAAGTGGCTTTTGCTTCCACATAGTTTGTAGAATGGGTTTTGTTGAGCTTATATAAAAATCATACAGACATATAAAAGAGCATGGTACACCCACCAATCGAAGATTAAAAGGGTTCATTTCCATTAGGAAACTTGCAGTAAAAACTTTTAAACGAACAAGGCTGTGTACAATGATTTATTTTGAAAATGGGACTTCCGTATGAATGGATTTTTCAGCTCTCTCTCTCTCTCTCTCTCTCTCCCACACACACACACACAAAAAAAAAAAAAAAGCAAGTAGGTTAGCCGGCTCATAAGGTATGAATTCGATAAACAAATGGAAGATCATTTTGAGAAGAGAAATGCCTGTTCTGAAGACTGGTACTTTGAAATGGTATCAAGCAATTACTTAAACAAGGAGAAGGCAACAACAGTAACAAGCCATTCCGAATTGCAATTAGAAAATCGGCATCCATTAATATATTTTCAAATTACAGTTATACATACATCTTGTTCAAAGAACACAACCCTCACTCATAATCTTCACCCCCATTGACCATCCACTCCAACATAAGCACGCCAAGAAAGGGATGAAATGAATAGAACTTCACAAAATGGCCCCAATAATGGTGGGAAACCTAAACAAAGGCTACAATAAAACATATTGGCCTTATACTTCCTCTATAATACCAAAACAAGAACAACTCGATCACATTATGTTACAATATAACTGTACAAGACAATCCAGCAGTCAGGCTGCTACCATTTGAAGGATGATCTTGGCTTGGCAACAAGTCAATGTATAAACATTGTGAGGACAAGAAATGCGCATTATAGTTCTGCAAAACAAATGCAATTGATGGACCCCAAACCTGCATTCATCGAAAAACAATATTAAGAATATACTAACGCTTTCCAAGAGCTCAAGGCATCTAAAGATGCACTATTATTTGATTTCTCACACATGAAGCTATATTACAGCTGGAAGCACCTTTCTTGACAAGATATAACCACTGGGCAGATTGAAAATGATTGATCCTATGAATAGTTCATAAGGCAAACTTTTCCAAGAGGAACTTCAAAGAGAACTACCAATAGGTGGAAACTCGCCACTGAGAGAATTTGCTTGAGGATAAACATTTCACGGCTGCAGTGCCCGATATGCAGTGTCTGGCGATTTGAGTGCAGGTTAGCCAAGATCCGGAAACACAATTTGTATCTCCTATAAACTTTCCACCCTCTAAGACTCAAAGAAGTGAGCCACTAAAGAGTACAGCTGCTCTTCCTCAAATGGCTTTGATACATAATCATCCATGCCACACTTAACATTCTTCATGAGTCGCCTGAATGACATCCGCAGTCATTGCCAATATAGGGACATGACAATGAGTAATGCTTCCATACGCCTCTGCTGATGCTGCACCGGACTTAATCTGCTCATTGACCAAGTTTTCAGCACATCTTATCTTTCTTGTTGCTTCAAATCTAAAGATAGGTTTTCTTAGATGTCAGAATATATGGAGAGTAGATGAAGCTAAGATGAACAGAGAGCCAGGAACATAAAAAAGAAAGAAGAGCGTAGAACGAGAAACTAAATGGTTGGTACCCATCCATTAACATAAGTATATAACAATAGTAACTGCACAAGTTTATATTAAAGCAAAATAAGTAAACAACTACTAATTTCATCTTGTAAACTCCGTCAAGATGAAAAGGAAATCTTAATTATGCTCTAAAAAATACTAAATATAGGGTGTAACCATGTAAGAGAGGAAGATGTTGGAAAGAAAACCAAAATAAGATGAGGGAAAAGGGAACCTACATAAATTCTCTTACCTCCTGTATATATGTTTGGATCCAGCTGGTCCATGCTGCTTTTCTTTCAGTACTGATATCTAGAAGAGCACCCTTCAATGGAGCTATCAATTGATCCTTAGGAATACTGGGATCAATTTTGATGTTTGATAATAACCAGAAGAAAATAGTATAGTCAACTTTGCCTACTGCCAAGTTGACGAGGAGTTTGATGATTAGTTGTTTATTGTACTTCATCAAGCCAAGTTTCTTGGTCATTGCAGATTGATACTCATCCATGAATTTGATGCCGTATATGTAAAAAGTAGTATAATCAGGCCGCATAATAGAAAACCAGAACCCACAACTCACCTAAAAGAAACGAACAGGAATAAAAACAATTGTGGTCGGACAAGTCAAAAGATGTATCACACCTTTCCATGGCATAGTTTGCCTCTTCGTCACTTATCAGTTGAGCAGCTAACAAGGTTGTCATGAAATCTAATTGAAAATCTGTCGAGCATCAAGAGACAAGGAGAAGAGAGGCACAGAGGCGGGATGCGCAGAGGCACAAAGACTAGAGAGGCGAGAGAGGCCAAACCGTGCGATAAAACACATTTTTGGGTCCGGTCAACGCACCAAAAATCCAAAACTCGACTATGTCAAAGATACACCGTGTTGGTGCTGCACCGACATGACGTCGGATGTCGGTGTCGGTGTGCAGCCATGTCAGTGCCGACACCTCACCCAAATGGAGTGTCGCTGTGACAGGTATGAACCAATTCATATTTCGACCTCCGTTTGTCCACCCGTTTGTTAGACAGTAGAACGGCAGCTCCGCCCATGCGAAATAGGCAGTTGCAAAGGAGCATATTACCGAAATACCAATTGAGAGTAATATTTTCCGTGCTCACAACAATGGCATATGAGTTGGGGTTGGCTCGAATAAGGTTCTTGGCGAGGTCGATGGCGGTGACGCTGGCACTACAACCCATGCCGCCGAGGTTGAGGCTCTTTATGTCTCCCTTCATCTTGTAATGGTTAACAATCATGGACGAGAGGGACAGTGTGGGGTTGAAGAGGCTGCAGTTTACCACAAGGATTCCGAAGTCCTTAGGACGGATTCCAGTTTTAGCAAACAGAGCGCCGAACATCACCGCCTCTGCCTCCAGCCGCGCCTCCTTCGTACATAGATTAGGTGGCCGGGAAGGAATGACTGTGGGAAGATTTGTCTCGTCGCGAGGCCGGACCGCTTCGCAATATGGAGTTGGAATTGTAAGATCTCTTCGTTAAAGGATACGGTGTGTTCCGTCATCTCAAGGGATTTGTCCGTCGAGATCATCTGTTCGTCCTCTTGCTTATTGTTAGGCTGTGCACTAACGAGAATACGAAGGGCCTTTAAAAAGGGTTCTTGATACAAAATTTTGAAGAGATTGGGCAGTCTCGGACCAGTCGGAAAACGCGAGCATCGACCGGAAAACGTGAAGTGTCGCCAGAATCCGATAAGAAAAGCTCCATTTTTTTTTGTCAAATTTCTCTAAAAAATGGAGTTAGATAATTGGGTTTTTGTTTGTTTCGTGCTAAACCTTTCAAAACAAGCCTTATTACGCGAAAATCGACTCAATACAAGCATAGATTCACGAAAATTTTCTCCATTCCGAGTCACTGTTTTTTATGATTTTTTCGACGAGAATAACACCTCCGGTGACCATTAATGGATTGGGTTGGAAGAAGAAAAGCAGGCATTCGGTTGAGGACCATCGTCGACCTTAATCATACACCAAAAACTGACAAAATAAATACAGGAAAACTATAGGAACCGGTCCTTTTGGGCGTGTCCCTCGTTTCTGTGTCGTGTCGTATCTAAAATGTCATGAACTGATACTGATTCGTGTCGTGTCCTTGTATCGCATGTTAAGAACCAGTTATGTGTCAAAACAGGTTCCGTGTCGGATTCTGTATTGAAAACGGGTAAAGTTTAGGTCGTGTCTTCAAATGAGTTTATAGGTTATAAATAAGACCCGTGTCAGTAGTTAAAGGTTCTCTCTTAACATAGTGACACAAGCTACCTATTGTGTCACTCATTTGGATCAAATATGGATCTGGGTATCGATTTAAATCTCGGATAGCTTAAACAGATCTAGATTAGGGTTTGGGATCCGATTTAGATAAATAAATTTTAATATTTTAATTATTTGTAATTGTTTAGAAATTAAATTGGAGGATTTGGTGGTGATGAGTGGCCCAACAACTTAGGGATTGGATTTTAGCGCTCTTTCAGGTAAGGGGTTTTGCATTCTTTTACAGAATCATGCTAGAAATGATTTTACTGTTTTAGATAGATTTAAATGTGCATGATTGATAAATGTTTTATTGATGTTTGTGAAATGTTATTGATAATTATGGGTTATTTGATATGCTTTTCAAATAGAATATGTTTATGACACTGTTTGATAAAGAGCATGTTTTGATATGCATGTGTTGTATGAACATGGTATTTAAATGTTGCTTAAATGTTGTGTGGATATGAGTTTGATTTTGGATATTCGTGGATCTAGATGCGGTTTGTAAATGTGATGAACTGTAATTGGTTTTATAAATGTAATGATGTGTGAATATACGAGTCGTACTTGTGTGGTTTGTGTGGGGTCTCTAGAGACTTGCAGGTCCCTCGGGCGATTCGGCTTGGGGCGAATATAGGGTGTGTTTCTAAGCACTCTACCGTGAAAGTCGGCGTGGTTACCGTTATGGACGGGGTTACCGAGGTCACGTTAGGAAGGGTCGGACGACTCCCGTGGCCTTTGGGGCAGACACAGTATGGGATGAAATTATCGAAACTAATGATGTGTGCGTGTGTGTGAGTGTGCGTATGAATTTGAGACCATGATTTCAAGGTAACTGTGTTTTGCTATGAAATGATTGTGAAATTATGCATGCTTTTAGGATGATTTCTGTTATGTTTAACCTCCTTATTGAGCTATGTATAGGAGTTTATCCCATTGTTTTACAGCTCATCTTGAAGCTAACATTTCGAAGGCATACGGAGCAGAGTAGGAGTTGGATAGAACTGCATTTTATTTTAGATAGTATGATAAGTGTTAAACGAATTATAAAGTCTTGTTATTCAAGGTTATTGTTAGGTGGGCCCCGCACAATTTTGGACGTGTTGTTTAGAACTTCAATATGAATATTTATTTCAGTTAGATATTTCATTGAGTTTGAATTAAATTAGTATTGTATTGGTTACTGCTCACCATCATGCCCACACGAGAAGCGGCCACGTGGCATCGGTTGGGGCCGGGTCGTGGTCGCGACTCGAGCGGGTGTGACACTTATAGCAAGCAAAATACACTTTACGTCCGCCTCATCTCTCTCTTTCTTTCTTGTGAACATTGAGAGACCCCAATCACCACCACCAGTTGCATTGCTATGATACTATATAAGAAAAGGTAAGCTCATGAATCCATTTGAATTGAAGATCAAATCTATATTCAATCAGCCACAAAGAGCTCAAAAGTTATTGAATACATAAACATACTTATAGAGGAGCAACTACTATTTTATCCCTCGCTTGGGTGACCTGGGTCTGTTGAAACCTTATTTTAAAGGTACTTATGAGTCCTTTTGGCCCAACCCTATTACATTCTAACATCATTTTAGGTTGCCAACCACCAAAAGAGTTAAGAATTTTGCGGCTTTGCCTAATACAATCGCAAGGACATCACTAAGAAGTCTGCAGACGTTTAGCTAAGCAAATAAACCCACCCAAAGTCATCATACAAAGTGGAAAGCCAAACTCAAATGAGCAAAATAGCATCCAAACACTCTTAAGCTCGAAAGCTGAAAAGTGCATCATTTAGTAAATACGAGATAAGCCTTGATTCAATCAGAAGATCGACATACCGCAGCATAGCCATTCAAAAGATCACAACCGGAAAACTCAAAACATCATGAAACATTCACTTTCTCTTTATGAACCCGGCTACCCTTAGTTCATACCTCAGCATCCTCTGCCACCACCATAAACAAAAACCAATAACATAGTCCACACAGCAACATTAGTTACCACTAGATGCACGCTATGCCGCAAGTGAACCCATAAATGAGTAGTCTAGCAACTGTTCACACACATATGCGCGGAGAGAGAGAGAGAGAGAGAGAGAGAGAGAGAGAGAACCTGATCAATGGCAGTAGGCTCCTTCCCATGATGAAAAGTAGAAACCAAGGGGTGTGTTCCCAAATGGACCTTTTCCATCAAAGGGTGTGTTACTCTTTTTCCTTGTTTCTAGCTATGCCTAGACTCTGTGGAAGTGGGAATTTGTTTCCGAAGTTGGGCGCATCACTCTCTCACCAACCCTGTGCTGCCTGCTCATTGATTCATCAGCAAAAGGAAAATAAACACGCTAAGAAAGGCAAAAAAAACATATACATAATCATTGTAATTATGACCAATAAAATCAAAATGAGTGGTAGTAACCATCTAACTTTGATAGCACAGAAATAGTTTCGTTCTTTGCCTTTTTGTGGTTGCGAAACTGAAAAAGACTCCACCATTACTGAAAGCTCAGGTGTGGCCCGTGAGAGAGAGAGAGAGAGTGATCCGAAAGCGGCCTGCTACAGTTTGGTTTGCAGCTGCAGACATACGGGGAGAGAGAATTCAATGCACCTGCCGAAAGATCGCCGATTAGTCGTGTTGAGAGAGCCTTGTAGCGCTAGATAATTATAGCTGGCATCACCATTGATCTGACAAAGGGAACGTGTATTTGTGCCCACTCCGGGTCAGCCATGACCTAAGGCGATTTATATCTGGTTGGTTCGACTCGACCAGATTTATATATGGATTTACCGGGCCGGGTCCGAAATCGACACCTCTAAAGATAACTTGTCATATTTGTCCATTGTCTGTATTGCAGGGCAAAAGGAATTCTCCCAAATCAATGATTGCTCTCCCAAGCGATGAATAATCTACCCTTTTGGGTGGTATGCAAAGAATGGTATCATTTTTATGAGGCCTTACTTGCACTTAGACATATTTAATAGCTGCATTTGATTGACTATATTTGGTCATACTCATTGATGGATGCCATACAAAAGGTGCTCTTCAATAAGTTATTGATAATATTACTAAAAGAAGATGCCTCACAAAGTTGTTAGCATATAAGATAGGGGCCTTAGGCTGTCCGAGGTGATGTGCTTTTTCTTTTTCGAACAGCAAAGAGCCCAAAGTCAGATGCATGCCTTGGTATTGAACTCATAACCTTTTAACTCGTGAGTCAACGCCATAGTCAGCTTAGTTGTTGCTTATGCCTTCATTTTACTATAATTCTTCTACCTCTCTCTCTCTATATATATATATATGAAATTGGATCTTGCCCTTTGATATGTTCATTTATGATCATTCGTGGCTTTTGGGTAGCATAAGTGTAATTTATTTTTTTAATAAACTTTAAAAATATAAAAATTATTTTTATTATACTCATGCCACCCAAAAAGGTGAATCATGCTCTTTATTGGTGTTGCTCAATCATGACTACCCATTACTTTTAGAAGACATGAATTTAATAATAATATCTTTCATAGTTTATTAATTTTTTTTTAAAATTATAAATTATACTCATGTCATCCAAAAACAGTCGGTGCACATATAAGAAGTGAACATAATCCCATTTATCTCTCTCCATCTTCCTCTCTCTCTATATATATATATTATTTACAAAAATATTGTTGGTCTCACTTTAGGAATCATAAAACCTATACATGTGCACATAAAGAAGCCGCTATATCATACGCTTAGCACATCATGAACATGCTTTGCAGCATGATCTTACGCATTTTTTCATCACAATTGCCTATGGATACAACAATTTCATTTTGAGGTAGAATAGGATGCAGGTAGAGAATAAGGCATTTTGACCAGCATCACAAGGAAACGCTGTTTTAGTGGTGTGTCCCAGTGACAAGAGCACCATGTGGCAAACTGCACACTGCATCATATTTTGCTATTTTCGCTGCAGCCATTCTTCTTTACAGATACCACCAAGTAAAAACTTCATATTTTACTGCTAAAATGCTCGAAAAGCAGATGAATCATCGAGTCCATTAAATTCTCGCGTGTCCTTGTGACATACCTTAATAACATGATGTGCACTATATTGCGTACCATATGGAAATGCAACACGATGAAGAAGACTAAAAGCGAAAGTAGCACACTTGATTAAAATACAATAAAGCTATCCAGAGTGCATGAACTTTATGGGTTTTGCTTTTGCCAAAGATATAAGTACAAACCAAATCCAAATCCTGTACCGAGAACACAAAGGGAGGGACACTGCTGGGGCTGGTAAAAGAGCCGAACAATGTGGTGGCTGGCTACGAGCCGAGTTATTTGTTGGACGAGTGTATGTGCGAAATTGTTCGCGAAGTGACTCACCATTTCGCTCGCGAGAAAACCTAAATCAAGTTGAAAGAGAAATTTTCTTTAATTTTCTAAATACATGATCAATTCCGCACATGTAAAAGATCACCCTTGCATGACCAATACCAAGCTTGCATAAAGGAGGAGAGTTGCGTTAGGCTTCCGACAACCATCATAAAATTTTATTAGACTTATCTACCATGAATTCTACAAATTATGATAAGGCTTTGTAGAAACAAAGAATGAATAAAGTTAACTCCATTTAGTATGGAAAAAGGCTTAGTTGTAGTTGTAGTTGTTTGATCCTCCTTTTACCACAATTGTTTAGTATAGAAAGCTTAAAATGTCATTTAACGAGCTTTCACAAGCCCAACCAAGCCGAACATACTATGTTCATGTACAGCTCATAAGATTTTTAAGATCGAACACGAACTGAATGTAGAGATGGTCCTATTCACACAGAGTTAGGCAACCGGGTCAGGTCTGCACTCCACACAGTTGTGTGTAACTTTTGGCCAAGTCTTCTCTGTAAGAAAAAGATAATTGACAGCAAGAAACCGGCTCAATGCAAGGACCTATTTGGTTGATGATGATTCAGTGAGCAGGGACACCTTTCATGCCAAGAAGGAACCGTGCATTTGGGCCTGGTTTGGCGATGGCAATCTCTACCTATCCTTTGTGAAAGGGATAAAAAACCCTACGTTGCGGGGTAGGTAGCATCTAAGGTAAACCTCACCTTGTCTATATATATATATATATATAGAGAGAGAGAGAGAGAGAGAGAGAGAGTGAGTGAAGTTGTTAAACATCTTCACATTACTTATCATTATAGCGTTCTTGCGGTCTATCAAACGGTAATAATTAAAGCACTCATTTCAATAATATTTAACATATGTATATTAAATAACATTGAATCCCTATTAACGTTGATAGGTAATTTGATACACAAATGGTCTAGTAGGGTTTGGTACGATATAGTGTCCAACATCTCTTAAATTTTCTCTCTCTCTATAGAGATGTTAGTCAATGGACACTTTCATGAATGTTTAAACATTCTCAAATATCTCAATGGTTGAGATTTTTAAGAAGATTAAAACATAAATGAATGTGTGCATGCACTATGATCTCTCTATATAACCACATTATGTCATCTCTCAAAGCTTTTCGGTAGCACGAGTGTGATTTTAATTATTTAGGAGGTTTTGGAAAAACACAAAAGATATTGTTATTATATTTATGTCTCTGAAAACTAATGGTTGATCAAGATCCAATCACCCTACATATACATACATATATATTATATATAGGATCACTTTTAATTTAAATAATATGAAAATTTATTGAGTAGATTTTCAGTTTTATGTAAAATATATGACTCGAACAAAATTTCTTTTAAAGAACTATTTTTATTTGTTGAAGTTGGGAGGAAGAGTAGATTATATCAAAGTGGGGTGCACGGCAGGTGCAAGGTTTGATCATGCGAGGGACGATGGGGTTTAATAGTAATTTTCTAGCGTGGGGGCGGGTGCAGGTGAGGTGAAAACCCGCCCCAAC
This sequence comes from Brasenia schreberi, assembly GCA_036023115.1. NCBI lineage: Eukaryota > Viridiplantae > Streptophyta > Magnoliopsida > Nymphaeales > Cabombaceae > Brasenia > Brasenia schreberi. The sequence goes on from JAYKKT010000049.1 coordinate 10,032,305, forward strand.
CCATTGCCATCCCTCCCAGAAAATTTTCTGGGCGAAGTTGATCTACGTGAAATTCAGGTGAAGTGATCCGTATATATATATATTTTTCCAAGAACTTAGACCGCTTGTAGAGGCTTTTTTTTAGTATCTTTTTTCATATATCCGGCGAGGCGGCCACCTCGCTAATAGATTTGCTGCAGAACAACACCTTAACAGAGAGTTTCTAAAATTTACCATCTTCTCTTTCGCGAAAGAGTGAGGAAAACTAGTATGGATCATTGGTAGAGAAAATGCGGGTATTAGATTCTTACCAGTCAGAAGAGCCTTCATTCTATTTTTGCATTATTTATATTTCTACCACATCCTTGTTCATGCGTTCCTTCTTTTTAACCAACCTTCATAATACCTAGACGTATCACACCAAAAAAACAGCGGCATAAGTCATGCAATCGTGTTGGCAAGACAGCATCAAATTCATGAAGATACGTTCCTTATTTAACCCATCCACAGCTTTCCTCCGGTCACCAAAAACCATTTGCTGCTCTCTGATACAACAAGCTACATTCTTCAATGAGATGGAAACCTCAAGCTTTTCAGTGTCTCCCAGCTTGTTACCATGTTCACGATTTCTGCAGCTCAGCAGACTCCTGCGAATTTGACCCATTTTGAGTCCGCAGTCGGGAGCATGAGGGACAGATCATACTTTGCATTGATCATGCTCATGGATATGGTAGGTCGCAGGGGCGTTTGCCAAGCCGAACAGCATGACTAGAAATTCATATGCACCATACTGCGTGACGCAAGTCGTCTTTGCTTAGTCTCCATCCGCAATGTGCAGTTACCAATAACTTGATCGAATGTACAACTTTGAAAACGCTCGCGCCTGTCCCAATTAATCAAACAAGTCTACTATAAGAAGTAGCGGATACTTGTTCTCAACCATCACTTTGTTAAGGATACGATCGTCAACGCAAAGTCTCTTCGATTCAACATGTTTACATTGAAACAATATCAGTGCATCAAAAGGAGTTGTGGAGTGTCGAATGATCCCGCGCGATGGCATCACCTTCTTGATTCCCAATGATAGGGAGTTGGCAAATGCTAGGGTATCTCCTTACCTTGTCAGTGATTTCATACTACGCCATTCTATGCCCACTGCTCTGTATTTCAACAATATGCTACACTTTCCCACTGGGACACTCATTCCCACGGGCATGAAGAACCTGATGATAGACATCACCAACAATGGAGTCTATGATTTCTACGTCAACAACGCAAGGATCGTCAGCCGCGAAAGTCTGTCGGGGCACTAGGATCATGTGCCATGGCATTGATGCAGTGATACAGTTCAACAATGCAACTACTGGGAACACACTTCCACCGAGCATAATTCCATCTTTTCCCACAACCCTGTTCTCCAGTGCCAGACAACCTCTATAAGCCGCATACCGCCGGAATCATGGCCTTCGAATGACATTGCACCTTCGCCCATGGCTGAGAGCTCCTCCGACCTATCGTAAATGTACTTTCTCATACAAGCTCAATTAACTCAGGCACTACCATGAGCTACAATGTTCCGTTGCTTATCATGCTGGTTAGCCTAGTGTTGTTTTATCTGAATGGAACTTGTGTGATTTCACCAAGAAAAGAGTACTTCGCTTTTTTATACGTATATTTTTGTACTAAATTTATAAATATGAACTCCACCTATGGAGAGGGTCACACTCTTACATAATAGCAAGTCCAAGATCCTCATCTGCTAGCATCAAACCATGATATCTTCCAAAAGCAATTCCATCAGGGTTTGCGCGTGCGCAAGATGAGGGGTTTCTGGCCGCTGGGTTGCATAACCCGAATCAGACAACTGCATTAATGCAACATACTGGGCATGCATATTTTGCTTAGGAAAAAAAACCCATGCATATGCAAATGCATGAGAACTGGGAAGCATGGTAAACAAGTAGTGATGGACATAAATCGTTCCTCTTCAGCGAGTCTCATTAAAGCTTGAAACTTCATATTGCTGTTGCTGTTCTGGTCCACTTCACCATCCGTTGAGGAGATCCTCCTCCTAAATGAAGGACACGAAGAAGCAAAATGCTTGTGAAATCCGAGCACAGTCGAGCATGCATGCATTCAAGTTTCTGAATCAAACCTAGTATTTGTTTCAGATTAAGTAGGTCAATGTTATCCAACAGAACCACCAAATCTAGGAAGCTGCAGACATCCGAAAACAGCAAAAGCAAAAACACAACATAACCAGAAGTACTTCTAACAGCTCTTATTTGTGTATGCATATCCCTTGATCCAAGACTGAACTCGACTCAATCGCCAGCATGGTAAGACCGATCTGCTACATAAAAGCAACTTGGTGCCGCATAAGTCAATACAGACGGAAGAACGGCTAATACAGATAGAAAAATGCGAGGAAAATATAAGGATAGAAGAAACAACATTTTCAGTGGTGAATAACAAGAAATATACAAGACGCCTATTGACCATGACTGGGTTACAATACAGAGCCGACTAAAGCTTTTCAATCCCATAGACATGAATTGGTGGTAGCTGAAGAGTTCATGTTATAAGATAAAGGATTCTATTTCTGACCTTTCAAAGAAACCTATTAACACAACAAAGTTGTTCTACCCTTTAAATTTATTACAGTTAACTCTTCAAACACTAAACGAGAGTATGACAATCTGTCGGTACACCACTTTAAAGTTGTCCTACGCTTTAAATTTATTACATTTAACTCACCAAACGCTAACTGAGAGTATGATGACCTGTCGGTACACCACTTTGTCCTTCTCCCTTAATTGACGGGACATTGTACGTCTTAAGAAGATCCTGTATCTTTGAGAGTATCTGCGTTTGAGAAGGGTCACCACCACCGGACGATCTTGAGGCTTCCTGAAGCCTGATCCTCTCGAACAAGCAACGCTTCTCTGCTTCTGCCTCGTTCAGCCGCTGCTTCAGATAATTGCTGGTGAAATCCTCCTCCACCTTGTCAGATTTTAAGTAGATAATCCTTTGAAGTCGCTCTGCCTCCCGCATAGCCTCAGTTGCCTTGATCTGAAACATCTCAGCCTCTGCCTGTTTTAACTTGATTATAGACTCAAGTTCCTCTACTTGCTGCTTCTTCCGCCATCTACCCATTTCCATCTCAGCCAGTTCGCGCCTCTTGTCCTCTAGTTCCTTATCACATGCTTCTAGAGATGTTCGAGCCTTCTTGTATGCACGTTTCTTCTCTTCAGCCACCATATCCATTTTCTTTACTGCCTCATGCACCACATCTGCTATTCTGTTACAAGCCTCTTGGGGTGCTATTAAGCGTCCAGTCTCTTGGGCATCAGGGTTCGTCACCCCTTCCACCTCTAGCTCTGCAGAATTGACATGTCATTTTAATTGGCCCACGGCCAAGCCTAATTTATCTTTACTAAATTTCACCAATTTGGAGTTCACCATACTCAATAGCATAACAAATATCTATAAGAGAGGAATAAAATAAAACATGAAGTAACATAAAGAACAAGGATATGACTCCAAAAGGAACTCTTCAGAAATATAACACCTGAGTGAAGGTGCGAGCATGAGAGATACTGGTGTCATGCAGGATACAGCAAAAATTATACATAATTTTATATCATTGATAAACTCTCATAAACTCAAAGAGAAAGGTAGTTTTCCTAGATTCTCATTATTCATTAATAAAATGATATCCGATATTTGATGAAATGTAACAAAAGAAAACGGTCAACAGTATCTAGTCACGTAGAACATGTATTTAAGAGAGCTTCAGTGTTCTCCTAGTGTTTTATGGATTGCGATCCCTTCAGCAGCTTTAGAAAAACATTAAGCTCGCAATGCAACATATCATGATTTAATGGTAGCGAACAATGGAAAAGTAAAAGAATAAAGAATTGTTGGCTCTAATTTATGCAAGAGGTGCAGCCATATGGAACACCATGTGGCTATGGTAATAAATGCCAGAAAATTATCTCTTATCACGGTAAGGACCCCTAGATAACTTGTGTCTATGTAATACCGATACGCATGATATCATAGTTTACTTAATACAGAAATATGCTTCAAGCCCGATTATTCAAGCTATGATTCATGGGCAGTCTATTTAAGGCAGAGTACTCGTACCATGTACATGCCTTGTACAGGAAGGGTTATGCTTGGCTACACTTGCATTTGGGGTTTTAAAAATGTTGGATTTTGGGTCCGTCTCAATACACATACCTATAAGTTTTTAAATTTTTTTGTATAAATGGGTAAGTCAACCAATATCCATAAGAGTCCACTTGATCCAAAAACCCAAACGAGTTATGTTTTGATGATGACGCATTGGAATTGTTATGAGATGTGACTTTCTTATTTTGAGATGCTCCGTTTCTTGTTGGAATTATATGTCATCTTAGGATTATATGTTTCAGTATAATATCTTTTACATTACGTTGCAATATTTAATTTTGTGCAAGTTCAGTTTCTTGTACGTATATAATTTGGCATATCAGTATATAAGATTTTTAAAAAAATATCCTGTACCTGCACCACATGCAAAGTAGATTCGAGGGTTTATTCCGGAAAAGGAAAAGGACCAGGGCGACTTGACAGGATTTCCAGTTTCAATCTCATTCTTTAGGTTGTTCAACAAAATATTGATCACATCTGATCAATCTAATTGATCATAAGTACAATGCCACACACATGGATACAAAGTCACACATACCTCGTGCATCTATATCCCAAACAAGCAGACTCAAGGAATTTCATAGGTTTTAGGACATGTATAGGGATCTAAATATACTATCCACTCATCTTGCCATTCGAGGTTGAAGTGGCTTCAAGTCCGTTGAACGCCATTCTTGATTATCATTTTTAAGTGGCAACTCTTCCATTACATCCCCATGATGCATTTGTGTTTTTTCTTTCTAGGCACACTCGAATGCTTGGCCTTTCAGGTATATCGTTTAAGGAATTGAATAGTTTGATTTTTCAGACAAGTATAAACATTTTTATACTCAGAAACTTTCTTTTCGATATTGAGGCTCTCACTCAATATCGGTGGCCAATCCTAAATTGTAAATAAAGGGCTCCCTGTTTAGAACCCTTACCCTGCACGATGTCTGCAGCACTGCGTTGAGGTATAGCAGCACTGTGTCCACTCCATCATCAGCACACATTGTGTTTCTTATTTCCTTGTCTAATTTAACAGATTTATGGCTAATCAAGCAACTATGATTACCACAAAAGCAATGGAATGATCTGAAAGCGTATCAAAGGGGAAAAAGTTAAAATTGAAAAGGAGTCAGCCATTACCTTCAAAGAAGAGTAACAACAATTTGCTCACAGACGACTCTGGGGCCCCATTTTTCAACTTGTCGAGAAGATCCTCACACTTCCAGAACAGCTTCCTTCCCTTCGGATCCTGGCTCCCCCTGAAGATACGGCTCACGGCATCGAGCGCCTTCATCAATGCCTCGCGATCCCACCTCGGCGCACAATGCTGGATAACATCCTTCACCCACCCCAACAATTCCGACGTCATGTTACAAGCTTGGCAACGGAACAGCATCTCTTGCGATCCAGCCGCACCCTTCCGGCACGGCCCGGTGCCGATCTGCCCCATTCTAGTGGCGCAATCGGTGTGCGTCCAATGCAAGCACGAATCGCACCCGATCCACTGGCAGGTGTTCACGTCGAAGTCGAACTTGCTGCAGATCACGCACATACAGACGTTGCAGAAGCCCCTTTTGGTTGAACATAACTCGCAGGAACAGTCGTCGCCGGGAAGGGTGTTTTGGCAGGCGATATTGCGGCATCGCCTGTAAGAGAAGATCTCGATCAGGAACGACTGGGAGATGCTGATGTTAGGGTGAAGGTACGCCTGGATTCCGGTGTTGATCGCAACGAGAATCTCTAATTGCGCTCGGTGAGTGCGAAGCAGTGAAATCGGCGTAAGGTCCGTCCGGCTCTGAACGAGCTTCTGGAGGAGAAGGAACTCTTCACGATGTTGCGGCCCGCCGGAGCCCTCGAGGATCTGCCGGAGTTCTAACTTGATTTCCTCAACCAGATCCTCAGGCATAGCTTGCATTCTCTCCGCGACGGCATCCAACCGATCCCGGGCAACATCCCTGAGAGAAAGCCGGTCCGAGTTCGCCGTTCGCCGGATGACCTCTGGCCCCATCTCCTCTCTCCCGTCCTTCTCTTTCTCCGGCGCCCGTTTCCCTCCGGAAGAGAGCTCCAGGCCACCGCCGGCCGCATCCCCCCGGCCGTTGTGCGCTGACCATGTCTCGCGCGAGCTATCGCTCTCAGTAGGAGTATCGTGTCCTGGATCCGAGTTCGATGCTGGATTCGGCAACTCTGCAAGGCCTGCCTCGGAGGAGATCAGCGAGAGCGAAGCCTGGAGGCCGCCCGGCCGACGAGACGTCGGCTTCTGAGGCTGGAAGCTAGCGCCGGACGACGTTCCCATGGCCGGAAGAAAGTTTCTCTTTCACGGCCTTCTCATCTCAGGCTTTTCCTTCCACTTGAAAAAACTCCAAACCCCAGACCTGACAGCAGAAAGAATAAAACGAGAAACATAATCAAAACCAAACAAAAACATTCCTAGCCCTGCAAAATCAAATCTCAGCAACGAATTCAATCTTTCCCAGGAAACCCCTCCATAGAAAAAACCGATAAACACTAGTAGAAGAAGAAGAGACTATTTACACTAACCAGAGAGAATCAGAAGCTTCCTTCCCGAGAGAGGAGCATATACTTTAGAGAAGAGAAAGGGGGAAATGAAATCAGCGGTTGGGTTAGGGTTTCTGGAAACGAAAAATTCTTCTCACTCCGGTAACGCCATGGCCGCCGTCGCGGAAAACTTTTTCGCCCTTGGGAGAGAGAGGGAGAGAGTCTTTTCGCTTCCAACCATCCTCGTCGGAAAGTCGTCCCAGAATGAGAACGCTGGAGATGATACCGCGTATCATACTTCTTTCGAGATATCAGCCGTACACTTTTGCGATGGACGGATGATGTTTGATCAAGCAAAGAAACAGCTACATCGTCAAAATAAACGGCTGAGATTTCAAGCAAATGTAAGTCGATGTATATTTGAACTGATTTTGGTGGTCTGCCGTTACCGAACTTTGGCGTCGCTTGTTTGGGACGTACGCGGTATCAGTCAATAGGTCGCGGGACTACCGCGTTCTCATCAATTTCTGCCCCAACAATTCTTTTTCATTTTACAAGACGAGTCCGAAGCCTACCTCCATGCACACCCATAATAAATACACCCTCTGGGAGTCAAAGTCCACCTTCTCAATCAGTAATGGGTGGGGGGGGGGGCAGGTATGAAGCAGTCAAAGTTCCAATCGATTCTTTAGGAAAATGCTTGGCTTGGATTGAGCTCGAGCTTGAAGTTGAATGATCTTTGATTTCCAGGGTTGGACTTGACTTCAAATTACGTTTGAACAATTTGAGCTCAGCTAGTTTGACCTTGGTGTAGCTAAGATTGATTCGGCGAAGTTCCACTGTGAATCAAACTTATGGAGCTCATATATGATTGGACTCAATCCGATTGAGCTCGTGAAGTTGCTCGAGTTTTAAAATCTCAAACTTCAAAGTTTGATGTGGGTTGGTCTAATACATAAAACTTTATAAAACAACAACTAAGCTTTTTCTCGTACTAGATGGGATCGGTTACATAATTCTTTGTTTTCATGCTATATTACCACTTAAGTCAATATAACCTACATCATTCTTTTCAACACTTTGTGATGGCCTTTTTTCTCTTTTAACATTTTCACACTAATTTTTCATATTTCTTACAAAAATGTCTTTGGTCATCATATATAAATTAAGTACTTACATTGTAATGTTAGATTCGGATCACAAGCATGCCTGCTTGGCCTCTTCTGTGTAACCCAAAAAATTGGTAAAGATCAAATAGAATACGAGTGGACGACAAGCCCGGTCATTTGTGGGCAGGATGATTTGATATAGTGGCGAGTTCATAAGTCAGTAATGAAGAGGCAATTGTCCTTTTAGGTTACAAGAGGAGGCCGAGGCCTAACACTCACACTCACACCCACACATGCACTCTCTCTGGGAGTGGAACTCCCCACCAGCAGGAACAACACTACCCACACCCACACATGCACTCTCTCTGGGAATGGAACTCCCCACCAGCAGGAACAACACTAGAGTGCGCTGCTGTTCAGCTAGCGCTCTCGGTGGAACAAGGAGACAACTTGATCACAAGGAGGGTCGACTCACAAGTTCAACGCCATGAGTTAGCTGGCTTCCGCCTCCCCCATTGCACCCAAAATGAGGCAGTTTGGTCTGGTGCCGGCTAACTTAGAATGATAGATTCACAGTATCCCAGCTAACTCGGCAGAACACTGGAAGGAATTTATAGGGGCAGCCAGCCTTCCTCTGGTCAATCAAATAGAACAAGAAACGGATACTGATTCTAGCTTTTCCAGAGTTAATGTTAATATAAAGCATGATAAAAAAAGGAGTCCCTTCACTCAGTAGCAGAAATAGAATGAAATGCAACCTTTTGATCAGCTAATCTGCACGCATATTACAGTATATCACAGTTTCAAGTTTAACGGAAACTTGTGCAGCAGAAATACAGTGAAATTTCATACGCTCTTGAGGAAGAGTTTCAGACGTTACAACGATTAGCACCTGTTCTTTCCTTTGTCACCATACAGTCTAAACAGATGAAATGCAGATATGGAAGAGAGAGCAATCATGCCAACACAGACTAGATAGGAAGTAACTAAGCCTTCGCCAACTTGGGTGCAGAACTTCTCATACAAATTACAAAGCTTTATCCACCCAAACTGTGGCTGCCCTTTCTTAGATAAAACTCCTGATTGTGTGGATGCTGCTGCTGCTGCGAGTGTAACGTAAGCCATCACCTGCATAACTTGGACATGCCCATTCATCAGTTCGCCAAGAGCACCATAAATGATGAAGAGGATACTCATCTTGATCGGAAAAGAAGCAGAAAAATAACTTACGGAAGCCTAAAAACTATTTTCCGTATCCAAATTTGATAAATGATCCCAAACAAAAGATATAGAAGATTCTTACAAAAATTAAATAAACACGGAACACATAATTTTTACATGAAAAACCCTTTGAATGCGAGAGATAAAAACTATAGGGCCTAACCCAGAATAATTTTCACTATATGAAATAGATGAGTACAACAAGATATCTCTAAATACAATAATATCAACACCCTTAACAAATAATAAAAATATACTGAGAAGCAAGAAATAACCAACCCACAATAAAGCATCCAAACAAACTGGAGAAAGAGACAATGAATAACTCTAAAAGAGTATAAAATAAATCTCAAATGAAAGATATAGAGGATTCTTAAATATGTATGTACAAAAATTAAATAAACACGAAACACATAATTTTTACATGAAAAACCCTCTGAATGCAAGAGGTAAAAACTATAGGGCCTAACCCATAATAATTTTCACTATATGAAATATATGAGTACAACAAGATATCTCCAAATACAATAATATCAACACCCTTAACAAATAATAAAAATATACTGAGAAACAATAAATAACCAACCCACAATAAGCATCCAAACAAACTGGAGAAAGAGACAATGAATAACTCTAAAAGAGTATAAAATAAATCTCAAACCTCTCTTAAAATGTTTTAAATATAGTTGTCACGTACTGAAAAATACCAAACGACGAAAAGAACCGAAGAAACTACTTCAGTTCATTTGAACCAAGAAGAAGAAAGAAAACCAAAATTTTCATGTGCTATATGGCTGCCCCAAAAATAAAATTCATAAAGAAATAAACCTTATTTACTGCAAATGAAAGAAGACACCCACTTTGGAGAAATTACAAGTTGTCACAGCTCAATGTAAATAGCAATACGCACAAATCATGGTGAAATTACAAGCTATGCCACCATAACCCTCTCTCTCCACCTTTTTCTCTCTCTCACACCTCATTAATGAGGTGGGGTCCCTCCAACATGTGAGGAGAAACTCAATAAACTCTCACTCTGACTCAAGTGAAAGTACTTAACAAACCAACAGTCAAGCAACAACTTCAAATTTTTCTCGTGGTAGAGTCTTAGTTAATTTTCTCAAGCTCCAATAATCCATTATACCCCTATCCAATGATACCTTATATCAATATGCTTAAACCTATCATGAAAAGTAGAATTCTTAAAATAAGAGATATCTCTTTTGAGTAAAACTAAGTTATTTCTTCATCCAAAGCAATTCTTTGCATGCTTCTGTAATAGTAATGAACTCTACCTCCATAGTAGATAATGCAACATACTTTTACAATCTTGATTATCAAGTTACAAACTTAATTAAATAGCCAAAAGTAGACTTTCTTAAATCAACATCTCTAGCCATATTTGAATCTGTATAGCCACAAAGAATATGTTTTGCATATTCAAAACAAAGTTTCAAGCTAGAAGTGTTGTGAAGAGCAAGTTGAATCGTTGTGTCGTGTAATGTCTTTATGTTCAGTTCTATGTAAATTATGTACGGTTTGGATCTCAATGGATCTGATTTTGATCCATTGGAACTTGAATCCTATTAGTTACTAATTAGGAGCATTTTAGTCTTTCAAGTTAGATTAGTAGTATTTAAAATGTTGTCATTAGGGTTAGGGTGTGTGAAAAAACGTGGGCAGCAGGTGGCGGCAGCCAAGGGGTGCCGACCTCCACCCTTTTCATTTCCTCTTGTATTCTTCTGTTTGATAAATAAAATATATTTATCAAATGAACATGATATCATAGCCTAATCGCGAAGTTTCAGCCATCATGAAGTATTCTCTTACCGATTAAGTGGATTCAACCAAAATCGTAAGCCTATTTGATTATTTGGTTGAATGTTTTCTTCTATTTTAATGATTATAGAAAGAATCCATAAAAGGAGGGGATTCTATCCATTGGATTGAAGATACCGTGATTTGCATATTTCATATTGAGATTAAGGAATCGGTGAAGTGCAAATTCTATTAGTAATTTTGTGGATTCCATCGATATTTTGTTTCTTCTTTATATTGTGTTTCACGATTTTATGAAGTACATATCAGAGGGTTATGCACAAGTAACTTAGGGTTCACGGGTTCTTGAAGTGAGAAGCAGATTCTTAGGGTATTTCAGTCCCTTGGTGTATTTCATACACACACAACTGATTTGATCATGTTTAAAGTGTATTTAATTTAAATTATAAGTGATTAAAAAAAAAGGATTACCTTAGAAATATTCATGGAAAGAACCAAGATGGGTGATATAAATGAAGAGTGTTCTACAGATAAAAATGAAGGGTTCCAGATAACCAATCTGAAATTAGATGGAAAAAATTATCTCCAATGGGCTCATTCAATTAAACTGACAATTTTGGCCAGGGAGCGTTGGGATTACATAACGGGTGAAGTAACTTAACCTTGAAGTACAGATCCTCTTTATTCTAGATGGAGAAAAGAAAATGTACTGGTGAGTGCTTGGTTGATTCAGTCTATGACACCTTCTATTGGCAGTACTTTTATGTTCTTGGAAACAGTCAGAGAGATATGGTTGGCAGTATACAAGGCTTATGCCTAGAGAAAAAACATTGCAAAGAAGTATGATCTTATAGAAAAGATTAGGAAGTGCAGATAGGGAGGAAGAACTATCAGTGAGTACTATGCAGAACTCAGAGGTCTGTGGGAGGAATTACAATTCTACTCCAAAACCAAATGCTAGAGCTGCATACTTAAGCGCAATAAAGAATTTGAAGAGCGAAAAGTATTTGATCTTCTATGGGAAATTTCTTCTGAGTATGAGGCTGTTAAGAATAATATTCTTAGTAGATAAGAACTCCCACCATTAAGTACAGTATATTCTCTCCTATTTCGTGAAGATGACAGAAAGCAGTTAGAAAAGGAAACCAAAGTGAATATATCAAAAACTTCAGCATTCGTAGGAAGATGTACATCTACTCTCACCTTTTCTAGGGGGAGAGGAGGTTATGGACGAGGCAGAGGCAGATCTGGGACCACTTCTAAAGACAAGGATAAGTTAATCTGTTTACATTATGGAAAATCACGCCATACGAGAGAAACATGTTGAAAATTAGTTGGAGTACCTACTCAGTTTTAGAATCAGAATCGATCCAACAAGGCTTACTTTAACAGTGATGAGACAGAGAAACCAATGAATGATGATAGTACGGTCTCATTAGGAGATATGAAGAAAGAAATTGAACTCCTTAAAGCCAGACTAACTAATTCTCAATCTGTGTCTACATCATCTCACAGTGATCCTCAGGCCACGGTGGCATATCCTTTTTCTTTCCTGACTCAGGGTAATATTGGTTCTTCTTATTCACGTATTTGGGTTATTGATTTAGGTGGGATAGATCATATGGTCAGTCGAAGAGAGTTTTTTGATAATTATGAATTGTCTCAAGACAACATTAATATCAAACTCGCAGATGGTTCCTATACTCCCATAGCTAGAAAAGGAAGTATTACTACTTCGTTTGGTATCTTAAAGAATGTCTTGCATGTTCCAAATATCTCAATAAACTTATTATATGTGTTTGCTATGACTAGAGATAAAAAATGTAGTATAATATTTTATTCTACTGGGTGTTACTTTCAAGAGATGCAGACGGAGAGGATCTTTGGACAGGGTAGTGTGAGAAGAAGCTTATATTTCTGCGAGAATCATAAAAGAGCAGCACTGCAATAAATTGTGATCACCAGGGAACAGAAAGAGGACATATCTCGATGGCATCAAAGATTGAGACATTTACCATTATCTAAGCTGAGAATGTTACTGCCAAAATTTAAGGATTGTAATAATTTAAATTTAAATTGTGATTTTTAGAAGGCAATCATCATTGTGTCTATTCTTGCTCAATTTTATAATTGTTAGATGTGTCTCCAAAATGAAGGGTCAAGATCTAACAAACTTCAATCAAAGTCGAAAATGGTTGTAATCAATTTTGACCTGACGGTCTCGCGCCCAAATGAATCCCTATGATCCAAACCTGAATGGACCAATTATAAGGATCCCGTCTCAGTTGAAGTGATTTATTTGAAATATGCTTTCAAGGGTTCATTAATGGTGATAGTCTGCTTACTAAGATGAAATTTCGAGGCCTATTGACATGTTAATTTCGTCAGCCGATTATAATTGATCAAAACATTAAAGATCAGGCATCATGTAGATTAAATAAAGTCGAATTAAATCTTCAATAGACTATGAAGTATAACATAGATGGTGGATATTCCAGAGAGTATTCCTAAAACTAATTGACATGCTATAGAATTTTATTCTTATCTGCTGGGTGATAAACCTCGTAATAAGAGCCATTTGATAAATCTAAAAGGCCTAAAAACCTTTATGTTGACAAAGACCAAGTATATAGGTGAGTCTGTGTTTCAGGAACATCGTCTTCGTCTAAGTTTATGGTACAAATTCTGTACGTAAACGTAAAAGTCAAGTTTCACTGGACCACACAGGCCCACGTATGGCCACAGTTAGAGCCCTGATCACCTCGCGGGGCCCACACAAGGGTAAAAAATCAAAATCACTTCGACTAATTTTGATATTTTGGCGGACTTCTAGAATGCTGTCACAAAGGAGTGGAATCAGTTAACGTAAGTTGATTGTTTAAAGTTTAAGGTTTGGCTTCGAGAAGAAGAAAGAGTTCAAACGCAAATTTTCAGACCGAGTGAAGGGAGATTATTATTGATCACGAATATTAATATACATTATGTTGGCCAAAAATGGTTGAAATATACATAACGAAATATTTAAAAATAATTTCTACGGTTCACGAGATTCTTAATGTACTGAATTACATTTTTTAGTTTTAACATTTAGACATTAGAAGTGCTGATGGTGTTAATCCCTGAACTATGTACTACTCATCTCATGATAGAGTGTGTAATCCTAATACCCTTGTGGAACTTGAAGATTATTACATTTAACTAGTTTTACTGCATATTTCTTGAGGTAAATCATGTCATGTAAGTGTAAAGCTAAATTTAATGTCGTTACCCTACCCCAAATCTTCCCATGAAAGTCCCATCTCCCCAGGATCCCATGACCCCCATTTACTATTTTAGACCACTTCCTCTAATAGCAAAATTGATAATCCCCAACCCCATTAACCACAAAGATAACGATTGAATTGAATTTTTATACTTTAACCTCATCAATTATATAAATTATTAAATTTTATATCAATTTATTCTCATTTGGTGCAACTAGAAACTTGTGCTGGGAAAAGAAAGAAGGGGTTGTCTTGGTACACACTGCAAGCAATCAACACACAAATGTGCAATAAAAATCTTTTCGCACTGGAAAAGAACTCGCGAGGAGCAAAATGTCTGACAACGACCGAAAGCATCCACCAAATTGATATATCCAAGAATGTACTGAAAATAAATAGGTAAAGAGAACACACAATTTTAATAGCGTGAAAACTCGCCAGTAATGCCAGAAATAAAAATCACGGGACCTAGTCCGAAAAAAATCTCCACTACGCAACAGGTCAATGAGTACTGACAAAAATATCTCCCAAATAAACAAGGATATCACGAACGACTTACTGACTACTAACAAAGTGGAAATCAATAAAGTAACAAAGTTCAAAACCCTACAAAGTGGGTATAAACAAATTAACAACAACGAAAGTTCATAAACCCAGAAAAGGGATAAAATAGCTGACCTAAATAGAGATGGAGAAATAAAATCACGTAGATGCAAGTAGAACAACATCACGTGCAAAGAAATCAACATCTGTAAGACCAGTGTAGATGGAATTAACTGTGTGACTAGATCCGAGCACGCAAGAATCGATATCTCGAAAAAGTTCTCCTCATTTACTCTCTTCTCTGAGACTGGCCGCTTTCCTGTTTTCAGTAAGCGATGGAAAACAAAAGAAGGATTCCATGGCAGTTTGTGCTGACTTGCATCCTTTTAAAACTAATCTTTCTTTCATTTTTTTTTTTTTTTAAATATTGATGGTATGTGCCCCACTTGGGTTGACTCATCCATCGAACTCCCCGAATCAAATCAGTGGAGGTAAATGCGAGCATCAGCAACTAAAGCTTAATAAATTCTTCATAAATTTTTCCTCAAGTAAGTCTTTATGACAAGATATCCGAAGCATTATCATCAAGTATAGATCTTCTCGAGTTTCTAACAACTTAGGAGTCCAAAACATCATGTATCTAATGATACCTCACATCCAATATGCTTAGATCTACCATGGAACATAGGATTCTTGCGTGGAGCAATAGGATTCTTGCCAAGATGATTAGCACTCGACTATCACAGAGCAAAAGTATACCTACTCCCGAGTAAAACCAAGTTCATGCACAAAATTCCTTAATCCAAAGCAACTCCTTACAAGCCTGTTAATAGCAACAACCTCACACCAAGAGTAGGCGAAAGCAACACATTTGCAAACCTAGATTCGCTAAGCCACACCTCCCCCGCAAAAGTAATCAACATAGCGAAGTAGACTTTCTAGAATCAACATCTCACGCCGCGTTCCGAATTTGTATAACCACAAAGAACAGTTTCCCAATTCCAAAATAGAGTTTCAAACTAGAAGTGCCCCAGAGATATCATCAATATCCACTTGACTTAAATAAGTAATGCTCTGCACTGTGGGATCGGAAAGAAAACGACTAATCACTGCCGTACGTCGCATAAGCTATATCGTGCCTCATGTGCCAAACCATTGCGTATACATCAAATCTTCCTATTACATGCCAGTCTAAGGAACACATGTTACATGTCTTGTTTCTCTTCATCACTAGAAAGCTTGTCTAGTGCTAAGCTTAAAATGTGTAAAGCAAAGGTCTACTCTATCCTAAGTCTTTCATGGCAAAAGAGTTATTAAGTTATTTTTACTTGTCAATTCTAAAAGTATTATGACCAACAATCAATACATCATCAACTTAGAACAATAAAATGATGAATTCATTATTAAAATTTTTGCACAAACACACAATGATCGAAGTAGTCTTCTTGAATCCCTTGAATCATAACAGACTCAAACTTCTTGTACCATTGCCTGGGGCTTGTTTCAAGCCATACAAACTTTTCTTCAACTTGCAGACATAATTTTCTTTACCTTCATCACAAAACCCTCAAGGTTGCTCCATGTAAATCTCTCCTCCAAATCACCATGAAGGAAAGTAGTTTTCACATCCATTTGCTCAACCTCTAAATCAAGACTGGTTGCCAAACCAAGAACAACTCGGATGGAAGACATTTTAACACCTGGTGAGAAGATTTCCTCAAAATCAATCCCTTTTTTTCGATGGTAGCCTTTGACAACTAATCTAGCTTTGTATCTTGAGAGTGGAAGTATTCTCATCATTCTTCAACTTGTAAACCCACCGATTTTCCAAAGCTTTCTGTCCTTAGGCAACTTGACCAAACTCAAAAGTATGGTTGTCAAGCAAAGATTTCCAAACCATCAGTATTCGGAGACTCGACTTCTTTGCCTTGTCAATATCTTCAATGGTCTGATCCTCCATGAAAATAACATCACGACTTCTAACAAGCTTCTTCTCAACTGGATCATACAACCTATAGCCAAACTCATCATGACCATAGCCAATGAAGATGCATTGCCTAGTCTTGACATCCAACTTGGACCTCTCATCTTGGGTACATGTACAAATGCTCTACACCCAAAGACACGTAAGTGGTCATAGGAAACATCCTTTCCATACCACATCTGTCAGAACATCACTTGCAAAGTAACAAAGAAGGAGATAAATTAATAACATGTGTAGCAAACAATATACAAAGCCTCACCCCAAAAGATCCAGGTAACTTTGCTTTAGAAAGCAAACATCTAACTCTCTCCATCAATGTCCTGTTCATCCTTTTGCCTCGCCAGCCATTAAGCCGAGGAGTCTTAGGAGGCGTCTTTCGGTGTCTAATACCCCTCTCATGCAAGTACTCATCAAATGGTCCACAATATTCACCACCATTATCAAGTGCGAACACATTTAGTTTCTTCCTTGTTTCTCTCTCAACGAAGCTCGAAACGCTTAAAGACACCGAGCACTGGTCCTTAGTCTTCAAGGTATAAACCCAAAGTTTCCTTGAATGATCATCAATAAAAGTCACAAAGTAAAGTGCACCACCAAATGTTTTAGTCCTCATTGGACCACAAAGATCCGAATGTATCAACTCAAGCACCTCTCGATTTTTTAGAAGGAGGATGACTCTTGAAAGAGACTCTATTCTACTTTAACCAAACAATGAGTACATTTTTCCAAACTTGCACCCTTCAAACCCGAAAGTAGATTTCTTTTGACCAAAGTATCAAGTCCCTTCTCACTAATGTGTGGCTAAGTCTTTTGTGTCATAACTCGACTGATTATCACACTCAACTATATTAACAACATCAACAGAAATTGAAGCCTTGGTCCAATACAAACCCGAACACTTCTTTCCATGTGCCACAACCAAAGAACCCTTGGAGAGTTTCCACTGTCCACCACCAAATGTACTAAAATACCGGGTTTCCAAACAAACATTGCCAATGCTAATCACCTTTGACATAACATCATTACCCATCTTCAAAACTCCATAATCACCGTGGAGTATAAGACGTGAAGAAATCTTCCTATATGTCACATGAAAACATGCACCACTCACAACAACCCACCGGTCTCATCACAAGCAACATTAATCAATTTCTCATCATATATAGATAATCACAAGATCTCCTCCAGTAGTGGTGGCAACACGATCATCATTGTCATTATCCTTCTTTTGTTGCTTGCCTTTGTTATTCTCCTTCTTGTTCTCCCTTTTCCATTGGTAGCAAAAACTTTGACATGCCCTCTTTTCACCACAATAAGGACACTCAAGGTTTTGTATTTAGACTTTGATTTGCTTCACAGATCCCTATCGTGTGCCATGTTAGTAGTTAACTCCCAATAAGCTAGATCATTCTTTATTGTTTCTTTCCAACACTTTTGTGGTCGTCCTCTACCTCTTTTAATACTTTCCAAATTTAGTTTTTCTAACCTTCTTATAGGTTCTTCTTTTGATCTTCTTTGTATATGTCAAAACCATCTTAAACAATGTTCTCTCATTTTATCCTCTATTGGTGCCACTTCTAATTTGTTTCTAATAACCTCATTATGTATACAGTCTTTTCTTATATGATCACTCATCCATCTCAATATCTTCATTTCTGTCACAGACATCTTTTGTACATGTTGATGATCAACTGGCCAACACTCAGAACCATAAAACATGACAGGCCTAATTGCTGCTCTATAATATTTACCTTTTAATTTTAATGGTATCTTCTTATCACAAAGAATACCTGATGATCCTCTCCATTTTAGCCAACCAGCATTAATTCTATCTGTAACATCTCCACCAATTCTTCCATCACTTTGAAAAATTGACCCTAGGTATTTAAAACTTTCCTTTTGGGGAATACAATGTGTGCCAATTGTAATTTCTATGTCCTCTGGAGTAACCAAATGATCAAACTTACATTTCATATATTATGTCTTTGTTCTACTAAGTCGGAGGCCTTTGCTTTCTAATGTTTCTCTCCATAGTTCCAATTTTCTATTAACTTTTTCCTTAGACTCCTCCACTAATACAATGTCATCTACAAATAACATACACCAAGGTACTTCATCTTGAATATATTTTGTTAACTCATCCATCACCATTATAAATAAGTATGGACTAAAAGTTGATCCTTAATGTAACCCAATATTAACTTCAAAGAAGTCAGTCGTTCCTTCATGAGTCCTCACACATGGTTTTGCACCATCATACACGTCTCTTATAAGGTTAATATATGTCAATGGGATACCTCTTTTTTCTAAAGTTCTCCAAAGAACCTCCCTCGGTACCCTATCATAAGCTTTTTCTAGATCAATAAATATCATGTGAAGGTCTTTCTTTTTTGCTCTATAAGATGTCTCAAAAGGTGAATCGCTTCAATAGTAGATCTGCCTAGCATGAATCCAAATTGGTTCTCTGTTGTACATGAAGAAGAATATTTCTGTTGAGTCAGTCTTCAAAACTCTTCATTAAGAATAGCAAACTTTATGTAATCCATAGATACAATACAATTAGGAGCAAAACTAGTCAAAGCAATACACAAATCTTCCCAAGAATCGGGCAAAGTATTAAATAACCAAAGTACTAAAATTTCATCCTT
The DNA here is from genome assembly GCA_036023115.1 of Brasenia schreberi. Classification (NCBI taxonomy): domain Eukaryota; kingdom Viridiplantae; phylum Streptophyta; class Magnoliopsida; order Nymphaeales; family Cabombaceae; genus Brasenia; species Brasenia schreberi. The sequence continues at coordinate 10,051,512 of JAYKKT010000049.1, forward strand.
AAATTTAACACCCATGTCAAACAAGCAACCTTGAAATTCATTTAAATGATAAGAAATAGAAGAGCCTACTTAAGTAAAAACAATTTATTGTTCCTAGATTTTGAGACATACGAGGTTTTTAACTAGTTCGGTTGCCCCAAGAAAGAGAAAGAAAATCAGATTTCCAGTGTGCTGCACCGTTGTCCCAAAAATACAATTTGTGCAAAAAAATCCTATTTACTCCAAATGAAAGAGAACACTCACTTTAGAGAAATTACAAGCAGTCACCGCCCAAAGTAAATAGCAATAGGCAAGAATTGTGATGAAATTACAAGCTATACCACCACAACCCTCTCTGTCTTCACCTTTTTCTCTCTCTCTTACACCTCATTAATGAGATGGGATCCCTTCTCCACGTAAGGAGGAACCCAACACATCTAAGGGAAATGAAACTATAAAAAGGGTAGTGATGCAACTCCTGTATTAGTTTCCATATGTTTTGTTTGGTCCTGTTCTGTTGCCAAACCATGGGAATTGATCATATATTCAGAAGTTCTGCTGGTGTACATGGTGAATATACTTTGCAGGAAATATGAAATTTCTATGGAAAAGAATACCAATGTCATGAGAAGTAGAATTTCCAATAGATGCAAGTTGATTATAATCCACTATGATGGCTCATTTCAGTTCCTACAACCAGAGAATGCGATGCATGTACATGAGCATAAGAATTATAGATCATGGTGAGAAAGATCAATGATGTTTGAAAATAGCGCATTGTCAAATGCAAGCATATCCTGAAAATCCAGAAATTGAAAACTGTTACCTACTTGTATAACTGGTACGAAGCCCACACGAGAAAAGGTTTTGTTCAGTAGCTGAGAACCAAACTTCAATTGTCACGATCGTTTACCATGAACGGGATTTTTTTCGATTAAATACACCAGACACACTTAGAATGCCAAACCTAAGAAGTAGCAGTAAACTTTGGCTGTCAATTGAAAATGCTTAACCTGTTCTAAGTGAAACCTATTAAACTTAATCCGATTTCCATGAACAAACCCAATTAATGTAAATATGCAAGAGATACCACAGAAACTACCATGATCCAGTATAATATTCACGGCCTAATATTGGCTGTTAGGCCACTAACGATCATAGTCATTCCAGACTATAGCAGAAAACAGAGGATCGGACACCTAAAGTCCTCGATTACTTTTCAATAATTTCATTCGAAATCTTTGAAAAGGGATGCAAAAATTTAATGTTATATTCATGCGTAACCGATACCGTGTTCCCAAATTCGCCAGAGTTGGAAAAGAGCGAACCTGATCGCCCGAGAAAATAACCCAAGCCACTGGCTTGTTGAGCAACAAGTTTCTGCTTCCCCTGCACATGCTTACTGAACACCTTACAGCTTGAACCAAACAATAGGAAGCCACCATTCCATTTGCAATCACTAGAAACCTGAAAATTAACCGATTGTTGAACTCATATTCAACTGAAAATTCAACCATAAACAAGATAGACTCATTGAAACAATCAATCAAGCATATCAAGATCAGAAAAAATTACTGCACTCCCATAATAAGGAAAATCTTACACCGAAGCTTTCATGTCTGTGAATCTAGCCCTCTTCTCAATGGTTAAAATCTCCTTCACTTGGCTATCTGTCCCCACAAGCACAGCCACAAGCAACCCAAGTCCACATATCACCCACCTAAGAACAACCTCAGCAATCTTCAATCTTCTCTCGACAAACTTCAAACCATGAGAGTTGCAGACACCAAAAGTCCCCACATTGCCTTCGTTAATGGAGCTCATTTTCATACAAAGACAGATCACAATTCCACCAAAACTACAAGCTTTTCATCTCAAGGCATCAACCTTATATGTGTAATCGATCACCAACAAAGGAAAAAGGCATTATCATCTAACAATAACGAGAAAGTGGTTTAGAATCCCAAGAATAAAAGATACAAAAGGATCTTTAGACTCTTAACTAGTTAATGAAAAAGACAGAAAAGATTAAGGTTTCTTCGTGAGAAAAGAAACGTTCTTTGCAACGGCCACGGGAGGCCACTTAGTGGGAGTAAATGCCGGCATTCATGCGCTCATTGTACTTTACCTTGACTAGGAGGGCGCTGCATGCAGAGTGCGATAGAATCATGCCCCCTGTAGCCTATGATTTCCCAAGAAATTTAACTGGTATTCATTGCTCTCTTACACAAAAGTGGGAAGTTTTTCTTAGGACGGGCAGACATATGGGTACTTGTACACACGGCCGGTTCGGCTGTTCGAACCGGAACCAAACCACCCATACAACACCGGTCAAACCGGCACTCAAATCAAAGAACCCCTTTTGAATACAGTTCATGCTTTTCAAAAGCTCATCTCAAACCGAAACCTACAATTTCAAACTGTCACTATTCTAAATATATTTTCCAAAATCTCTTATCGGTAAACCGTTGTAGATCCTTTTTAAAAAAAACTTTAAATATTTTGCTTGATACACTTTATCACCAACGGAGCATTGTAGCTCAATGACAGGACACTACTGTTTAACTGTAACAATCTCGGAAGTCGAGAACAGTTTGAGTTCGATTCCAAGTTCCAGACAAACTAGAACCAACGATTTGAAACCTGAAACCGGAACAAGCATGTTTAGGCACTTAACTGACTATTTTGCATTTACTCCTTCTCTCTGTATATAAAGTTCTTAGGACAGAGAGATATTGGCACTTGGTACCTAGCGACTATTTTGCATTTATTGTGGCAGTCCTTTTGACGGAGAGGATTTAACATTAATAGCTAGTGGGCTTCTATTCTCACTTTGTCGTGTACCTTTTGTTTAAGTTGTTTAGGGAATGATGACAGAAGGCACTGACGAAGGAGGCACATGGCTACATGTTTGCTGCATTAATATAAGTACTACCATGCACTAATGACTCACCGCTGTTCTAGAAGAAAACAGAAGCTTGTGAACGGTATGTGTTTTTACATACGCCCTCGTTTCCATATTCCATTAGACAATATTTACCCTTCAAAAGTTGCAAAGGTCAACTATCAACAGTAATAAGCATGTTGTCTGACGCGTATCGTATCGTGTATCGCTGTGCTTTACGATACAGGCGTATCATATCGTACTTTAATATTAAAATAATATAAAAATTAATTAAAAATCAATAAAAATTAGTAAAAATCTGAAAAAAATCAGAAAAAAATTATGAAAAATCTGATAATTGCTTTAAATTCATATACTGTAAGTTTAGTACAGATTGAGCATTCAATATTGAACAATTGCATCTCAATTTACATATTTTGAATTCAAAAAATGAAATACACATTACAGACACAGTTACATTTTACAAATTGTAATCAGGATCATCAACTGAATAATCTTATCACCTTGTTGCAGATCCTCATCATCATCATCATCAGCGACACCTTCTTATTGAAAATCAAATTCTTCATCTCCTTGATATTGTTGTTGCGCTTCTTCCAAATTAATCCAAGCAACGTCTTCTTCAGCTAGGAGGGCATTTTCTTCAGTGTCTTCCATAACCCAATCTTCTAATATATCAAAATTATCCAAACTTATTGGATCGAAGTGACTTTCTTCTCTATTTACTTTTTTAATTGCCTACGACAAATAAAGATAAACAATTAGTAAATAATATTAACAATTGAAGACTGAAGTTAAACTATATTTAATTAAAAATTTGAAAGTAATACAACATTACCTTTAACGAAGGCGCATGTTACAACGAATATAAACTAAATCATTTAGTCTTTTGTGTTCCAACCTGTTGCGCTTCTTTGTATGGATGTGTTCAAAAACACTCCAATTTCTTTCACAACCTGTTGCACTACAGGTTTGGCTTAAGACTCTCACTGCAAAATCTTTAAGGTTTGGACAATCAGTTTTAAACTTGTTCCACCAAACATCTGTAGAAAAAGACAAATATTATAGACATAATCCACAATAATGTAAGATGAAACTTAAATATGAAAATAAACAATTTACCTAGACGCATCGTACTGCGGTTGCGAATTGCAACAGGCAAACCCATCAAGTGAAGAGCATTATCATATATCTCCATCTCTCGATGTATCACATCTGCTATACTCTCATGAGGGACTAATCTGTCGATGCATTTAATGATTCCTCGATTAACCTCATCGTCTCTTTTGAAGGTTGTTGAGTACCTCAATGATGGGTTTAGATAGTAGGCTGCTGCATGAATAGGCTGATGCAATTGTTTATTCCATCTACTATCAATTATTTTCCACACGGGTACATAATCTCTTTTTTTTCTATTAAAGTTATTTCTGATTGCTTCTTTTGCCCTGTTCATGGCTTCATAAAGGTAGCCCATAGATAGTTTCTCCTCGCTGTTAGCCAATCTCAAAACTTTCACTAAAGGAAAAGTAATTTTCAATAATCTGATACATGCATTCCAAAATGAACTTCTAAAAATCGTTTCTGCAATCTCATTCAACTTTCTGTTCCTTCTATTTTGAGGCAACTCTGCAAATTGTTGCCACTCATCTGAGGAGAACATTCTCTTTAAAGCTTGCTTCTGTCTCACAATACTCTGTACAGATAAAAAGTTTGTTTAGAACCAAGTTGCAGTTGTGCGAAGAAGCTCTCCACCTTCTGTGTATCTCCTCATCATACACAAAACAAATGCATGATTGTAAATGAATTTTGTAATATCTTGGCAACACTCAGTTGTTGCCTTTATTTCATCTATCTTACCAATGTCCTCGAGGATGAGATCTAAACAATGGGCTGCACATGATGTTTAGTAGAAAGTCCCATAAATATCAGTTAACTCCTTCCCAGCTGCTTTGTAGTTAGCTGCATTATCTGTAATCAATTGGACTACATTTTCTATCCCAACCTCTTGTATAACCTTATCAAATTCTTCTCGTAGGATCTCTGCAGTGTGTCTCTCCTCTGACATATCTAGAGATCTCAAAAACATGAGTCCTTTAGGACAATATACAAAAAAGTTTAGCAATGTCATTCCTCGCCTATCGGTCCATCTATCTGTCATGATAGTGCATCCTGTTTCCTTCCACGATTGTCTCAAAGTCAAACAATATTGTTGCACTTCAATGACGGTCTGATCTAATATCTTCCCTCTCAACTTCTGATAAGAAGGCATCCTGTATCCTAGATCAATGTTAGCAATTGCATCTGCTATTGCTTGAAAATGAAAACTTTTTGCTGCATTAAATGGAATGCATGTATCATAAAACTATTAACCCATTGTAAGGTCTGCTTGATCATACAGTTGTTCTGAAGCCATAACAGCATGAATTTCTAGTTGAGCACCAGGTGTAGTAGAAGGAGGAAAGAACGAATATATGCTAGAAGAAGAAGCTCTTCCTCTACTCCTTCCTGAACTTCCTCTTTTGCCACCTTCAAAGTCTTCAGCTGCAACCCTCTTTCTCTTGCTAGGTACTCGCGAACTGCTACTACCAATATCTGTTCTAGCATCTGAAGGCAAACTATCAGTGAATCTAACTCCAGTAACAATAGCATCATCAACTTCTTCACACATTTGGAAATCATCATTTTGTTGTCTCCTTTCCTATATGCTCTCAATCATCTGCAAGTATTGTCATTTAATACCTTCTGGTACACTTATAACTCTGTCTGTGCATGGTGCAACTTCTTTCCTAGTTCCTGCTAGGTGGTGTTTCAACCTTAAAATTTCACCACTAACCACCTTTTCACAAAATAAACATCTGATTTTTAACCTTGAACCCTCAACTGGTATACCCCACTGCCATGCCGGATTATCAGACTTTGAATTAGAGTCTCTACCACCCCTTCCTGCCATCTCAATGGAGTACTTTAATTCAAACAAAAACCTGAAAATAAAAGCACTTCGTAAATCCCCCAATCTTCAAATAGCACTTAAATCGAGTGTCTCCCACTTCATAAATACAATAAAAATCGTATACAAATACTTAATAACTTCATATTTTGTCATTCAAAAAAATAAAAAAAATAACAAATATAAAAGGAAAAAATAGAAAAAACATTCAAAATATACCTAAATCCGAGTTTGGAGGCTTGGACGAACACCGTAGGACACGATTTTAGAGCTTTGAACACCAAGGAGGCGAAAACCGACTCTTAAGGAGCTTGAGGAATTCAAAAGGAGAGAGGAAACTAGCGAAAAATCACGGGTTTCTCTCGGGCCGAACCCTTTATAAGGATCCCAAGACGTATCGTGCGATACAGTGCGATACTCCCACACCTGCGATACGGGCCCCCGTATCGTATCATGGTACCCACGATACGATACGGTGCGATACGAACAACACTGGTAATAAGCGTGAGAATTTTTTTGAATGACGACTCACAGCTGTTGTTAGAAGAAAACACAAGCTTGTGAATGGTAGGTATTTAATAGGCCTCGATTTCCAGATTCCATTAGATAATATTTATCATTCAAAAGTGTGCAAAGAAGAAGCAATATGGGCAGCAATAAGCGTGCGACAAAATTTTGAATCGCGATCTGAACACTTTTTTCTTTGATATGCGAGATGGGGTTGGGGAGGACCTACCTGTCACAAGAAACCATACAGTAAGAAGGGAGGTCCTTGACGGACGGACGGTTACCTCCAAGCCAAAATATTACCATCTCCGATAACTCCTTTCACAAACTGCATTTGCAGAGACAGTTCCCCTGTACAAGAAAGTAGGATCGAAAGACGAGATCGTTTGTTGTAAATCAAGTAAAGCTAAAAGCACATCCAACATGTGGATGATATCCTTGACAGGGAGGGTACTGTTGGTGAAAGCTGTGCTTGCATCAATTTCAATCTTGCCTAGAACAATTGGAAACCTTAATGAGAAGTGTTTTTATGGAATGATAGTAAGAACAATCGAGTATTCATCTTATCTATTGAGATCAAGCGTGCAAACCGACAAGAGAAGGTGGGTTAGTCATCCTCAGGCTTCAGGAGGTGATTACGACGCTACTGGCGAAAAACTCGTGGAAAGTGGTTTCAAAAGATGGGAATCCTTGGGCAGAATTAATGATGCATAAGTACCTTAGCACAAATAGCTCTTGGGAATGGAAGCAGGCCCAGATGGGAATGAGAGCTATTGAACGAAAGGCATAAGTTTCGACATCTACTTATTCTATTATAAGGAACATCGGTGTTGATAGTTTGATATCCATTATAGATTCAAATTTCAATCTGTTGAGGCCGGCGCCTGGTCGCTACAGTCATGAGTAGATACGCATTGGACATAACCCAAGTGTATATATATATATATGTCAAGTACATGAGTGTCCATTAAGTACTGTTTGCTTGTATTTATATTTGGTCCTTGCAAGTAAAAGAAAGGACAAGTGTTTGAATGAGATCCTTTACAAACTTGAAGGTGGTGAACGGAGTTTTTAATGGAGGATGTGGTGAGATGAGTGGTGGTGACAGAGGTGGTATTCGGTAGTGATGATGATGATGGCATGGCAGATGGTAGTAGGACGGTAGTGCAAGGTATTGGCGGTGAAGGAAGAGGCAGAGGCAGAGGCAGAGGCAGAGGCAGAGAAGGTTGTGTTGATATGAAGGTGCGGATGGCAGTGGGTGGTGGTGCAGATGATGCAGCAGCCAGAGGTGGCTCGATAGGTGTTGAGGCTTAAAGCAAAAATTGGATACGTGTGACTCAAAATTTTGGAACCTCAAAAGTTTGTGTTACAAGTGTCTACAAAATTTTGGGGCCTACAAGTTGATCCTATAATGAATTTAAAAAATTTAGGAACCAGAGGCGGTTGCGTAAATGACCTTGTCTTGTGCTGTTCACGGTTCGGTTCTAGTCTCAACTTTAAACCAAACCACTATTCACGGTTCCTAGTATTTGGAGAACTGAATCAAACTGTGGCATAACCAGAACCGAACTGAACCAACGGTTCAAGTTTGATTTGATTCTGAACTATGGTTCTACTTATTTAGGATTTCGCTAAATACTGAGTATTATGTCATCTTATTATTTGGATCTACGGTCCAAATTTAATATATATACAAGGTGATAAAACTCATATGTATAAACTTATAAAACTTATCAATATATATATAATATATATATATATATATATATATATATATATATATATATATATATATATATATATATATATATATATATATATATATATATATATATATATATATATATAAACTTATAAAGTTATCAAGATTTAAGATTTATATGTATATAAGCATATATATATATATATATATAATGGTTCAGTTTGGTTTGAACACTAGAACCGTAAACCGAATCACAAATCATTTTTCCTGTTAGAACTGAACCAAATCAAACTGCTCCACATTTAGAACCAATCCAAACCGCCTGGTTCGGTTTTAGTGGTTCCTTGAACGTCTTATCCACAAGCCACCCATGGCAGCAACGAAGGATAGCTATGATGAAAATGATACAACTAGTGGCGTAGGGAAGGTGGTGGCCAATTTTGTGCGGTGATAGATACAGTGCTGTGGTTGTTGTTGTTGGTGTTGGTCACGAGCTTGTTCATGATGGTGGAAGAATAGCCGCTTAGGGCGGTGATGATGGTGGGTAATGTTCATGCAGAAATGGCCTAGCCATCATTTGTTGGAAAAAAGAATGTGCCGTGAGATAATTTAGTTGCCATTATTTGTAGGAATATGACACAAGATCAATCATAATGATGACCATGAGCATAGACAAGTTCAACAGTTCGTTTAGAAATTGCACATCTCAAGCTCGAGTTTGAGTTCCAGCTTGACTGGACAGGCTTGAGAATAGCTAGAGCTATAATTGGGAAAACTCGAGCCAGGCTCGTTTCTTTTGCAAACTTGAGCATGAGCTCGATTAAACATGCTCTGATCGAGCTTTGCATGCTCGAATTCTATTTAAATCAACTTAGCTCGTGAATGTGTTCAGAATTGAGCTTGAATTTTGCAAGTTTTGAAATATATAAATATGTGTAAAGCTCAATTAGGTTTTGCAAGCAACCGAGCCAATTACTGGTGAACGCTATCCTGGCTTGCTCAAACACCAATTTGATCGAGCTTAGGTTGAGCTCGAAAAGACCGCTCACTCACACCTCTACGACGGACCTACCCGAGATGAGCTTAGGTTTTCCTGTCCCTGTTCTGTTTTGGTTCTCCAATAGGTGGAACAGGGACCAAATGGGGCCCCCACTTCAAAGCAGTTTCATACCTCTCTAACAATGTCCCTACGAGAAGGCCATTGCCTCTCTTCTAGGGCTGTTCTTTTCAGTTCTAGCTTAAAACTAAACTAATATGATCAGTTTTCAAATTTTTGGACAACCAAACCAAACCAAATCATCGGCTTTGGAATTGGTTCGGTTCCAAACTGTGGGTCATTACATTTTAATATGCTAACATTTGATGGTTATAATGTAAATAGACTGTATAAATAATGACAAATCTCGTGGAACAAACTTATCTATTTCTCTCTGTGTGTGTGTGTATACATTGCATTAGGTATTCCATTGCATGTTTGAATACATAGATGGACTTTTTATAACATACCTCTCATACATAAATACATAAATACATAAATACATATATGTGTGTGTATGTGTATGTATGCTGTTTGTGGATTTAGCAAAAGATGAAATACGTCACCCTTTTGTGTGCCTGATGATGATGATGAACACAAACCTTTGATGGGGTATTCGAACCCGTGCCATCTGCTGGCAGTGCTTTGTTAGGCAGAAATTTAGCAAAAGTAGACTTCCTAACTACTGAAAGATATTAATATTATGACCATATTATTGTCAAAATGCCTGAAGTTTTCTCTCAGCCACCAGCAAGACTGGGATTGGCTGGATGCAGTGCCACTGTCAATGCTTTCCAATTATGGTATGTCTTCACATGATTGAAAGGGCAGTTCCACTGTTTGCAGCCAATCTGTATCATGATATGCTGTTATTTGCACAGTTCTTTGGCAGACAAACAATGTTTTCGAACCCCTGCCATCTGCTGGGGCAGTACCTTTGTTAGGCAGAAATTTAGCAAAAGTAGACTTCCTAACTACTGAAAGATATTAATATTATGACCACATTATTGTCAAAATGCCTGAAGTTTTCTCTTAGCCACCAGCAATCACAAGCAGAGGTCAGGGGAGCACTGGGATTGAGGGGATGTAGTGGCACTGTCGACGCTTCCCAATTATGGTATGTATGTCTTCACATGGTTGAAAGGGCAATTCCACTGTTTGCAGCCAATCTGTGAGTTTCATTATCTGTTGTTACTATTTGCATAGTTCTTTGATAGACACACAATCATGGCTACCAATACCAAGTCCAAGCAGAAAGTACTTGAGATGATCAGTTTCCATGCATCTTATAAATGAATAATTGATCGCAAAAGGATCCATTTCAAGAGAGAAATGGATCACATGACGAGCATTATACAGTGTTCCTCTTAAGTCTGTAAGTGATGAAAACCTTCTGGATTGTTAGCAAACTGCTAATATTACATTGTAAAATTCAGACTTCTGTGATCAATACTAGCTTCTGAATATGGCGTTGTTACTATAAGAAGATATAAAATTAATTATCGTTAGAAAATAAAGTTCCAAAATCATTACGATGCTCTTGGATTGACACAAGAAATGCTTACATACTACCGAGAATTCACACGAAGTTTGATCATGAATACTTAAGCAAGCGTAAGCATTATAACACGGTTCGCATTCTGATAGACATGGCTGCTTTTGACAGTGTCATGTATATTAATCCATGTTATCATAAAATAATAATATCAATCTATGAAGACTACAACAAATAGGTTAAATTTGGACAATTTTGCAAGATATGATAGTCAGAAGCTGTCCATAAAGTATTAATAATTTTGCGATTATTTTAAATGTAGTATTTGGGGAGTTGTATTCTGAAAAACTTGACACTTCATCTGCGTGAAAAAAACGTGTCGAGAATGAACTTATTTGCAGTCATAATATTATGACAAGGAATTTGAACCAAGTGACAGAAAGCCACCAACAGAGAGAAACAAATGTTGTGCAAATTCGTTTCGGAAGCATATGAATAACGAAATCGGTTCGCTGAAATGCAAGGTCAAGAGAAAGAACACGAGTTTCACCTAGTTTGGTCAGAGATGACTACCGTGTTGACAGACGAGAAAAAGATCTTTCACTATGATGAAGAGCAACATACAAGTAAGATAATCTCTCACACTACACACTAAAACCCTAACCCTCTGTATCTCCACCTATGATTCTCTCTCTCACACACACATATGATGGAACAGATAATAAAGATAAAAGAAAGTTTGAATGCACTCAGCGACCAATAGAGACCTTTAGATTTTGTGCTCAATGCAAATCTCACCTCAAGCTTTTTAAGTCGGGTCACAACATAATTCACGTTCATGACAAATCCAGCAATCTGGAATGCTCAAAGTCTGGATTAAGGTTTTGAGAACGATGGCCACACCAAGGTTAGCATTTACATACGGTGTATCGTACATAAAAATAATGCTTATCTATACATAGAAAGAGGTGATGATAATGCATAATGTCTTTTAGTGCATAATTTTTCAACATTTGAATTATTCAATTGACACGATAAATGGTAGAGATTTGAATTAAAAAATACCGTAATACTTTTTTACTTGCATTTAGGTGAATTAACTACTTTTTATTTTATCACTCAATGTTAGATTATGTATGGAAAGACATAAAGCATTTATATATTATCTCTCTATATAATATACACATCTGTATATATATTGTGATGTGAAATCTTTGAAATGAAACCAACTAATAAGAAGCTCCTTGTGCAAACCGCCAGCCATACTGTTTGTGATGGTCAAGATGGATCACAGTGGAATGAATTGCTGTTGAAAAAGATGCACCAACCGAGGTAGTAGAACCAAGCTATAAAATGACAATGGAGTAAGCAACAAATGCTACCCGGCCATTAAATGCCATCAGCATAATTCTGCCGCTCTTTAGTCTTTAGGAGCCCCCTACTTGTTCTCTCGGGACCCACGTATAGTGGAACTGGAGCGAACTGTTTTGCTTATCCGGAACCATGTGAACTCAACGTTTGTGTAAGCTTATGTATGTCGGTTCGTACTGCATGGTGTGTGTTTGTCACAAAAAAGGAAAAAGAAATTCACTTTGTACATCGGTTCTCAGGAATTATATATATATATATATATATATAATGAATTAACTATTAGCATGGGACTTGATTGAGTTTTATGAAAATAAAGAAGCCATGTTACCTGACTCCATTTATTATAGGAAAAAGCATAGTTATTGTTGTCACGATTTTGTTGCCTTCTTCCGCTTCAACCTGTATGGACTACCGTCTACCATTTTCACTTACTTTCTCCGGTACTCTGTACTCTAAGCCATCCTTCACCCATCAAAACCTCTACTGCCATCATCAAAATCACTTAAAAAATCTAAGTGTATATATATTATATATAGTTAAATTGGTTTTTTTAAGTTGTGATTTTGGTGGGGGAGGCAATGGTTTTGACAGTCACAAAGTGGTTTGGAGTAGGAGGGAAATAGCTGGAGGTTGTCAATGGTGGAAATAGCCGGTGGCCAACAGAGGTTGAAGTGGTAGAAGGCATCAAAAAGAGCATGTGTACATATTTAAAGAGATGAAAATTTGAGAAAAAGCTTATTTCTCCTGGTACTAAATGTACCTGACCACCTTTACCCATAACTCAAAAAAGGTTATTGATTTTTTTTTTTACGCTAAACGACACGGAAACGCACCCCAACCAGGGCCGTGCAAGTTATGTACGCAGGTGTGGGTCGAGATTGCCTTGGGTGCAGAACATGCTTGCTTGAAGGAAATTCACTACTTAATGAAAACTTAATTTTTTGAATATATTCTGTTCTTATGCTGTGTGTGTTTGATTCGTGGTTCCAGGAAAACTGGACCCCAATTTTTAGTGCTTGTAGTTTCACCCAAGCTTCATCCTGGTCATGAATGTCACCAAATTTAGAACCATCACATTAACTAATGTGGAACTAGAGTTCCACGACTCCAATTTCAGTAAAAAAAAGCCATCAGCACAGGGACTGTACCCATGACTTCACATGAAAACGCATGAGCCTCCTCCCTCGTGTTGTTATTTTATCTCGCATAAAAATTTAAGTATGAACTTCATTTGTGAATCAAATATAAAACCATAATTGATTTGAATCTAAGAATCAAACACACTCTTACTTACTGGGCTGCAAATTCTTTCGAAATAATTCCCCTTAGCTTCTTGCTCAGTTCCAGTTTGGTTCCATATTTACTTTCCACTTGATTACGTGACACTTTCTATTCGACTACATTGGTTCTTTCTTGTCGCTCGCTTTTTCCCCCTTTTACTTCTCTTAATTTTCAGATTGCAGATCTGCCAGCTTTGATTCTCCGTCCCGCTTCCTTAAATGGTATGCTTGGAAAAATTTCAGGAGAACCGACATATTGTCAGGAGTTCTCTTGATTGTAGAGCAATAATCATGCATATTAGTGAACCTGACATTTCTTCAACCATACATGTTTTGAGCCTCATTTTTAGACTTCATATCACTCTACGACTCAAAAAGTAGACTTAAAAGAAATAATAGAAAGAGAACACAAAAATTATACGTATACATATATAACTACTCATATATATATATATATATAGAGAGAGAGAGAGAGAGAGTAATTGGATCATGTCCATCGTGAACCTCCTTCCTTATTGACGACTGGTTGTTTCGTCTTTTCATTTCACCCGCGAGTGCGTGTGTTGAGAGACAAGTAGTGCGGGCGAGAGTGCTCAGCCATGTGTGAGAATGAGCCTCAGCCCTACAATAGAACTCCTACGCACCTTCTCTCGTCCGATTGAGGTGTGGCCGAGTAGGACGGACTGGCATCATCAAACCAAAATCCCTTTTTAGAGCTGTGCATACACACACATACATTCACCATGTGAGCAGGATCCAGTTTCTCTCTCTATATATAATATCAGTTTATTTTATGGAACTCATTTTTAGACTTTCTTTCTCTCTCTCCCCCCTCGCTTTTCACCCATGACCTACACTAAACGACATAAAAGAAAGTAAGGGAAAGATGGAGGGCATAAAAATTAAGCCTGAAAGAGAGAATGATTCTACTAAAATGTTCACATCCAGAACTTTTTTCGCTTTTATTTTGGGTAAACTGGTTTTTACTTCTTTCTTTCGTAAGGTAATTCTTTTTAACACCAAAAAAGGACATCGATAAGACGATTGTGAACCTACAACACTTGCTACTCTGCATTCAAAGCGACATAGAAGAGACCGAGCAATCATTTCCTAAAGAATAACAGGCTCTGAAGGTAAGTATACGAGCTCATGATATCGGGACAGAATGCCATGGGTTTTGTGAACTCCAGAGGCCCTTTTGTACAAATCTGTCTTCAAGAATCAAATTCATTCGGAAGATTAAACTTCGTTTTCTGCTTGTGGGACCTTCACAGTCAATTCTTTTCTTACTGGTAGCTCGAAGAAAAGAGAGGTTGAGCCGGCTGGTTTCATGACTGCGACAAACTATCAAATGTCACTGTTTATCTGTCCATTTTTATCATCCATTCCCGTGTGTGTGTGCGAGAGAGAGAGAGAGAGAGGTTGCGAACCCGTGACACCATTAGGTAGGTTGAATCTGCAATAATGATATAAATAGAAGCATGAAGATACAACAAAAACAATACAACATAGGTAATCGCTCAATGAATCATCCAACTTATAGACTCCCCTTCTGTCACCAACTTATTTGTCTTGTACTGCTCTCCCTCCAAGATATCAATCTGCAGTACACCATACATCTCAATGCAAATCTTTAATCTTTTAATTTCTTCCCCACCACACACGGTTCAACAAATGGAAATAATTTCTTATACGCTACCCTTTCCTAAGAAATCAATTCCACCTTAGTATTTTCTCTAGAAATATGCCAATAAACATGGAAAAACAGCACCAAAAGTGAGAACTGTTGTGTGCTTTTCCTAGTTTACCAAAAGGAGTAACGATAATAGGATGAAAGTCTCCAGTTCGATACCCGGTATGGATCAATAACCTAGCAACCGAACTTGGCTGTAAGAAAAAAAAGTTAATACTTTCAAATCTCAAATCATCCGTCTCTAAAAAGTCAATAATAAACATTATAATGTACCTTTCTTTCTTTCTCCATACAAAATGACCATATCACCTCCCCAAAAGAAAGAAAGAATCCATCAATCCGACTCTCGAACCCGGTTCGGACCAGTACAGCATATGGCGCCGGCTGAGTTGAACCTGGGCTTGAAAAGGAATCTCAAGGATAGTGTAGATGCTAAGCCCGAGTGTCCCAACTCCGATCCGAGTCTCTCGTAGTAGTCGATTGAGAAGAGTGAAAGAGACAATTGCACCTGGTCTCTGGTCCACGGGCATTTGTTACTTGTGCTCACCTCGGATTCCGGTAGCCGTTCGTGCAGGGGAAGAAGGCACATGAGGTAGAGCCGGCGGTATCCACCCATGGCAATGATAATGGATCTGATTTGGCTCATCTCTGCAGACGATACGTCCGCAGAAGCCGATACGTGCCGGTCGCAGAGGTGCTCCCAGGTGCTCTCTTCTGTGCATATACTTCTCCATTGCCTGCAAACACATGCCGCAGCACACAGAGAGCGTGCATCCAAATGCTTCAAAATCTCAACTAACAAATCATAATGATCACCAAGAGCAATTGGGCAGTTTGATTCCTGCCTACCCTTCTTCTCCATTGCTCTCTCTCTCGCGCTCTGTGTGTGTGATATCACTCTTCGCCTATTCACCACATAACATAAAATGCAAGCCCTAGAAGAAGTTCGTGCAACCAATCTCTCAGCAAAGAAAGGGTTGGGTAGGAATGGTTCCAGATACAGCAGGGATAAGAAAGAGAAAGAAGAAGGAAATGAGGGAGAGAGGGGACGCGCGTGGTTCCATGCAAGAGTTTGACTTGTTTGTATGTGTTTTAAATGGGAAGAGAGGGAGGCATCCGATGAACAGTGGATGATTCCAAGAGCATCGTCCAAATGAGAGAAGTCGTTGCCATTAATTTCTTTCTTATTCCGATTTCCTCGTTTCTGTTTGTAGACGTGTAAATTTTTACCAAAGTGGGCTTTCCCATCTGATCGGCTCCACTGAATATATATATATAAATTATGGGTCTCGTTTGAAATGATACAATCCTATACTATTTTGTAATAAATGATTGAGTATAATATTTTATAAGTAATAATACTAGCTAAATATGAATACGTATAATATATATATATATATATACACACACACACACACACATAGTGAATAAGTGAAATGATACATATAAAATTGTGGGTCTCGTTTCAAATTATACAACTTATTATTATTTTATAATAGTTGAGTATAATATTCTCTAAGTAATAATGCTAGCTAAATACAAGTACATATGTATATATAAATATACATAGTGAATAAATGAAATGTCAAACTTTTACTTATACTAGATCATCGATAACAATTCAAACTGTCGGATTGAATAGATAAACGGTGTAGTTTGAAAAATATAAAGTGAAAAGGTATATGATATATTTTATTTAAGTTTTTAGAAAACAATTTCATCTTTTGTTTTTTTGATCTAGTTCATTCATCTCTATAGGTATCTAGTGACTCTTTCTCTCTCATTTATATATATATGTATGTGTTTGATATAGCTACATACTCAATAAATATGGTGCTATTGAATATTGAGCACCACATGCTCTTGAATATATGTGTGTACAGTATGTATATGTGTGTTTGTGAGAGGGTGTGTGTGGGTGAGAGAGAAAGATAATGTATTTGCAGGATGCATTTTAGCTGAAAAAGACGGCAGTTTTGAGATAAGAGACCTTATGGACTTGAGCTGCATAGAGGAAACCATCCAACCGATCATTTTACAAGCATTTCTTAGATAAGCAAATCAAATCCCAAAAGACTAGTGTAGATCCAGAACCAGAAAAGAAACCTCTAATGAAATCCATATATATATATATATATATATGTGCGTGTGTATGCAAAATGATTTAATTTTTGTTGAATTAACCGTTAGCATGACATATAATCAAGCTTTGTGAAAATAAATTCATTTAGCTAATCCCATCTAGTACGAGAAAAAGGCTTAGTTATTGTTGTATATATACACCGGGGCCTCTCATTTTGTTTTAGCACCTAAGGAAGGTACTTGGCCCCAAAATGGATTGGGGATTTAGATCTCTGGGTAATCCTTCTTAGTGTCCACTTTCTTGTGAAAGAGCACATGGGACTCGAGTACTAGAAATAGATTACAAACACACACACATGTATATATATATATATATATATGTGTGTGTGTGTGTGTGTGTGTGTAAGTTCGCACTCCTAGGGTTCTCAAAGCAGAAAATCAAGGCGTAGAAGATTTATGGTCACTCTGACTCTTGAAATGGATCAGCATTTGGTGTAAATACGAAACGGCAAGCTTTGTGGCTCATTGCATTTCGGCTGGAAGTCAATTATTAGGTTGTTGAATTTGAGACTTTTGAAAAGTCTACGAATATACGTATCACAATTACATCATTTTAAACATGTATTTTTGACTAAGCACATCAAAATGTATATTCAGACGGTATGTTTGATTCATATGTAGATAACATGCAAGGGGAAGGTTTCGTCCTCAGCGGTTAATTTGAATTGTCGCTTTGGTGAAAATAGACTCCACCGTATCATTGAATTGTTTCTGTCATCAAAGAGATCTTTCACTGCACATAAATGACAAGCAAAACCCCAAATTCTCTCTCTCTCTCTCTCTCACACACACACACACACACACACTAGCAGGGCCTAAATGTCATTTAGAAGTGTTGTGTGATTAAACATACTTTTTAAATGTTTTAAGCTTAACGGTAAAGCTCATGTTTATTTTGTTTGGCTTGTAACTCACCTGAAAATGGGCTCGGGTCGACGTTGAAACTATGCAGAGAAAATGAGCACAAATCGTCTCTTTGCTCGGGGCCTTGGGCTCATTTTCAAGCCCATGGCTGCGAGGTAAAGATAGATCCAATATATCAATTTTTGATACTTTGCTTTCCTGCTTCTTTGCGCAGTGCACAATGATGGTACACCATGGAACGGTTTCAGAATGCATGCTATATATATATATATATATATATATATATATATATATATATATATATATATATATAGAGAGAGAGAGAGAGAGAGAGAGAGAGAGAGAGAGAGTGAGAGACGTCACTTTAACCGTGTTTGTCCCTCTTGGACTGATTTCTTGGCTCTTGTGTGTGTTCACTCCCACACAGCAGCTGTGATTCCCACATGCAATTACATAAAAACACAACCTTTCAAAGGGCAACTGCATGGACTGCACCAAACCCTATTAACTCAGTATATTCCTCCGTCATCTAGAGCCCTTAGGTCCCTCTGCATTTTTCCTGACCTTTATTATTATTGTTATACAACGTAATTAGCATCATACAGTCTATCTATCTTCCATTTTTAGCTTTAGCCAACTTTTCTCTCTCCAGAAAGTTTCTTTCCTGCTTTTTGAGAGCTAGTTCTCTCTATACACACACACACACACACACACACACACACATATATATATATATATATATATATGAAACCGAATCATCTTAGGAATGGTTTCGGTTCCGGTTTTTGAACCACCGGTTCCAGGTTCGGATTTGAAACCTCCCAGAATCAGTTTAAAAAGTTATTTTTATTAAAAACAACAACCCATGAAAGTTGAACTCTTGACATGGCCAACAATAGGAGATGTCTTAATGTTAAGCAAACACTCAACTTGTGATCATAAACCATAAATATTATATATTATTTATTAATGTACGGTTTGAAACTACCAGTTCCGATTTGAACCACTGAGCCAGTTCCAAACCGATCATGTCTATGTCCACCAACCTGGCCGTTTCCTATATATATATTCATACTATCGAAAAGCAACGAGTGAGTATGAGTGGATAGATATGGCCGAGCTAGGAATCGGGGCTCACTCCGTCCGGTTCCAGTTTCACATTTTATCAAACCAGAATTAGAACTGAATCCAAACCGAAATCACTGGTTCTGGTATATAAATATATATATATATATATATAACCAATGCATATTAGCCTAGGTGACCTTATGATATGTAGTGTACAATATATGAAACAAAATTATCAAGGTTGTAATTGTTTATATTAACATATCGCATCATTGAATTCGGAATCGTCTCTGAAGTGTTTGATATATAAGCCATATAACGTTGATTCATAAGTAGCCGGCACCTGTCCCGACCTGGTAATCAGACAACCCTTAAACAGCCAAAAGGCTTATTTTGTAGCCACTAAATATTGAACACACGACCCTTGGTAGTGCTTTGAGCTTGCAACTCAGTTACTATTCCGATGTATAGTTTCGTGCATTCTTTCAAGGGAATAGGACAAGTCTCCTCAGAGAGTCAAGGGACCTTTTGTCTTTGTACCTCACCGGCACAGGTGCCAATATTTGACCGTTGTGAATGGCTCCATCTCTTCCTTTGGCTTCCTCCAATTGGGCTCCTGAAGTCTTCTTCAAGCCCTCATCTGTTTCACACTGAAGCAGGGATGGATTATTTATGTATATATTGATTCCGAATTTAGGAAAAATGTATGCCTTTAGGGTTTTGTTTAAAGTGTGCAATGAACTTCGAAAAGAATTAGAGAAGGATAAGATAAAAGATAAGAAAAAGCTACACTTAAGATACTATCTAGCTAATTTGTTCCCTTATTTGATATCCAAGAAAACTCCACCCGTATAAGGGATCACCCTTGTATGGTCTATCCCAAACCCAGATAAAGGAGGAGGGTTGTGATAGGCTTCTGACAGCCAGTGTACAACTTTGTCGGACTTACCATAGATTCTAAAAAAAAATATCCCCTGTAGCCGACCCCATCTAGTATGGGAAAAGGCTTAGTTGTTGTTGTTATTGTTGTATTTGATATCCAAGAACAACACAAATAATGATTCTTATATGAAAGGAGTTTCGATCCTTGAGAGAGTACATTAAGAAAACTTCATCGGATCATATTTCATAATTTTGCTTTCATAGAGCTGTTTGAGAGGAATATGTCAATTTTAATTCGTTGGACTGAGAATTCAATGCAAATTTTGTGTTTTTTTTCTGTTAAAACTTTATGAGGGCCCAAATATCTACCCAGGAGTCTCACCCACAAGAACTCGTCCTAAACCGTTGTGAAAACCCAACTAAGACAGTTTGGTTTAAGTTATCTTGTGCCTAAACATATTCTTATCACTTATTTTAGTTCTAACTTCAAACATTTAAAACCCTTATATAAAGTAGAATAGGATCCAAATATGATTTAGCCTTAATTTGTTTAGCATCTAAAAGCTTTAGACATGGCACCTGGTTGTTTCAAGCCAAACTCCCTTTCAACCATTTAGATTGGACCTCTACAAATCATACATTTGGACCAGAACCAACCCATATCCCTTTGTGTACACATACGCAGACATGGCTGGTTCGGAACTGAACCGGCCCCAGAACTGTAACCATAACCAGAGACCCTCCAGTTCGGTTACAGTTCATGCTTTTGAAAAACAGGTCAGGAACGGCAGATCCAAATTGTAGATTTTATTTATATAAAATTTCTCAAACATATTATCACAAATAGATCTTCTACCCTAACAACAATCTCTCTCCACATCACCTCCTTTGTGAGAAGTTCGCCTCTCTGGGGTGCCTTTTAACTCTTTTATGTTTCATTAGATATATCTTATAAGAACCCTTAAGTTTTTTGTTTGGAGGTAAATGGCCACTTAGGATGTGAGATGATCAACCCTCACTATAGTCTTTGTGTTTAAGAAAAACATTTTTTGAATGTAGTCACCAGACCCGGATTCGAAATTATTCTGAAACTGAAACAAAAATCCGCCTAAACCGTACCCATACCTAGAACTATCCCCTAAATGGTTCGGTTACGGTTTCGGGTGAACCGAAATTGGTGGTTCAAATCTTTGTTCCTCTTCGTGTGTATATATATATATATATATACATGTAAAATGAGATCTTGTCCACTTGTTACGTACTCTCTTTTTTTTATAACATGAGTATAATTTAAAAATATTTAAGAGTAATTTTTTTTTTATTACACTCATACTCTCAAAAAACAATGGTTGGTAGTGTTGCTAGTGGGCATGATCCGATCACTTTGTATATATATATTGTGAGAGAGAGAGAGAAAGAGGGACTCGATCCTACCCTCATGTTCGACAATTATTTTTCAATAACATAAATATAATAACACAGTTCTTCATCATTTTTCAAATAACCTAAAAAATCTTTTAAATTAAAGTCTGCCACCAAAAAGTAATACGGCATAAATAGTGGGCACAATCCTGTTTTCATAAATATATATAATCATAATCCTAATAAAGAAAAAGAAGCCTCACTATTCATCCTTTTCCAGAAAAGATAGAGAAGGCAAATGGAGGAAAAGGTGATTGTGGTGGAGCACCTAACAGCCCCCATGGACATGACCGTATGGATCTTATGCTCCATAGTTTTATGAAGAGTACACTTCCCTTTAGACGTTGGCAACATGTCTTGCTTGTGTTGGATGGACCAAACCCCAAAGCCATTCAAGAAATTAAGTTAGCTCCTTCCCTTCACGTTGTTTTGCAATATATATATATATATATATATATATAGAGAGAGAGAGAGAGAGAGAGAGGTACTATGATTTGGTGGGCACCGTTCCCTCAACCACAAAGCCTCTAAACATAACGTCCCAAATGTTAAGGGAGACAGAGAGCATGTGGCCAAAGGCATGACTCGATCACCCAACCCACCCTCTGGGTCCCTCTTCACCTTATAGCAACCTCTCACCTTACTATATCAAGTTCTGCAGGATTTATATGCATAACTTAAAAAAATTGGAGCTGGTCCAATCCAACCAAGATCCATTGCCACAAACCTCATATCTGGATCTGACAATGTCTACCCAGCCTAGCCACATGAACCCCTCCGTGCACCCTCCTTTTCACAAATGGATCCAAAATAGTTCTGGCCAAACCTAGCCAAGTGGTTTCCAAGCCCAGTCAGCATCTCCTCAACCACTTGGGCCCTTAAAGTCCAGCTAAGGCTAATCAACTTCCTCAAGGCTCATGCTCATAAATCAAATACAGGCCTCGACATGTAGTAAAAGGTTTTTGATTGCAAAACTTGTCAACGGCTCAACCCCAGGGGTGGGCCATTGGAATCGGAACTGGAGTTTGAGTTCCAGGTCCTTCGTCCCAGCCTCACAATCAAATACACTCCTAAAGAGTGCCAGCCTCTGGCCTGCTTTCAGCTTGGACTTTGTGCTTGGAATCAAGTTGGTAAAGTCTCAAAGAGAACACCTTTTAGAGAGGTTAGTGTCACAAACGAGTGTAAAAAAGTTCAAAGGACATTGTTATCAATTCTCATCCCAAGGGCATGAGCTAGACAGGTCCAATTGTGGGTTGTCTAGAACCATAATCAAACCACCCCAAAACCATTTCGGAATCACCAATTTTGAGACGGCAGTTTCCAAAATGCCCTCAAACTAACAACAACAACAACTAAGCCTTTTATCGTACTAGATGGGGTCTGTTACATGGATTCTTTGTTTCCATAAAGCCCTATCATAATTTGTAAAATCCATCTTAAGTAAGTCTGACAAAATTTTACGTTAGCTGTCGGAAGCCTAACGCAACCCTCCTCTTTATCTGGGTTTGGGACCAGTCATGCAAGGGTGATCCCTTACATGGGCAGAATTGGCTAAAATGCCCGAAAACCATTTCAATTTTTTTTTTCTTTTTGAAAAAGCAAGGGCAAGTGTGCCCTTTGGCAACCAACCACAATTTGTGATAATAGATGTTGGAAAAAACATATAAAACTTTGTTAGCAGTGGTTTGAAACCATCGTTTTTTGGTTCCTATTCTAGACCGGTTTTCGGATATTATGAACTGTAACCGACTCGAGGGTCCCCAGTTCGACCAGTTCTGGTTACCGCTGGTTCCACCGACAGTGCAGTTCTGATTCAATCAGCCAAGCCGGTTCCAAACGGGCCGTGTCTAGCATAAGCCCCATCTTGCACAGCAGGGTGACTCGCTTGAGTCTGAAGCCATTCCCACTCCGTCTAGTATAGCAGCTGGAAGCTCTTTCAACTATGCTAATCCCTCTTGGGGCCATCAAACAACAGTGATTTAAATCAAAAGCACCCCGAGAAATTTTTGAAGCTTAATGCAAGTTTATTAAATAAAGAAAAACAGCGAACCATGGCATTGTGTAAAAGAACAAAAGAAAAGGAACATAATCATACATTCAATGGTGGTATTTTCTACATCAAGAATTTGTGCGTTTGGAAAATCTTGAAAGTGTGAAATAAGCAATGCAGAGTATGAAGGTTTTTACAATGTCTACGTGAAAGTAGTTTGGTCACCGAAAAGCCGGCCACATGAACCTCCAGTAAAACTACGAGAATTTGGACGGTGAACACTTTAAAAGAAGGAAGCGGAAGGCCATAGCGTTGAAAAGAAACAATAAAACATGATCTAACTTTTTTTACTTAAATGCTAATACGATCGAGCTCAATGGCCAGTTAGAATACATGCAACAATCCACACCAAGTGAGGGAAAAGGTTTTGTCTTTCGGTTTGGTTTCGAGTTTACACGAAAGTGGGTCGCGAGAATACCTTCTTGACAGTGTTATTTGATGAGACGGGGCAAACGAGCATTCTTGGTGTGTTGCCATGTCTGTGTTGTCCTTCTTGGAAAAGTTTTATCATGGGGAAGCTGGTATAAGACAGACCCCTACCCGGCACCCCTCCTGGGTATCAGATCCCGAACATGTGCAAGTTAGGGCCCGACTCTTATGCCAGGTGAGCCATGACTTTTCGAGTCTATGCCAGGTGTTTTTTTGGAGTCTGTGTCATCATCCCTACCATTCTCTGTTTTTTGGAGTTCCTTGGTCACAAGGGACATAATCGACTCTTATGTATGATCTCGAGTGCTTTCCCATTCCCCAAGCATGCGATTACAGAAATTGGTATGAATCTAGTTGAGGAAATCATAAATCCTTGATAACTATTTCTGTCAAAATGGGTGAAACAAATATGAATGCTAAATATTGGTCAATTGATAAATATTTATATTAACCAAATGACAGAATTTTCTTTTGCTTATTTTAAACCTTTTTTTTTTTGTATGAAACTAGAATTACCCTTAGGTTGTGACTTTTTTTTGGTGGTAGCTGGGTAGCATCTGAACCGTCTAAATCTCATCTCTATGATGAGTGGCGAATCTACATTGAGCTAAGGTGCGGAGTCAGCCCACCAAAATTCGAAAAGCTATCGTATAAGCAATAGCCCATGGTTGAGTTCTTAACTATATATACATATAGCTCACTCCACCCATGATTTTTTTTGGGATCCATTATCTAATTTTAAGTAAGATGGTTCATGCAATCTGTAACATTTGCTCATTTCCATCTTTCAGAGAGGAGCTGCACTGAGGAACCACATAGGTGACAACCATCTTCGGAGGAATTGATCGGAATGCAAGACACCGTGTGTCCAATACGCAGTGTATGTTTATTGCAAGAGATTTGTGTGCCTACGAAGACTTCTTGAAGATTATATCACCTACAGCAAAGCCTACGGAATACGAAAACAAGAGGCCTCCATAAGCAAATCCAATAAGGAAGTTTATGACCAAGATAGAAACCACTTAAAACTGTGTAAATGTTTTACATAAGAGTCGACGACAAATATATGTGCTAGTTATGGTTTCTGTTTCTCTCTTGTTATTGTTTGCAATGGTTACTGCCGGGAGACCTCTGAATCTGAGGATCTAGCACACACACACACACACACACACACACACATATATATAAGGCTCGTCTTGTAAAACTAAAAAATTATTCACTTAATTACATTATACCCACTGAATGAGTTTTAAGTTAAGATGGTTTTTGATTCTAGCACACACACACACACACACACACACACATATATATATATATATATATATATATATATATATATATAGAGAGAGAGAGAGAGAGAGAGAGAGATAAACTCGGATCTACTACACTCCCTTTGGTGCTAGACCTTGCTAGAAGATTTGGATTATTTTAGGCAATCACATTAACTGTATAAATCGATAACATTTAATGCATATGATGTATGATGTGGATGAGTGACTTAATCTACATCATCTATGTGATCGCAAGCATGACACCAAACTCTCACTAACTCTCTATATATAATTGATAGAGATGTTATGCATAAAATTAATATAGATTGATTAAACTAAAATTATTCATTAGGTATTGTATGTGATATGAATATACCATTAAAGTTGAAATGTAAATATCATAGAGCATCAATTAGACTTAATATGTTTTATGGTTATAAGTATTGAATGAATAGTCACACGAGGGAACACCGTATACCTAATGGGGTTATTATAAAAATTAGTTGTGATATTAAGAAAAATCGTTTAGATAATTTGAATATGTAGAAAGACGATTAAAAGAAGCTCGAGTAAAAAAGTATGAGAAACTAGATTGTGAAAATGTTAAAAGAGGAAGACCACAAAACATTGGAAGGAAATAATAAATAATTGTATTAAGTTAATTGTTAGTATGATACATGATCAGACTCTATGAAAACAAAGAATCTATGTAGCTAACCAGATCTGGTACCAGAAAAGACTTAGTTGGTGTTTTTATATACATATGCATGTGTCATTAAGACTCGAGTAGTGGGTTTAGGTCTGTAATCAAATCGAAGGATCTCACTTTAGCTTATATTTAGCTTCAAGTTGAAGCCATTGAGTTCGATTCGTGTCTAACCCATCCCTTAAGTAAGTCTCTAATCAGACGAACCGGATCGAGTTGAATCGGCCCGGTTATCGACCCGATTGGAGGAACAAAATTTGAAACCAATGGTGGAAGATCGCGCCCGCGCGCTGGCCCGCACCAAAAGAAGAAAGCGTTTGAATTCCGAAACGCAATAATTTTGCAGAAAGAAGCTGAAAACCATGAAAACCCTAACCACACGGAAAACGAAGAATCCGACGGACACCAACAGAGCTAATTCTCCGGTACCCGGAAACATGGCCTCCGGTAAGGCAGCCTCTCGATACGCTGCTTCGGACTCTCAGTCCTCCTTTTCCTCTTCCAGAGAACTGGATTCCTTTGGGACTGCCGAATTGGGAAAATTTCCGTCCCGTATCTCATCAAGGGCCCTTGCTAGGGTCAATTCCTACGGCGTCCCTTCTGCGACTCCGGCAAAAGCCAAGAACGAGCATAACTTCGTGTCGCTCGTGAAGAGGTTCATGGAGAAGAAGCCGAAGCCGTTGAAAGCTGTGGGTACTCCGGTGACCCTCACGATCCCTGCTGATATCATCGCAGGCGATCTGAAGAAGACGGCGGCGAAAGCGTCTAGGGTGTCGAACCTCCATCGAAAGTTCTTCCAGAAGGCTTCCGATAATCGGCCGCAGACAAAGGTTTTCCTGTTACTCTTTCTTTGGTTTCTTTTAAGTGAGGGCGATCTGATCCGAAGAATTGAGTATTATTGATTCTTTTGATTGTTTCATTTGATTATGGCAGAAAGCGTTGCCGGAGGGGAAGGAGAACACAAGGACGCTAGCGATGGTGCTGAAGAGCGAAAGGGATCTTCTTTGTACAAATAAAGAGTACGAAATGGAAATAGACGCTCTTAAGGCAATGATGACTGAGAAAAATGATGAGGTACGCGGCCTCCTTCATATTCGTACATCTGATGATTTCTGATTTACAATTCCTGAGTACTATACCATTTCATGTGAGCACTAGGAGAATTTTTGGATATAGGAAATCACGTGACAGTTGTAACTTTTTCCATGTCCAATTTTGATCTTTAAGCTTGCAATTGATACTTATATGCAATCCTCTGCGATTTAGTATCTTTTCTTTTCATGTAACTGTATCCTCTTTGTGATAACCTGATACGCCTGCCAGTGATCTGTTGCATTGGCTCCATCTTGAGAAGGACAGGATCATGAGTCTCTCCTTTTGATTTGATTATTTCTTGATG
Source organism: Brasenia schreberi (assembly GCA_036023115.1). NCBI lineage: Eukaryota > Viridiplantae > Streptophyta > Magnoliopsida > Nymphaeales > Cabombaceae > Brasenia > Brasenia schreberi. Next base: position 10,078,660 of record JAYKKT010000049.1, read on the forward strand.
TTATATATTGACTTGTTAAGTTGATACCCAACTAAATTCTTGCAGATTGCTGAATACTTTGTATGTAGGGTCCAATTTGATGTTCAAAACTACATCGCTTTGAACTGTGGTGCGGAATTTAATTCATTTACTTCTCTACAGTTTCTAGCATTAATTTAGCGGAGGAAAAAATGTCTTAGCATTTTGGGTTATTAATAAAACATCAAAGCTAGGTGATTACGTGTCCCAACTTATGCTGGTGTCGGTGTGTCATTAATAAGGATTTTTATGACAATCTCTGCTGCTGTTTTTTCATTTTTAGTTCGATGAGGTTGACATATTTTCTTATTTGTCCTGATTATTGACGGGCTTCACAGTTGGACAAATTGAAAGGTCTCTGTCTGAGACAGAGGGAAGAGATAAGAGCATTAAAGGCTTCAATTTTGTTCCCTGAACTTTCTACGGTGCAACTGCAAAAGCTGCTAGAGAAACAGGGCGTGGAGCTAAAACACGCTAGAGAGGTCATCCCAAACCTTCAGGAGCAGGTTTCTTCCCTTACTGATCAGATCCAATGCTTGGCAGAGGGCCTTGCTGAGGTACTTTCATATAACTCACTTTCAAAGCTTCCTTTGTCCAACACTAAACAAAAATATTTTGTTCCCCATTCTGCTGTTGTTGTTCAGAGTAAGCATCGACAACTGATTAGGATAGTCATCTACTTTGCTGTGTTGGTTTATGAATATTGATTCCTGCCTTTTCTCAGTCGGGCAATTGGAGTCACTTCCCGTAAAACTTTCATTATATGAACCTGGACCCTAAGGCTTATAATACGCTTCAGCTTACACAAGGGAAATAATGCCCACTGGAATTGAACCCTGACTGCTAATTCCCTTGGGTCTAGATGTCCTACCTTGCAAATTCAGTTGAACATATGCCATCTTGATTGGCATAACATACACGACAGCTTTGATGCTTTAATGTGCTTAACAACAACAACTACAATTAAGCTTTAGTGTGCTTATGGTGCACAAATTGGTCGGATTTAGTTTGGTAGTTTTCAGTATCAAAGCGATCCTGTCGAGTATAAAGCAACCAATGTGAAGATGTTGCCTATAGGTACAGCTTTCTTCTCAGTTGTTCCTGCTCTACCTAAAAATCAAGATGTGTCGTGAAAATCTATTACTAGTTACAGCTGCAAACTTTATTTTCCATCATTAATAGATGAAATTTGAACAAATTTTCTTGTATGGTGAATCGCTCCTATGTTTGTGGAACATTGTATTACTATTATATCATTCTTTTTACCTTGCACTTTTTCTTTTGGGGTGGTTGTTTATGTCTGGACTCAAATTGCGTACTTAACTTTCAAGGTAATCTTGTATTGCATATGCAGGTGAGAGCAGATAAGCATCGGGGCAGAAGTGATTCCGAGGGGACTCCCAGCTGGTCTACAACACCAGTTAGCAATCAAGAGTCGGCTAACTCGCTGGTAAACATGTCGCTTCACTTCCCAGTTAGCCTCCATTGTGCTCTATCATGTGTCTGATATTCATAATTCAAAAATATGTAACCTTTAATATTTTAAAAGCTCCTGTTTATTTACATTACAAAAGATTTGTGTTATGTCAGGAATTTAGTTCGGGCCCATCCGGGGAACCAACATCACCTGGTAGTCCAGATGACATGATTCTCAGGGACATGAACCCTTGTTTGACACCTTACTATGCAAAATCAAAATCACAGGTAGGTAAACTAATGTCTGTTGCTTAGGTCATGTTTCTTTCCTTTGATATATCATTAATGGTTTTTCCCCGTAGGACTATGATAAGATAGTTGGTTATGGTGCTCCACATGACTATTTTGACAAGAAGTCGAAGCAGAAGCAAGACGTGGACATGCCCTGTGGGAGGCTATCCATGAGTCCTGAGTACCCAAAGCGGCTCAGTTTGGGTGGGTTTACGCATGTAACTAGCAAATCAGATGGAACCAAGAGCCCTTTCGGGAAACCAATTTCTCATAAGTTACTGTGATCCATCTGAATCCAAGAAATGCCAATAAGTTTTGAAGCAATTGTATAGTAATCCAAAATTTTCTAGCTAGCCAAGCTCTTCATGCCGCTGCCGGACAACTCTCCAGGTCAAGGTGCTCGTGTTTGCTTCATAAAATTACATACCTTGTGTAATGCTGCTACCAACGAGGTGGAGCTGGTGGTGCATCAATATCTAGTGGTGTCTGTTCAGCAAAGATCTATATTTTGTTTAGATGTATGACATTTGTATTATGATTTCCTTTGTCAGCTTGAAACCCTTTTGTCGGCAAACCAGTAGTCTTCTGCTTTGTTCGTCGTGTCAGAAATCCGTCCACAGAGACAGATCAGTATTTTTTTCCTGTATTAGTGGTGATAGTCCAATGGTAAAGTGAAAGACTCTTTCCGGGGGTGCAATTTTGTTAATGGGATGTAGAAGGTGATTATCCAAGTTGATATTGTTCTAGTTGCCTTCTCCGCTCAGTCCCCTGATCATGCAATCTTAATGGGGGTTTCCCCGATTTTACATGGTTTTTGAGGACATTCACTGATATCAGTTCTTGTTGAATGAAGATAAATGCATGTCGGTCCCCTTACGGATAAGTAGAAACGATTTTCTTCCCCCAATTAACAAGACGGGTTTTAGCTGACTTCTACCAGATACGCATGCCTCCGGGTATCGACCTCTAAACCTTAAAAGCCAAAGGTACTTTTGATAGGGTGCAAGTGAACTGAGCTGCTCTCCGGTCGACTTTGTTGAGCTCGGATCAAGCTCTAGTTGCTTGCAAGCTAACTCAATATATACGTGTATATATATATATATATATATATATATATATATAGAGAGAGAGAGAGAGAGAGAGAGAGAGAGAGGTGCATCGAGTCAATCTTGAGCTCGAGGCTATTGGACCCGCAGACCTTCAGAATAGATTATTCAAGTTTTATTTTAGACATAAATACTTATCAATATTTTCACCAAAAAACCAAAGGAACGTGAACTACTGGCATTCTTGTGTCGTATTTTCGGTAGTGAAGATATACATGACGTTCGGATAAACATAAACATTATGCCTGTGTTCATTGGGAGTTGCCATGTCTCAAGGCAGAGAAGAATATTCTGTGGAAGAATTCCCTGAGGCCATACGTGGAAAAAATGCTTCAAAAGAAGGTGAGAACTTGGCGATGGCTACCAAATTCACCAACAAAAACGCAAACCACAAGAGTCACCAAGTGGCACATGATGGCCTAAAACCTGGCAATTTGAATCCAACGAGTAGCGAATATAAAACCTACATCATTTGAGCACTGCAATCACACACACACACACACACAGAGAATGGCACGAAAGTCCTTAGACAAGAAAGGAACAAAGAAGCAAAGGTGCACTCTACATGCAAGTATTCTGCATTCGAGTTTTAATTCATCATCAAAAGGTAAATAGCCTTTCTACCTTTTGATATGCTATGATCCCCTTCAACTTGGTACTTTAGGTTATGCCGCTCCCTCCCTCTCTCTCTCTCTATATTGGTTAAGTTATTAAATTCGAAAGAGTTTATCTCCATTCCTTTGCTAATCGGTGATTGAACCAACCTGCCCCCAACCCCACCAAAAAAATTCTAACAGGGGCAGTTACAAAGGAGGAACTGGAGCAGGTGATGCCGATGCATGAGATAACGAGAGTCATGCAGGCGTGTCTCCCGGCTCATGCCAAGATCTCGTGCGGAGCCAAGAGGGCGATCCAAGAGTGCGTGTTTGGATTCATTTCTAGTGTCACCAACATCGCTTGCGAGCAGTGCCGGCAAGAGCAGAGGCAAATGATGACAGGGGATGACCTTCTCACTGCTCTCAGGAGGCTCTCCTTAAACGAATACGCCGAGCCACTGGGTGCCTACCTTGACAACGTTCGAGCAATGGAAGTGATGGAGATCCTCCCCGATAGCGGCGAAGATCTGCCTCCATTGGGAACAACCAGTGGTATATGATAGTGATGAGATTGGCGTTGAGGGTGGTGATGTTGAGTCGTTTCCTTGATCTATGCCGTTATTGTCCATCATAAAAAGATCCATGTTGCATTGAGAGAGAGAGAGATGTTTCAATCTTAATGTCCTTTTGAAAGTTGAAGTGCCCGTGTTCATGATCGAACCTTGTAGTTTGCAACTGTGACTGTTTGTCTTTGGAAGACCTGCAATACATGAAAGGTTCTTATTTCTACCACTGGAAAATAAGAAAAAGGCGTTGTATGGGAAAGAAAAGCAAATTTCTTTCGATCATTAGAAAGGAAAGAAAGTGTGAACACTGAAAATCAAATCGATACTGAAGATTTCAGGAGGAGGTCAGAAGGATCTAAAAACAAAAGAGGTGGTGATAACGGATGGTGGCGTGGGTAACGGGCAATCATGCCCACGATCAGCTTATTAAAACAATCAAAAGTGAGCGACAGGGATATCATGACAAAATCCTTCACCGGAAAAAGAAATTCCCTTAACGCCAGAGGATCATCACAAAAAACATACAAAATAAGTCTTTCATTTCATCGTTAGTAGTTTTCTAAGTTGAGACTTTCTTATTTCTTTGTAGCTTAAACTTGTTTTTCGTTATAGTTTCTTTGAAATACGTTATTTTTATTAGATTAGCTTTTCGTTCACTTCTGTTGCTCTTTACATCAGAGTTGGATGTGCACTCTTCAAGACTCTCCTATCTGTGCTGTCGTCCCTCACCTTCTTCAAGAAATCGATTGGAATACTTATTTGAGGATTTCTAGGGACCTAATATTGCCCAACAGAGGTCAAGATTATCTAACACGCGCCCACATAATCTACTACTCTTGTGGACACCCAATCTACTTGAGCAAGATCTTATGACAATTCAAAGAATGCTTGACGTTACCAAGTACAACAAAAGGATATCTCGATTTATAAATTAGTATTAGTATCATTTGTAAGAAAAGGAGGGGGGGCCGGGGGGGGGGAAGCTGTCTTTTAAGCTGATCAAAATCTCATTTTCAGTGGCCACTTTTTAAGCTATAATATTCTCCAAGTTCACCTCAATACGCATGATGGAGTTAGGAAGATCCCTTCCAAATCTCTCTTAGCTGAAACCCTCAAAAGCAAAGATCTCTGTTGGGAATATGCTTGCTGAAGTAAGATAAAGTGATGGCAACTAGAATATACTCGAGCAATATGCTCCCTTGCAATTTTCGTGGTCCTGGTGGATATAATCTTTCATACTCTGTATTGGGCATGCTTTCTTTTCTACTATGATGCTAGTTGGTCCATCCAAGTTTTCTCTCTCTCTCTCTCTCTCTATATATATATATATATGTGTGTGTGCTTGTGTTTGTATACCTACGAGTAAAATAGTTGAAACTTTTTCTCAAATTTACCCAACTACATCTCCCAAAATAAGAGCTGCACTTCTTTGTGAACTGTCTTGGAGAAGTCCTTAGAGATTTGATCTTATCTACCCTTCACACGTTTGATTATTACTTTTAGAAAACATGAGTGTAATAACATTACCTTTTATATATTATTAAAAATCTTTTAATTTTTTTAAATTACGAGTATGCAACCGAAAAACAATAAGCCAGTATGAGCGATAGAGGTGGACAAGATTGGGTTATATATATATATATATATATATATATATATATATATATATATATATATATATATATATATATATATATATATATATATGGGGAAAGAGAGAGAGAGAGATTCATGGGAAATTCTTTACATACAATACGAAGCTATTCTTCCGAAGGAATCTACATATGTGGAAATTAGGGGAAATTAAGTCCACATGTAATCCATCAGATTACATAATCTGACCATCCAGATATGAAGGAGGTGTTGTCCATTGCGAAGCTAGGAATTCTATACAACTTAACGGGATTGTCCTTCCCACCTATTAACCTGGCCGGGTTCCCTACGGCTGTAGTCCTGGCTGGGACCTCTTTCAGCACCACTGATCCCGCACCGATCTTAGCCCCCGAACCCACTTTGATATTACCCAAAACATATGTACCTGCACCTATAAGGACCCCGTCTCTGATTTTCGGGTGCCGGTCGCCGCTGACCTTGCCGGTACCGCCTAAAGTGACGTTGTGCAAGATCGAAACGTTATTGCCGATCACCGCGGTCTCGCCGATCACGACCCCTGTGGCATGGTCAAGAAGCACCCCTTTGCCGACCCGTGCCCCGGGATGTATATCCACAGCAAAGACCTCAGACACCCGGTTCTGGATCACCAAGGCCAACGGAACCCGGCCCTGGGTCCATAGCCGGTGAGCCACCCGGTGAGCTTGAATTGCTAGGAAGCCTTTGAAGTTGAGTAGGCACTGGACATAACTAACGCATGCTGGATCCTTCTCCTTGACTGCCTTCAAGTCCTCTCGGATCGCATGCCCGATCGCACCTTCTTCGAGGAAGGCGTGCAGGAAGACCTTGGCTAGGCTCGAGCCAACCAGGTGAGGTGTGGAGAGCTTGTGTCCGAGATGGCTGGCTAGCGCACTCTCTAGCGAATCATGTGAAAGTATGGCATGCATATAGAGACTGCCCAAGATCGGCTCTTGTTCAACATCCCTCTTGGCCTCTTCCTTCATCTTCATCCATAGGTCATCCTCTTCTTCATCTTTTGTTTGCTGGAAGGCCCTCGAGAGCTCGACGAATCTGTAGATGGTCGCCGGATCGGCAAGTAGAGTTTGGTCTGCATCGAACGAGAGTTGCGACGCAACCAATTCAGACCGCAAGCACCCGACAGAGGTTGCCATTTATGTGGAGACTTTTCTAGGGAGGTTGCAGCGCAGGGAGGACTCTCTAGGAGGGAATGAGCAAACAAGAGAACTCATGAAAAGCTTGGGAGCCCCCTTAGAGAAGTTTGGAATTGGTGGGGAGGGTTTATATAGGAAGAGAGAGAAGGAAAAGGTCAGGAAAAGAGAAAGGTCAGGAGACTTTGGCCATTGACTCTCTCTCTCTCTAGGGCTGGAAGCTGCTGTTTTGTACAGTTGTGGGCACCGTGAAAGTTGAAAGAAGCACACAGGCGTCAAAGTTTGGAAACTTGACTCGATTATTAATTGAGGAAGTTGACCAAGATATACACAAGTATTGTTGAGAATCCTTTTGTATTTCTTCGTCGTAATAAAATAATAAAGGTTGTGTTTTGCTTCTTTATTAAGGATACATATTTCCCTAGGGCGTTAACCACTGGCCGGACTCTTGAAAATATTTGATTGACATGAATAAAAAATATTTGATTTTAAAAAGAGAATTGTGTTATTTTACTTTTCATACTTCACGTTTAATGCATAACAATATAATTCATTTTTGAACTTCCAATCTCTATCATTCAGGATGTCGATCAAACGATATAAATGCTTGTGTAGATTTAAGCATAGGTGACATGAGCGTATGCAATTAGATGACATGAGTGTATGCAATTCTCTTTTTTTCTCTTTCTTTATATGTATTATATATATAATATATACAACAACTAAGTCTTTTCCCATTCTATATGGGATCGACTTATGTATATAATATATATATATATATATATATATATATATATATATATATATGTGTGTGTGTGTGTGTGTGTGTGTGTGCATGAGAACGTGCATGTGCCTGGAAAAGGAACAAATGTACGCAAATGACACCATATTGGGAAGGAATTTATTCCGGAAGAATCTTATCTTGAAGAAAGAAAATATGAATTTTCATGGAGGAAAAAGGAAAATGTGATGCATAACAGTGGCTTTGTACTATAATTTTTTAAACCTCATACAAACCTCCATATACATCACGATTCCAAGATAATCTCTACGAAATTGACGATGCAAAAAAAATCACATATGCCATTTAAATTTTACGAAAAATATATATTTGATGCTTATATATCTGGTCGACCTATTTTGAGTGATGTGAACTATGTATTATAGTCAATCAGCCATCCATCAGTTATAGGCTTTGAGTTGATTTTTAAAATTTCTGATGGGGCAAACGCCCCACTTTGGACTCAACGTAGATTTCTCACTGCCCTTGAAAATTTCCTCTTAACGAAAATTTGCATGATCGTTATCCCTACTCTCTCAAGTGATTGATTTCTGAAAGTGACGGGATCGTCGTTTGCGCAAATTGGTTGTTGTTCGGCAGTTGTCATGCTGTGCTGCAAAGGGCCCTTTCATGTTTACTTTTATTTCTTAATATACTATGAATTGAATATAAGCAAGCTCGACCGAACATGATGCATGTGAGGTTTTGATTGCAGCCCAAAATGGGTTTTGGGTTAGAGGTGTCCAATTTGGACCCAGACCCTCAGGTGGAACTGGAACGGACGGAGGTCCGTAGTTCTGGTGAAGCATAAGCAAACTCTAAGGCCGCCTTTTACTCGTTGTAGGTGGACCTCTGTCAGTGTTGATCATGGGGGAAGAAGGGCTGTTGGCTAATTGGCTTTCCGATCAGCCTCTCGACCTACAAGTTCAAATAATCTCAGAAGCAGAAGTTTCGGTCATCATCTAAGTTAACCGAGCCACGTACGAGTCGATCGGCTTGCTTAACTGCCATAACAGTGAGTCATCTTACAAGTTGAAGTTCATGAGTTCAATACCCGGTGTACGCGTCTGGCTTCGGCCTCCCCATTGTAGAAAAACAGAGCTAGATTCAAATTTGAGGGAGAGGGGACTGAAAATTAAGTAGAATTCAGAGTTGTTCTTTTGAACATTCGTAAACCTATTCCAAGCCCATGATCAAAATCAGATTGAATTTGCTTTGCTAAACTCCTGATGAGAGCTTGATTATAATTGGATACCGTACGAAATCTGATCCGTCCACATATTACCGGCAGCTTGACCCAAAATGTATGATGACACTAAAAGGAACTTCAAAAAGCGAATTGCTTTCTCCATGAGTGGATCCAACTTGATTAATGAGAATATGTTAATTCCCTAGATCAATAAATATCATGCGAAGGTTTTTCTTTTTTCCTATAAAATGTTTCAAAGACATTTCAATAGATGAATCATTTCATTAATAGATCTACTGGGCATAAATCTGAATTGGTTCTCTGTTGTACTTGATACTTTTTTTAACCTATGTTTGATAATTCTTTCCCATAATCTTATAATATGACTCATTAACTTGATACCTCAATAATTCACACAATTCTGAATGTTCCCATTATTCTTATATATGGGTATAAGTGTACTCGCTCTCCATTCCTCAAGCGCTATACCATATATGGTAATTGAGACTACGAGATTAAAAAGATAAATGATTTATATTTAAAAGTAGGTGATACTTTACACTTTTTCTCAAAAGCAATTTTACTTTTATTTAGATCATTCATCTCTCCAATATGATGATTTGAATTAGCATAATGATTTAACATAAATAAGAGTCTAGCAATTCTCTCTCCCCCTATAAATATACAGGGTTTATGCATCAAAGATGGGATGAGAAGATTTTAGTGCCGAATGATGTTATCAAAAATAGATGGAAATTTATTTCTATAAGCTTTTTAATGAAAATGCATATGGTAGTATTAGCTTAGGAGAGTTACCCAAATCAGAAAAGTATATAAACCCTAATTCTATCGGCGTATTTAAAAGAATGAAGTCAAATAGGCTCTTAAATATATGAAGGTTGGTAAATATGTAGGACTAGACAATATTCCTATAAAAGTATGGAAAATCCTAGGAGAGATAGGATGGGTCACTTGGCTTACAAGAGTATTTAATGAAATATAAAGAACCCAACAAGAGTGTGAAAATGTGGAATGACATGGATTGGCTTTGAATCGATAGCAACAATCACCAGATTTCCTTTGCTTTTGAGTTGATTTTCTATTTCGTTTTTGTTTTTCAATGAAATGGCACTGCGTGCAATTGATTTTGTTCCAATTTAATAGCACGACCCTTAACAAAATTGTCATCGGAAAATGGTAAAATCACTACTAATTACATATGTTTCCATGGCAGTTTTGTGAAACGTCTCAGACATGCAAATGTATGTCATTTCTAACGCAAGTCTAGATCGTGTTTTGTCGTGCTGCATCATGAATGAACATAGAATCTTTTCAGCTAAATTGTAGTTCAGTCATGATGCAGAATACCTGCTACATTGGATGGGTTGACTCAAAAACGGATTTAGGTTACCTGTTTGGATCTATGACTATTTGCTCCAGATTAGGTTTTTGGGGAGCTTCATGGTTGTCTAGTGATTGATTTTAACCCAATTTGTTGTGTTGTATTTGTGATTGAATAAATTTTAATATTCTTTTTATTTTAGAATTGCTTATAGATTAAAATAAAAAGATTTGATGGTGATAATAGTGAACTTGTTGTCCGAGGTTTGGATCTTCTTATACCTTTAGAAGGGGGTATACATTTCTTAATAAAATTATACTAAAAGTGTTTTTTTGTTATTTTAATGATTTAAATGTACATAATTACTGATTATTTATTAATGTTCAAGAAATGGTATTGGAAAATGAAGGTTATTTGACATGTAATACAAGTACACCTGTTTATGATATGGTTGACAATTAGCATGTTTTGATGTGCATGTGTTTAGTTGAAATTGTGATTGTGACTTTATATACCTTGTCGATATGGATATGCATGTGGATACAATGTGGAGTTCATGGCTGTAACATAACGTGGTATAAATGAATAAGTCGTACTTGTGTAGTTTGTGTAGGAGATCTCTAAAGATTTGTAGGTCCTTTCGGTATTTCAATCTAAGGCAATTATAGAGTATGTTTATGGACACTCAAAGGGAAGTTGGTATTGTTTGACAGTGGTGAATGGAGTGACCAGGTCATGGAGGGAGGTTCATCGAATTCTACTATTTAGGATAGACACAACATAAACTAGATGTTTATTTGTATGAATGAATAATTGTTTATTTGTTATAAAATGTTTGTGAAACTTAAATGTTTTTAACTTCTATTATTGGGTGCATATCTTATATTGTGGTTAGCACTTTGAAGGTGCATGGTGCCCTAATAGGTGTTATTTGAAAATTGTGCAACAAGATGATACGGGCTAGTCGAGAGTTGTCCATAGTCCTTGACTTTGATAGTTGTATTTTCGAGGATTTTGTTGGTGAGCCCAATTCCATATTTGATATTTTATCATTGACTTTTGAGTTGATATTTCATTTTTATTGATTGGTTCTGCATGGCTATCTGTATGTCATACATGTTCATACTCGTGCGAGACACCTAGATGTGGTATATTTGTGATATGTATCATGGTCATATATCGCAGGGGTGTGACAATGCCTTCCTCTTGGTCCTTGTTGCTTTCAAGAAGAGCAAAAGTTGGACATGGCAACTTGGGAAGATACCATTAAAGTTAAAAGGTAAATATTATAGAATTAGACCTGTCATGGTTTATGGTTTTGAGTGTTGGGCAGTTAATCATCAACATGTACAAAAGATGTCTATAACATAAATGAAGATGTTGAGATGGATGAGTGGTCATACAAGAAAATACCGTATACATAATGAGGTTATTAGAAATAAATTATGTGTGGTACCAATAGAGGATAAAATGAGAGAATAAAGTTTAAGGTGGTTTTAACATATAAAAAAAAAGATCAAAAGAAAAAACTGTAAGAAAGTATGAAAAACTAGATTTTGAAAGTATTAAAAGAGGTAGAGGACGACCATAAAAGTGTTCGAAAAAAATAATAAAGAATGATCTACCTTATTGTGAGTTCACTGCTATCATGATACATCATATGGCTCTGTGAAAACAGAGAATCCATGTACCCGAAAGGCTTAGTAGTTGTTGTTGTCTGTACTCTTCCTTTACCTTTGTTTCTTTTTATTTTGGTTGGTAAGCTGAGGTTTGGCTGACCCTAACCCCAGCATCGAACTCTTCATCTTGTAACTTAAAAAGGTTCTTTTGAGTCGACTGCCTACCCAGAAGATCCATGGCCCCATCTGCTTTTTACCTTTCCTTGATCAACACCCTTGTCATAGGAATAGCACGTTGAGCAATTCCAAAATAAATTTATGATACCAAACCCATCCTGCCCACGCATGGGTTTTGGCAAATGTATGTACGATTTTGCAATTTCTAGGAACAGTATCCCTTGTTTAGATTGCTTTAAGGGAAGAGCATGACCAAGTAATCGAAGCCATAATATTGAAACGAAACCAAATGCGTCAATGCAAATAAAAGAGACGAAAACAGATGACAATTGATAAGGGACTGCATCGACGTCTGTGGCGACCAAGAATCCACGCAATAGATCCCACTTAGTGTTGGAAAAGGCTCGGATTGTTTAGGTTTGATTTGGTGATCAAGCAGTCAAATAGCTCCCTCTCCATTACAATCATTCATAATTGTCGATGACCCAGGAATACAAACACCTACTGCTCTACAGACGTCACTACCACCCTGTTGCTACCTCCGAAATGATAAGGAGGTCGTGGACTATATGCAATGTTTGTCCCGTATCATGGTCATAAAAGAATTATTCAAACATATCAAGAAGAAAACAACAAGGTTTTTCTAACATTACAAGATCAAATGGTCAAAATTTGTTGTAGATACAATTGAAGAGAACTGCATTGGCATTGTTCATACAGTACATGAGCGTCTATCAGATCTTAACCTCTACGTCCACCCCAGCAGGGAGGTCTAGCTGCATCAAAGAATCAATGGTTTGTGCAGTTGGATAAAGGATGTCAATGAGACGCTGATGCGTCCTAATCTCGAAATGAAAGCGTGCATCCTTGTTTACATGAGGAGATTTAAGCACACAGTAAATTCGCTTCTTGGTAGGCAAAGGCACAGGTCCCATGGTCTTTGCATTGGTTACCCTAGCAGCATCCATTATCTGTTTGCAGGAATCCTCGATTAAAGGCACCCAATAGGACCTCAGCTTGATTCGTATCTTCTGCTTTGGTGCCATCTGAGCAAAAAATTCACTGTTAAAAGTTGAGTGGCTGGAGGTTCTTAACAGAGACTGTTAACAAGATGGGGCATTAACTACTATTTATAGGGCATGCCAATCTGCTGCTGTCATATGCTACTATCAGCAGCTTAGCCATTGCTGCCGAGCTGCATCAGTTGCAACGTTCTAAAACAGGCTATCAAAGGCGAATATACTATCAAAAGAACAAACGTATACACACTCACGGTTCAGTGAGCAAGAAATGTACCTGTACATGAACCAATTTCTATGAACTCAAGGGACAAAAGAAGGTGAAGCTCAGATAAAGAAGTTCAACAACTTAAAATGAAAAGCATTTAGCATAAAAAACTCAGAGGATAAAAAAGAGATACCTAGTTCAACATGCTAGTCCACTACCTGAATCCTGCAATATGTGGCATTTTGAAGTACAGTACACTTGGAAAATAAGATTCCAAATTTAAGCACCACTCAGAAAATTCAGAACTTAAGGACTACATTGCAACTATTTCACATCTTAGATCTTCATTTCAACAAAGTGATCAAAAGATTCCACAGAATGCGCTATAAAGGTAACAACCCTTTCAGGAGAAACAAGATTCTATTTTGTTGCATCCATAAAGACACTTATATCATATACTTCTCGTATTGCTTTCATTTTAATGATTATTGCATGTACTTTGTGTTGGAATGCAAGAATCTTGTTACTAGTTAATCGCTAGCCAAAAGCACCTTTCAGATTTATCACTATTGGCTTGAACTTGAGGCTGTTTACTAGAAGAACCAAAAATTCAGATATTCAATATGGACAAGTCATGCCCCCACCAACTAGCAACTTGAGTAGCAAACTGAGCTCTTTGCATGGTGATGCACAGAGCAGCCATTGATTATCATACTGAAAGGCAGTTATTCTGAAAGACTGTTTTTATTTTCGCACTTTACCTGACCCTATAGTTTTAGAATGCTTATTTTAGATGGAAAGCAAGGAAGTCTCATTTTTTAAAGAGGAGAAGATGATCAAGTGACTTTCCCAGGAACGTGTCCTTCTAACATCTTTCCTCCAAAATCTGACTATAACTGGGTGTTATGACCTTAAGCATCGTGCTCTACATGATGACAGTGGCAATTATTAGCACAAGAAATATAAGCCATGACGAGACATATGGAACAAGACGGAGATAATAGTAACCTCCACCAACCAATGCAACCACATAGAGTAAGAGAGACAACATTTAATCTCTATTGATTCTCAACAAGTGAAACATGCTTTATGCTTTCATTTTCTTTACGATATAGTTTTCTTCTTAAGAAACCAAAAATTAAATTTGTGTGAATGTTGAAGATAGCCTTAAACTTCACAAATAGTGGCACCACCAATCCAAGCTGTTATCTGTAATCAAATTGGAATTCATATAAAAGACTTCATGAGATGCCCTTCTTTTCAGGGGGTCCCCGACTGGCTGCACACGTCACATATCAAACTCCTGAAGTACATGTTAGGCCCAACTATGTAGCTACATGATTTATGCCCCAATCGTCAGGAGATGCATTTGTAAAAAAACAAAGAGGTTCAACCAAGAGAGAACAGCTCCTTTCTCCACTATGAAGCTGCATTTTGAGATACAGGTGTCAGAAAGAAATTACAAAATATGATACATGGTAGCAACTATCCTCCAGTCCTACTGCCATCGATCCTTTCCTTTGCTTGGTAACTCAAGTTCTACATGACTAACGCAACAATTTACTACACCAGCAATCTGTCTTAAACATTAAACTCCTTCCTTCAAACTAAACAACAAATTAAAAATTTACTTTGGATTTCGAACTCTACCAATTAAAACTTTCAAGAAAAAACGTGAATACGACTAATCACACGACAGTGCCGAACAAAGGAAGCACATGACTCCTGAACTCCAAAAAGAATACTTATCCAAGAAATGGAAGGGAAGTGCGATCCAGGAGAAGGAAATAGAAATACCTTTTCAACATCTTCACTTAGAGCCAGAGGAGACGCACCAGAGCCACCAGCACCAACCTATCATTATTAAAACTCAAAAACATTAAAGATTGAGAAGAACACAAAGGTTTCTTGAAAAACATACAAAAGCCACCTCCGAAACAGCGGAATCAGGTGGGATTTCATCTTCCACAACGTCGGAAGCAGCAAAAACTCTCTGAGAATGGCGCAAAGGAGAGGAAAGAGAACCAAACGTGAGACTGGTGTTCTTGAATTGCAGTTTCGAGGGAACAGAAAGAACGCAGAAAGATTTGGGTTTAGTGGAACCGAGTGAACTGCACAGCGAAAGGGAGGAAACGGCTCCAAGGAGCGAGGCAGCCATCGGCGGTCGGTGTTGTTTCCTTCCTGTTGCGAAGAACTCGGTTTAGAGTTATCCAAACTCTGAGTCTGAACTTGTAGACTTGAAAGTGTGTGTGTGGGGGGGGGAGGGGGATCAGGGGTGCCAACGGCCTGAATCGGATCTGGGTATATTAGACCCGAATCAGATATACAGGCAAGTCATTCCATACCCCTTAGAGGGGTGTTTTTGGAAAAAGAAATAATTTTAATCACAAAGACCATCGGGAGTTTTCCCGTTCGTTCCCTTTGGGGAAGGTTTTAGGCTTCACTTTTCGATGCCCTAACGTGCTCGATCGGACGTCCCAGATCGCTCCGATCTATTGGCTCCCGCAGATCGGACGTCGCCGGTATCGGGGGAATCATATCCATGGGCCGATCGCGAGGCATCCCAAACTCCGTGGACGAAGATCCGCACCACAGGTGAGTTTCCCGTCGTCGCTCGTTTAGGGTTTTCTTCCATCCATCGCGCACGCCGGTAACTGCAGATTCCGACGTTCGGGAAGGAGAATCAGGCTAGAATTAGGTGCCGAAAACCCTGAAATTTGCTCCCTTTTTGCGAAAGTTTCCGTCAACGATCGATGCCAAATTTCACATATTTGCGTTCGTTGGGCAACCCCTCCTTTCCCAGTGCCGAAAATGCCCCTCCGGAGCTCCCACATTCCTCTGTGGACCGATTTTAACGTGCATCGTGGAGTTTTGTTTTACTTTTACGCGAGGTTTGTGAGAAATGATTACTTCGTTATCGCTATGTCAACTCCCCTGTCCGAGAGTTGTTCGTTCGCGTATTTTCAAAATCGCACGTTAAAAACGATCCGTCTTAAAGGATACCGCAACGTTAAGGGTGCGTTTGTACTTGACAAAGGACTGATGGTATTTGGTAATTCCGGAAACCCCTGAAACGAGGGTTTATTCTTTTCCGAGACTGATTCGCGTCATCGAATCGCTTAAATGGCTGCAGCCATGCCGCTCCACTAGCAAACGGGAACTACGTTTGCATTTCCGTTACGGTGCGGACACTTGTACATAACCGAGACGAGTCAGTGCGTGGTCTTTTTTTGTCTCTGTCCACTGGCAGCGCGAAAATTTTCGAACGGATGATGAAAAAAGCGCGGCGAAAGGAATTTCGAAAGTGTCTTGACGGGAGAAGAGGACCCAAGGGGTCGTTGTTCCAGAGACTTTGGAGGAAGCAAGAGAGTTGATTTTTTTGCGACGGAGGTGCTGTCGTGGTTGGTCCCTTGGCCATCATCAATCGTGCAATCAACGGGGAGAGTGGTCGGTTTGCTTTCGACCCTTGCACACGATGCGTCGACCGTCAATCAGGTGGATGACCGATGGTTTCTTTTGGGAGGGGAAATTTATATTTGCATCTACTGTTCTAGCTCTTGGTCCCAAATCGTTTTTCGATATGAAGTGCCTAAATTTCTTTTATATTATGAAGTTTTTTGTTTAATTTTTGGTTATGTACTCGTGGACATCGTGTCTGTCTGAGCGTGTGTGCTTACGAAAAGGATTTACTAAAATGGAATGACATTTTGTTGAAGCCATGGTTGGAAATAGCTTGGTTTGTACTTGTGCAGAATCTATATTTGCACGAAAGGTTGAGTTATGAGTATATGGAGTCGAGGGCAGCAGACTTGCTGTTTGTTAGGAGTTGATGCCCCACGAACATGTTGGTCTCTTTTGTTTTTCCTGGACCAAGTTGATGTATTCTTTCTGTAGCGATGCAGTATGTTGGTGGACGCGGATCGTGTTTGTGTATGTACGTGCACATCTGCTTATGCTAAACTACCCACTTACTAATTATCATGAGGAGAAACTGTATGGAAATTGTATTAGGTTTTAATGGGGATTGCTCTCTTCTTGCTTTTGGAAAGTTCTACAAGATCCAACAAAAGAATAAGGACAGTTCATCCTTTTCCTGTGATTACTGGACAAAATCATTGTAGTTCCAGTGTACCTCTGCAAATTGTACATGTATGAGAAAAACCTCTTAATATGAGCTCAACTTGGGGTCTATTGAATGGAATAAGCTTTTAACATTCAACAATGTCCTCGGGGAAGGTGGCGAAAATTAATTATCAAGCCAAGCTGGGCAAAAATTAAGCAACCATGAGCTGGTGCTCATTTTCAACCAATCATTTCAGTAGTTTAACAGCATATCTTATTGTCCACTTTTGTACTCGATGATTTGCAGATCAAAGAGAAGAAGGGTCACTTCCAGTGGAGAGAACTTAGAGAGCAATAATTCAGGTATGTACATTCTAGTCTTTACTATTTTCTTACTTGAAGGTTTTTGAGGCATTGTTTGCAGATACTGTAAAAAATGGCAATTATTTTTGTAGATATTGAATGAAACCTATAATTATGTTGGGTTTCATGGACTATTAGTAATTAAAATCCCATCTAGCTTACTCTTTAGTCCACGTTTATCCAGCGCTCTTATTGACTGCCAGTGTTGTGTTCTGTGCCATTCCAACTACCAGCATATTTTGCATTCTCATAGTTAGTCCAAAATGAGTGCAAATTTTACTTTTCTGTGTTGCCAAGTCTGTTAATTGTCAATAAGATTATGCGTAACCTATTCTTTATGCTTGGCTATAGAGTACAATTTAGCATCGTTGCATGCTGTTTTGTTTGTATGTATTCATCATAATTTGTTTCTTCTCAGTTTCTTTCTTTTCATTGCTTTCTGTAATTGGAGTTAACCCTTATTGATTATTTGGACAGGTTTATCATTTCCTAGAGGAATTCATGTTCAATAATCTGACTGTACAGCTTGCAATAGTTTATTTTCTTCACATCCTTTTCTATTTATGCAATAGGAACATCTGAACGAAAACGTGCTTTATACCACTGCAACTATTGTAATAAAGACATATCAGGGAAGATTCGGATCAAATGCACAAAATGCCCTGATTTTGACCTATGCGTGGAATGTTTCTCTGTCGGCGCTGAAGTTACACCTCACAAAAGCAATCACCCTTACAGGGTTATGGTTAGTTCTGACCTATGAGTTATTGATTATTTCCTCATATCAGTTATCCTTTAAAAGTGTTGCAGCTTCTCCTTTGCTGCAAAGCATTCAGTGTCTTTTGTGCTTTCTAGAGATTCTTGCTACACTATACTCTTAGTTCTTTGTATTGCACTATAACATTTTTTTTGCATCACGTGGAATCAGACAGTGCACTGGGGTAGGTTGGCGGGAAATTTAGAACTGGAGTTTGAGCTTGCTGGGCTGTAAAAGGCCAGGCAAGATAGTCCAACCTGCTTAGCGCCTTCTGACCAATTTAACCAGAAATTGGCTATAACCTGAGTTCATTTGCATGTGGGACAAAAATAGTTTCATCATGGTGCTAACAGTGTAGCTAGAAAATCCTAAACAGTGAAGTATGAGTCCCACGTACATTGTAACTTTTTAAATCCAGGTCTGGCCTATTATCTTTTAGGCTGACCAGCATTGTCAAACTTGGACTTGACCTTGAAATTGGGGTTCTAGCTCTATGCTGCTCCAGGTTGCCAAACTGATGGTGACTCTCTTTCTTCTGGTGAAGAAAGACTTTTCAGTTTGCCAATGCATAAGTGATGAAGTTGGTTATAATTAATTCAGTAGGATTGTTTAGATAACCTAATGTTTATGTGTTTACTTTCTTTGCCTTGATTGAATAGGATAATTTGTCTTTCCCACTCATTTACCCAGATTGGAATGCAGATGAAGAGATACTACTACTTGAGGTACATCCAAATACCCCACTTGGTGACTCCTCTGCATGTGTTTCGGAGCTAGTCTTTCTTTGACTTTGTTAAACTGTCTTGGTTGTAAATTAGTCAAGGTACTATGGTCCTGGGAACATATATTTCGGTGGATGGTGAGTAACAATGTAACCCAAGATATCCATCACAGGGAATTGAAATGTATGGATTGGGGAACTGGACTGAAGTTGCTGAACATGTTGGTACAAAAACGAAGGCGCAGTGTATTGAGCACTACTATACAGCATACATGAATTCTCCATGTTTCCCTCTGCCGGTAATTTTTTTCAGTTAATTCCTTTTGTCGATGCATGTCTTTCTTCCTCCTTCAACTGTACATTTTTCTACTATAATTTGACATCTTCACTTTGTACCACATAGGATATGTCACATGTTATGGGAAAGAATAGAAAGGAGCTTCTTGCTATGGCTAAAGGACATGGTGATGACAAGAAAGGTTTGCCACTGTAACCTGTCTTAACTTTTCTGTTGGCTGAATTTCTGATTGTGCTTTTGGTTTTAACTAAGGCCGGAGTTTTGTCTTTTATTTGGTTTAAGCGGCCACTGGGCTCAAGTATATTCATATATACGAGTACCTTTTTTTATATCCTTATATATAAATTTGTTCAGAATTTCAAATCTTAAAGAAATCCAAGTGAGCTTGTCAAGCTTATAGTTAACCTGTGTTATGCTTGATCTTGGTGCAATTATTAAGTTGTGAGCTTACAACGTTAAATTTTTTTCATGCTTTTCCATTTGCTAAATCTTTAATCACAATAAAACATTAGATCTAGGGTTGAGAAGGCAACATGGGGCCACAATTCTTTTAATGAAAAGCCAAGGACCTATAACCCATAAGCATTGATCATGTCTTCTTGGTCTCTAATTCATGTTCTTTTGCTTTGCTAATTTTGGATAATGCAGGAGTTTCATTGCTTGGTGAGACCATTCCAAAGGAGTCTCCATTCTCTCCAACAAGAATCAAGTACTATGTGCCTATCATGCTGAGTCTAGTTCATTTTTATGCTGTTGTGCTTATACATGACTGCCCGGTTTTTTTTTCTGTTAACCATTATAAATTTCCTTTGAAGGACTGAAGATTCTGGAAAAGAAGCATCAACTGGGCGTTTGTCATCTGGTCCTGGTGAGTTGTTTATAATGATAATTCTATGCTCTGGATATGTGGAGATTCATTATAGTTCCATCGTGCTCTGCATCAGATGTAGATTCTGTAGATACCAAAATACATGGCACTAATTACAACAGCACAAATACAACAGCAGTTGGTGTTGGTAAGAAAACATCAAGTATGTCAAAGTTGAAAGATACAGATGGGATCAAGATTGATGCTCTAATTTCATCTGAAGGTATGGGTGCTGTGATGTTTCTTTTAATGATCAAAGCGAAAGAAATGTGTTTATGAGTATCTGTAAGAAACATAAGTTATGTTACTAGCATGGAGTTGCATAGTTCACTTGCAGTTTAATTGTAAATATATGCTTGTTATGTTTCATTCACCTGTCAAGTAGATTTTCTAATTATTTTATGCAATTGCATCCTTTCTCTTCGTATTCTTCTTTTGTATGTGCGTATCTAATTGTATAACATTTAGTTGTTTGGATATCTAACATGTCAGTGTTCACCTGAATCTACCCAATAAATAGTTGCCACGTTGGTGACACCATTGAGTATGTGTTAATAAGGGAATAGAGCTGAATCAGAACCATGTAATCTACAGCTACAAAACAGAAGCATGTGATGATGCATACTTCTTAATATATTTAGAAGTTAATGTCATTATATTAGTGCATATAAGTAATATTCATGAAAATACTATGACAAAGGCTGTATCTGGCATCATTCTCAAAAACAAAAATGAAACGGGCTATATTTCTTCGGGTCATCTGTATGTGTCTTTTTGTGTTCCATGAGATACACCTCCCAATGGCATGCACACTTGAGATGGATCTATACAGTTTTTATGGTATGCTTTTTAACGTTTTATGATTCCATGTAAAATACTTTGGTTGGAATTTGCTTGGGTGTTTTGGCAAGAATAGTGCCTCAGGACTGGGGTGAAATAGTACTTGAGTTGGTCTTGGTTCCGTGTGGGTGCCTAACGGAGACCCAATTCATTCACATCCCTACTGAAGATGCTTACTCACAGAATGCTTACTTCTTATACTATGATCCAAGTATGCTATATTCATTTGCCATTTTGAATCCTAGCTTCTTTAAAAGTTTTAGGCATTGGTAATAATGTGCGTATGGACCTTTGCATTGCCTTTGACAGTTTGGCACCTGGAGAATAAATGAAAACATAAAGCAAAATTAAGTACTTTCTCATTTCAAATGTACTTTTATATCGATAAGTTTTGCAATCAAGCAGCATGACCATCTGGTTGTCTTTGGATTTTGGAGGTCACCAAGTTCGAGTTTTTCCTAGATGTGAGAACTTCAGAGGATGCACTAAACTGCATTGTACAGTAACCCTTTTTTGTTTCTTGAGAAGGGAGATGCTTATGACAAGGAATATTTCAACAAGTTTACAGCACTGAACACTGTTCAGATGCAATTTTCTTAAGCTTCTTCCTTCATTGGTTGTGTTTCCCTAGATTGCTTCTTGATATGTACTTTATTCTTAAGCCTTTTGCTTCTCTCTTTAGTGTCACCCATTGGCTTGCATTAAATTAGGTGTTAGTTGACGATGGATTAGTTTGTAGCTTTCTACGTGATTCAGTCAGGTATTTGTTCAAGTTTTAAGCAGTTAAGCGTTGTTACTCTGCAGATCATTCAGAAAGGAGTCTTGGAGGGAAAAGACCTAAAGTGACAGGAGATGATGGGCCCTCACTGACTGAATTGAGTGGCTATAATCCCAAGAGGCAAGAATTCGATCCCGAGTATGACAATGATGCTGAAAAGCCTCTAGCAGATATGGAATTCAAAGATAATGATTCTGAAGCTGAACGTGAACTAAAGCTACGGGTGTTACATATTTATCTCTCAAGGTATGCCCATCCAAAAGCTACATATTATTGCTGCAACCTAAAGTCGTTTAGTCTATCAAAGTATGCCCATTTCAAAAGCTACATATTTTTGCTAAAAGTGCAACCTAAAGAGGTTTAGAGTTAACATTTTTTATATGCCAATGGAGAATGTCTATGTGTTTCTACCTTGTCTTCTGTTGTCCTTATTGTTATATCCACAGCTGATAGCACCTAATCTGGAACTTGACACTTTTATATCTATTATAGTCATTCTATCTGTACTCATGCTTGGCATAAGAGTTTGTCTTCTTGCATGTGAATGCATGAGTCTATGTATTGGATATTATGTTTTCATTATCTGTATATCATCAACATGCTTTACATTTCTAGTTTGTAGTGTGCATTCTAGGACATCATATCTAGATCCTTTTGTAACGGTTATACACCATGTGCTCTTCATCCAATTTATCGTGTCCTGCCCCTCCACGTCATACTATGTGCCCCAATCACTGCAAATGTTTCAGTATGACAACTGTGACAATAATGATGTAGCAAAATGATAAATAACGGACAGAATATTATCTACCCTTGTTTAACATGTTCATTGAAGTGCTCCCGTGCTACAGCTACTAATCCTTTATGTCAATCTCTGTTTGTTATGCCATATTGGGTTCTGCACAAAGACCTATTATGTTGGGTCCATGGAAAGCAGACGAGCCTGCATCATTAAATTAGTATGTTCTCTATTACTATTTAGTGCTTGTGAGTATGTCGTGACAGTTGCTGCTAGCATTCGGTACTGCTTCCAAGGTACCAGGAATTTGATCATAGTACATATGAAGACCTTTTAGGAAACCAGATGTATTTTTTAGTTTTAAGTTTTTTAACTCATTAATGCTAGATGGGCCATTCTTGCTGTTATTCTGTTGCCGTAAATTACACTTGACTGATATTTATGATGCCATGTGTCCTCTTGGCAGGCTTGATGAGAGGAAAAGGAGAAAGGATTTTATTTTGGAAAGAAACTTACTTTATCCTGATCCCTTGGAGAAGGAGCTTTCCTGTGAAGATAAGGAACTTTACCAGCGTTGCAAGGTCTTCATGCGGTTTCACTCACAAGAAGAACATGATGAGTTGATTCAGGGTTTAATCCTTGAACGTAAAATTCGCCGAAGAATCCAAGAATTGCAGGTATTGATTTTTTTAATGGAATTCTATGTTTCAGCTTATTTTGTGATAAAATAAATTGTCTGTCTGATTCTCTCTTCTCATAAATTTTCTTCTGTCCAGATAAAGTTGAAGGACAATTCTTTTAGGGAATTTTGCTATTTTGTGATTATTTGCATGATATGCTAGAGAGAGACGCCACCCATCGTTTGTCCTACTAATGATGATCTTTTCCTGCACATTGTAATGGAGTCTTCTTCACATCCTTTCAAGTTTTGATTTTCATCATTTGACGTGCTAACTAGCTAGATGTGGTGCTATACAAAAAATCCACCTTTACAAGGTTGAAAATTATTGTACTATGGTGACATTTAGATGACAATTCAAGAAACTGGTTTTATCTTCCAATTTATCCTTTTAAGGAAGATGGCTTTTTTCGAATAACATTAGACCCTACTGTCAAACTGATAATGCAATCTTTCCAGAAATGACAATAGGAAGATTGTCTGTCTGCAAACCAAGAACATATGCTTTGGCATTTTCCAGAAACAGAAAAAAAATCTATGCATGCATGTTGTTTCCAGAGCACTTCACAAAATGGAAAAGTCTTGGTACCATCAATTCCTACTATCTTTCAGCAATCTTATTTTCAAAACGTAGCGGTGAAATGTGTTGCTTACCATAACATCCCAAGATACATCCATCTTACGTTTTGCATTGCCTAAATTACATATATTTGGATCCGGATGTAGCACACATCCTCCAGATAAGTTTTATCTCACTCATGTTTTATTCCTCGATCATGTTATGTTCTTGCCTGATATAAGATGGCCTTAAAGCTATTAGAAACAAGCTTGCCAATAAAACTGCTGGTAGTTTTTGTTAGACAGAATCAAAAGATCACTGTTGTGCTTGGATATGATGTCTTCAGCAACATACTACGTGATGGCGGCTAAATTTCATCTATCATATTTCCGTTTTGCTAAATAACTTTAATCGCAGAACTAACTTTTTTGTGGCATTGGTGATCACTTCTATTGGAATTTGTCCATTCTGAAATCTATTTTTGCATTGCAGGAATACAGGGCTGCAGGATGTCATACGTTGGCTGAAGCAGAGAAGTATGCAGCTGAGAACAGAAAAAGGGAATCTGAAGCAAGCTTGCTGAAAGCAAAAGAAAACAACCAGTCAACTGCTGGTGGTAAAGTACTTCAGAACGCTAATCGCTTCAGTAACAGAGAAAAGAAAGAATCAGATGGAATCCCCAGCATTGACAATCATAAAATAAAAGGCAGTACAAAGATTGAATCTGGAGGAACAGATGCATCATCTACAACATTAGGACGATTTGCAAGGTTACTAGATCAATGGGATATTACCGGGCTTCCTGGTGCAGATCTCTTATCTGTGACTGTAAGTATGGCTGGTTCCCCATTCCAAGAAACAAAAGTATGTCGTCTTGCCCAAATAAAGTCAGTTGGATGACTCTTTCTTATAACATCTGGTTTAACTCCATTTATACTTGATGGAATGAAGTGGATAACCTGATACTGCTTTTGACACCCTCCTTGACCTTTATGATTGTTTCACTCCCTTCTGATTAATAGTCGGACACTTCCAGGTGATCTAATAGTTAAGATGTAACCAGAACTACTGGTCTAATAACTTTGTTTTTAGATTTGACAAGCGTTCAGTGTATTACAAATGCACATCTTCAGTGCTACCTTTGTTCTCTAGTTCGTTTTATGGTGTCAATCTGTATGTAGCTTTGTGCTAAGAAAACAAGATCATATTTAAATTTCTTAATATGCTTAAATAACTGAAGCACTATGTTTTGTTTCAGGAGCAGCAATTATGCTGTCAGAACAGATTATTGCCGGCTCAATATCTTAAGATGAAGGAAGTATTGATGTTGGAATCTCTCAAGGGTTCTTTGGTAAAGAAATCTGATGCATACGGATTTTTCAAGGTTGATCCCAGCAAAGTGGACAAGGTCTATGAATTAGCCACTAAAATGGGCTGGGTTCAAGGTGAAGAGACTGCAATTAGTTGACGTCTTTTCTAGCCTTTGAGGTAATTGTTTATTTGTTGTACCATCTAACGGTAACTTGCTGATATATATCATCCTTGAACCCCCATTGAAAAGTAGATGTAACATTCTGGCAGTCTCACTCGAAGTTGGGTTAGATGGACTGCTGTCTTTAGTGTACAGATCCAATATCGCCTTTCGTTCATTTATGTACACTAGAAATAAAATTTACTTCCATGGACATGATCCTATTGCCACTGTGTGTGTGTGTGTGAGAGAGAGAGAGATCAGAACGAAAGTGAAGGCCGAAGAAAAATATTTCCGACCATTGCATTCGTCACAAAAGCTATTCTTTTGACCGTGGCTATAGGTGCAACCTTTGGCCACTGTGACTTTAGCTGAGAAATTCAATCTTAGCTTCGGCCAAAGGTTCAACCTCGACAATTTTGACTTGAGTCAAAGGTTCAACCTTGGTGGAACTGCTACTGCCAGTGCTTGCTAACTCCTCAACAATCCTAAGGGGCAACGACATTATTATAACGAGGGGCTAACCATAATTTTCGTTGTGGCATATGTACCTCTTAGGGAAAATTCTATGTTTTGGAGGTGCTATGGCCGTTAGGGGTGTATTTGATTTGTAGTTTTAGGCTCTCGTTATTAATTAGAATTACAAACCTAGATCCACATATACTTGTAACCATGGTTTCAAAGAATCATGGTTTCATGTTTATTATTAGTGGATAGTATTGACACTTGGGTTTTCATGTGAGTAGAGATAGCAACATTAGAGAAGGTGCTTGGATTTTCATGTGAAGCTCATGAGTCTAATTCATGTGGCCCATCTCCCCTCTTGATGCATTGATCTTTTGACTCAAGTTTGGTATATGGAACCACAGTTTCATATGCCAACAACGGGTCCCATGTTTGATGGATAATAAAACTTTAAAGGCACACACATTCAAAGTTTCCCCACGCCAGTTTCAGAGATATGCACAGAAAACGGATCAACGTTTCCCCACACATTCAAAGTTTCCACACACATTCAACTACGAGGAAAATACTGTAGAGAAGGACAACGTAATGGACGATAGAGATGTTACCATCTTGGAATTATTGGGGTATGAAAGTAAACGGATCAGGTCTCTTCTAATATTGCTTTACAAAATCCGACTAATTCAATAATCTGGTGCAAGATTTTATTCGCATATGAAGTAAAAAAAAACGTAACAAAAAAAATAAAGCTTATTTACAACTCCAAGTAGAAGTTCCTATATGAAGCCTCTTTCCGGCTTTATACAACCAGTGGCAGATCTACGTTGTGGCCAGGTGGGGCGGCTGTTTTACCTCATTCGAAAAACCAATAAAAAAAGTTACAGGCATGATCAAACCCGTGGCTGGCCCCACCTTACATGGTCAAATAGGCAGTTAGTACAAACTCCACAAAATATTCCAGGTCCGCCATTGGTGTGCATTTGGTTCAGGTTTCACCCACCTCTTCTTTCATTTATATACATATATATATATATATATATATATATATATATATATATATATATATATATATATATATATATATATATAGAGAGAGAGAGAGAGAGAGAGAGAGAGAGAGAGAGAGAGAGAAACTCAATATTGTCCACCTCTAACAACGTGTACTCATGTATCTTTTTACTTATTTAAAAAGTTATAAAAATATTGACAAAATATAAAAAAGAGTTTTAATACATACAAACAGTGAATATGAATATGTAGTGGTCTACTGTTTCTGCTTTCCCAAAGCCGCCGGTAGCCCAGTTGAGACAGCGACTAGAGCTACCTTGTCGATGAATGCTCGAAAGAAATATATGACATGCCACCTGCTCCATGCTCTACTCTGTGCTTTTTTAATTCAGGTATTCCTATTTCCGTAAAGTTCATTCGGGATGGACTCTGTAGAATGAATTGGGTTTGCTGGTGTCTTGGGGAGGTTTAATCAAATATAATTAGCTCGTATCTCCCAACGAAAATAAGACTTTACCCCTCACTTTCTCTTTATATATATATATATATAATAATAATAATAATATGGTAATTGTGCATTAAAGATCTAATCATTTGATTGTTGAAATCAACAGTTGATATTTGAACTAAAAAGTAAAAAATTATTATTGTACTTTTTGCAGGTGCATGGTATTAATTTACTTTTTCTTTAAAAATTCAATTATTGACCTTAAAAATGAAACGGTGAGAACTTTAAAGAGATTTTAACTTTACTGAATATGTGTAAGAACCATTCATGATAATTAATTTGAATCATCTTTACAAAAATGGGTGACCCATATAGAAAGATCAAAAGTGTATATATAATATATATTGGGAGTTGTTGGCCTCTCATTCAAGTTACACCATTCATAATAATTTTGGATCATCATTACAAAAGTAGGTGACTCAAATAAGAGAGCAAAAGTATATAGATAGATACATATATACATATATAATGAGAGTTGTTAGCCTACCATCATTAGAGATATGGGTTGTCCAAATCAAAATGTAAAGTATATACTCATGCACGAACTGCACGAACGT
This sequence comes from Brasenia schreberi, assembly GCA_036023115.1. Classification (NCBI taxonomy): domain Eukaryota; kingdom Viridiplantae; phylum Streptophyta; class Magnoliopsida; order Nymphaeales; family Cabombaceae; genus Brasenia; species Brasenia schreberi. Next base: position 10,106,441 of record JAYKKT010000049.1, read on the forward strand.
ATATATATATATATATATATATATATATATATATATATATATATATATATATATATATATATATATAGAGAGAGAGAGAGAGAGAGAGAGAGAGAGATTGGATTATGCTCTCCATTATTGTTGGATACTCATGTCTTTCGAAGGTATGTGTATACGAACACTATTCTTGATACATTTTCAAAAGTCCTGATTTTTTTTACATTGTCCAAAGAACATTTAATTACTTATAAGAGTGGCTTATCACAAACACAAATTGATTACTTTATTTGTCGAAAAAAAGATAGAGCGTGTTGTAAAGATTGTAAGGTAATTCCAGGAGAAAGCTTAACCACCCAACATCGACTTTTAGTTATGGATTTACAAATAAAAAAGTGGACAAAGACGAAAAGAGTGCATCGAGCTATTCAGACTAAATGGTGGAATCTCAAAAGCGAGAAATAAGATATATTTAAACAAAAAGTCCTTCAAGGAGATGTTTGGAATTATGTTGGCACACCCTGTAATATGTGGAACAATATGGCTATACATATTAGGAAAGTGGCGAAAGATGTGTTAGGGGTATCTAAGGGAGGTGTACCGGCACAAAAAGAAGCTTGGTGGTGGAGTGAAGTAGTACAAAATAAAATCAAGGCAAAGAGGGCATGTTACAAATTACATTATACTAAGAAAACTAGTGAAACTTTAGAAGCTTATAAGAAAGCAAAGAAGGAAACGAAAAAGGCCGTTAGTGAAGCAAAAGCTAAGATTTGGGATGACTTATATAAAAAACTCAACTCAAAAGAGGGTGAAAGAGATATTTTTAGGATAGCTAGGGCTAGAGATAAGAAAACTAAAGATCTTAATTATGTTAGATGCATAAAAGACGAGGAGGAAAAAATTCTAGTGGCAAATGATGATATAAGAAATAGATGGAAAAACTATTTTTATAATCTTTTTAATGAAAATAAAGATGTTAGTATTAGTTTAGGAGATTTAGCCAAGTCAGAAAAGTATATAAACCACAATTTCTACCGACGTATTCAAAAGAATGAAGTCAAAGAGGCTCTTAAACATATGACGAGTGGTAAATCAGTAGGACCAGATAATATTCTTATAGAAGTTTGGAAAATACTAGGAGAAATAGGAATCACTTGGCTCACAAGGCTATTTAATGAAATATGGAAAAACCAAAAGATGCCCGAGGAATGGAGAACAAGTACACTTATACCCATATATAAGAACAAGGGAGACATTCAAAATTGTGCGAATTATCGAGGTATCAAGTTAATGAGTCATACTATGAAATTATGGGAAAGAATTATCGAATGTAGGTTAAGACAAGTATCAAGTACAACAGAGAACCAATTTGGATTTATGCCAGGCATATCTACTATTGAAGCGATTCACCTTTTGAAACGTCTTATGGAATATTTTAGAGCAAAAAAGAAAGACCTTCACATGATATTTATTGATCTAGAAAAAGCTTATGATAGGGTACCGAGGGAGGTTCTTTGGAGAACTTTGGAAAAAAGAGGTATCCCATTGACATATATTAACCTTATAAGAGACATGTATGATGGTGCAAAAACATGTGTGAGGACTCATGAAGGAATGACAGACTTCTTTGAAGTTAATATTGGGTTACATCAAGGATCAACTTTAAGTCCATACTTATTTATAATGGTGATGGATGAGTTAACAAAACATATTCAAGATGAAGTACGTTGGTGTATGTTATTTGCATATGACATTGTATTAGTGGAGGAGTCTAAGGAAAAAGTTAATAGAAAATTAGAACTATGGAGAGAAACATTAGAAAGCAAAGGCCTTCGACTTAGTAGAACAAAGACAGAATATATGGAATGTAAGTTTGATCATTTGGCTACTTCAGAGGACATAAAAATTAAAATTGGCACACATTGCATTCCCCAAAAGGAAAGTTTTAAATACCTAGGGTCAATTTTTCAAAGTGATGGAAGAATTGATGGAGATGTTACACATAGAATTAATGCTGGTTGGTTAAAATGGAGAGGAGCATCAGGTATTCTTTGTGATAAGAAGATACCATTAAAATTAAAAGGTAAATATTATAGAGCAGCAATTAGGCCTGCCATGTTTTATGGTTCTGAGTGTTGGGCAGTTAATCATCAACATGTACAAAAGATGTATGTGACAGAAATGAAGATGTTGAGATGGATGAGTGGTCATACAAGAAAAGACCGTATACATAATGAGGTTATTAGAAACAAATTAGGAGTGGCACCAATAGAGGATAAAATGAGAGAACATCGTTTAAGATGGTTTGGACATATAGAACGAAGATCAGAAGAAGAACCTGTAAGAAGGGTAGAAAAACTAAATTTGGAAAGTATTAAAAGAGGTATAGGACGACCACAAAAGTGTTGAAAAGAAACAATAAAGAATGATCTAGCTTATTGGGAGTTAACTGCTAACATGGCACATGATAGGGATATGTGGAAACAAAGAATCCATGTAGCCGACCCCGTCTAGTATGGGAAAAGGCTTAGTTGTTGTTGTTGTTGTTGTACTTGAACTACCGAAAGAGATGTGTGAGAATTTCAAAGGTACGCAAGATTCCGTTTTCGTATATATATATATATATATATATATATATATATGAGTGGTTATGTCTTACGTAAGTAAAGAGATGCATTAGTATGCATCCATTTGCACGGTCAAGTTTCGTATATTTATGCGTGTGTGCCTGCGTGTTTGTTTGAAGTTGGTTTGGGTTGTAAATTGCTAAAATTCAACACAAACTATTCTAGAGGGATTTTGAGTGCTAAGGATCAAAGCTTGTTTAGTTCTCTCCTTTGCCAAACTGGTTTCTCGAAATTTCTACTCAAATTACGTCCCTTGGGGATTCGACATGGCTAAAAAAATTCCATTAAAAAAAGAATTAACAAAAAAAAAGTCTTAACGCTTAGAGGATGATTAAATTTTCTGTTCGAAACAAAGATTAAACAAATTTTTTTACAAGATATGCAGAACTTAACCGCTAACTACTCCCCAACCACTGTCATGGAAATCCACATCCGCTCTTCAGAATTTCCTATTATTTTCTTTACTCCCACACTCGCCATGACACTCCTTTCTCCATTAAAACAATGGCACTCCCATGCGAACGTTTCACACTGAACTCCACACGGTCTCCGTATTTATTATTTTCACCCTTTCATCATGCTCTTATAAAGGCACAATTCTTCAGATTCCTTAATCGCCAACAAGAAGAAATTGATCAGAAGATGCTTGTAACGCATATGGGTTCATGTTGGTTCAGTATTTTCTTAGTGTTTTTTTGGTTGGTTTTGGGCACCCATTGGGTTGGTTGTGAGATTTCTAGAGATTTCATTACTTGGAATGATTTTAGTATAGAAAGATGCAGTTTCGGAGAGTAAGAGACAGGAAATGGAGAGAGAAGCAAGGTTTTGGTCGTGGCTCAAGATGGAAGAGGGGATTCTACAACAGTTTAGGGTGCCATTGATTTGGTTCCTCATGGTAATCAAGAGAGAGTAAAGATTTATTATGGCCTGGGATTTATAGGTGAGTGCAGAAGCAAATTAAAGAGTGCTTAAAGTAAATCTCTTTCTCTTGACGGGACTCTTCAATCCTCGTCCCGAGGATCTTTGCTCCCAATGGTCCTACCATTCCTCCTCCTTTATTTGGTGTCCTTGCAGCAGCCGAAAAACAATAACGGTCTTGTCACTGAGCCAAAAGGAAAAGAAGATGTGTATTGTTTTATGATTACCCACACACGGATTCATAGGGAGGAGTCTTTTAGTTTTTTTTTGTGTATCGTAGAGTGTGCTGTTCTCAGTCCCTCCCTGTCTTTCTTGTATGGCCTTTCCGTTTGGAGCTCTTGGTGTTATTCGTAATGTTTACACGTTACGGTTGTGGATTTTGTAAATTGTTCCATGAAAACACCAAAATGACCAGTCTACCATTTTCGTGAATGTACATGCCGAGAATAACCACTTCTCGGCATTACATCTCCCACTTAGTTACTCGAGTCAAGTAATCTTACATATTGGTTTTACCTCTTCCTTTTGTGGGGGTTTTTTAGTCATGTCATCTATGATTGTTGTACAATCATTATCCATTGTGGAGTTTTTTACCTACAAAACAATCAAACATATCTCAAACTCATATTTGTAACATGTTTTGAGAAAAGATCTCCTGTTATGCCTTTAGTCAAAGGGTATGCCAACGTATCGTCAATTGACATATATGAGATGAATATTTCCTTTCTCTTGACCATATCATGAACATAATGGTATTTAACCATTATATGCTTGCTTTTAGAATTATCAGCTCTACTCCTAATCAGAGTAATTGTTGTATTGTTGTCACAATAAATGACAACTGACTCGTTGGCTATATTTAGCTTCAAATCATTTATGAAGAGGTTTATCCAAACGATACTTATTACAACCATACATTAAGACACATACTCAACCTCTTGTGTATGTAATGCTATACAACCTTGTTTCTTATTTGTCAGTGAACGTGAATCCCCAACAAACCAAATCCAAATCCATGGAAATGCTCTATCTAGTGCTTGTAAGCTAGCTGAAGAAACCAAACAACCCTCATTCATCACAAATGAACTGAGCTAACCAGCTAATCAAACAACCTCTTTTGAACATGTTCACAAATAGCTCATAATTGGGGCAGAGCCAGTTGAATGAAGATTGCTGAATTCTTTTGAAGTCTCTCTCTCTCTCATATATATATATATATATATATAAGAGGTACATGTTAAATCAAATTCATACTTAAATCAATTTAAATATTTTAAAATAAAAAATAAATTGTATCATTATGCATTAAATGCGAGTATGAAAAGTATAATGATATAACCTCTTTTTAAATCAACTTTCCGCTAATGATTAGAGAGAGTATAGATATTTGAGCATCAACCGACTTGAGCACGGACCACTCTCTCTTAGTCGGTGACGAGAGCATAGAGTTAAGTAACAATACAAATTAAGAATCAGATCCTCCGTCAAAATGAGGCTTCGTATCAATGGCTCGTTCAGTGCGGAAGTGCTACACTCGCAGCATTGTAGATGGAGATCCAGTCGAACGGTTTAAGTTATATTCTACGTATAGACCAAAAAGAAAAGTTTACCAAAAAGAAAAGTTATATTGTCACAATTGTATTTGTGATGCATCTTATGTTAAACACAGAAACTGGCCATTCTTGGCAGTTTCACCCACCGAAACGGGTGAAGGATGTTACGAATCAAATCTGTAACAGTTAGACTGTCATATATTTGTTCTATAACAATCAGATCAGAGTTTCATAATGGAAAACTCAACCTCGATATCTAGGAGAAAGAGCCATGAGCTGCTCTAAGGAGAAGAGCCATGAGCTGCTCTATAAATACAGAGCAGCACACACAAGCGAAAAATCTAAAGAAAATAAGAACAAAACCTCCCTCGAAAAAATGGTTGTGAGAAACTGGGAACACTCAAATACCTTCTTGTGCTCTTCATCTTCAACACAGAAGTCATCGGCTGCGTGGCAGAAATCCGGTGAAGCCGTTGCCGAGATTCCAATCCTTGTTAGATAAGAAGCTTGCGTTAAGCACATCGTACTTTTTCTTTTTGGTCACAAAAGGGAGGCACCCCACAGGAATCGAACTCGCGCCAGCAGCAAGGGCGTCAAAGTCACACACGCTACTCACACAGACGGATATAACAAGTCACAGACATGCACATGCCCGCGCACGCACACCGGCAACTTATTTTATGTAAGCGGATCGGGTGTATTATCGGCATAACCTGGTGATGTTGGGAGTCAAGTTGATGGACAGATTTCATTTTCATGTTCGTCACGTACCATTTGAGAGAGAGAGAGAGAGAGAGACACAGAGAGAGAGAGAGAGAGAGAGAGAGAGAGAGAGAGAGAGAGAGAGAGAGAGAGAGATTATATGGTAGGAACTATTGTGCTTTCCAGAAAAGCCTGAGCCATGGGTACCACAATATGCATGGAATCACTGTTTTTAGTTTTCTTTCTGGCTGCTGTTTCTTCCACGGCCAGCGCAGCCATCACCATCACCAGGAAACCAGCAAAACATTCAAGTCTCTCGAATCTCACTGATAAGGCTACTCTGTCTCTTTCAAACATTTTATATCTTGATCAGTTGGAACACCAGCACCTCCTTCTGCAATTGGTTTGGAGTTTCATGCAGTCGTCGCAGGCAGAGAGTCACTTCTTTAGTTCTGATGAACTTGGGTTTGGAAGGCGCCATCTCTCCATACATCACCAACCTTAATTCCTTCACACTCTCGATCTTTTCAACATCTCTCTGGGAGGCCAGATGCCCCAAGATGTCGACCATTTGACCGTCTACAGGAACTGGTTTTGAAGAGGAACCAAACAGAAGGGGTGCTTCCACCAGACCTAGCTAGTTGCCATGAACTCCAAGCTCTCTTCCTAACTAGCAACAATATAGTTGGAAGCATACCAACAGAAATGGAGAATTTGCCAAACCTGAGGTTCCTGTCTCTTGGTGGTAATCAGCTGGCAGGTACCATCCCGCTAACACTCGGAAACCTGTCGAAGTTAGAGAGACTAGATCTAGAAAACAACAGGCTGCATGGTGATATACCCCATACATCTGTCCGTCTTGTCAATTTGATAAAGATCAGATTGGCTTACAATGACCTTTCAGGTATTCTAATTCCTTTCAATACATCTTCTATTCACATTATTGATCTTGCTGGCAATGGATTGACAGGGCCAATTCTAAAGGATATAGGCCACAGAGTCTCTGATATCCAAATTCTCATCTTGCATTGAACAAACTCAGTGGATCACTACCTATTTCTCTGGCAAATGCTTCCAAAATGGCAATGATCGAGCTATTCTCAAAAGATTTCAGTGGTCCGATCCCACTGGAGTTGGAGAAATTGTACTCCCTCCAAATTCTCCATCTTGCAGGAAACCAACTAAAAAACATACCCAACTCAGATGAGATTTTGCTGATAAAATCCTTGAGAAATTGCAGCCTTCTTAAGTACTTGGACTTGTCATTGGATCCTTATCTGAACGGAATTCTACCTTCTTCAATGGACAAGCTGCCTAAAGAACTTGAAAGGCTTGAAATATATGGGACTGGAATTTGGGGTAGCATTCCAGCTGAGATTGGCAACATCACCAGCCCATGTTACCTACTATTGCAAGAGAGTTACTTAACCGGAGCCATTCCATCAACAATAGGAAGAAGCATCAGGCAGCTTCAAAACCTACATCTAGACTCAATGTAAGTAGGACCATTCCAAAAGAGTTGATTATTGCAAAACTGATTATTACTGATAAAATCCTATTGAGTTTTGATACCGGACACAATTGGAAACTCCTTGCAAACATCAGCTTATTGAGAGAAAAAGGAAAAGATTCTCATCGTTTCAAACTCCCCTTGTTTTGCATCTCCACAATGCTCTTAATGATACTATGCTGGAAAAAAACGAGGAAATTATACAGCTGCAGATGAGACACCAGACCGAAGGCACATGCTGATTACATATCTAGAGTTTGTACTTACTCGGCAAGGGTAGTTGCGGATCAATTTTCAGAGGAAAGCTGCCTGACGGAATATCTGTGGTGGTGGTGGTCTTTAATTCACAATTTGAAAAAGAAGCCAAGAGTTTCAGTAAAGAGTGTGAAACATTAGCCAAGATTCGTCATAGGAATCTTGTTAAGATAATTACCAGTTGCTCCAATCTTGATTTCAGAGCATTGCTTTTGCAGTTTATGCCCAACAGAAGCCTAGATAAATGATTTCAGATCCTATTTTCATTGTGATCTGAAGCCTCGCAACATACTGTTGGATGACGACATGACTGCACAAGTTAGCGACTTTGGGCTAGCAAAACTGATTATTGCTGCAGTCAAGACTTCAACTCGTACTAGTACTCTAGGAACTACTGGTTATGTTTCACCAGGTACTCTCTCTCTCTCTTGTGCCAGAGCTCCAAAAAGAGTAATCTTTAGGTTGGAGATACAAGCAGGGAAACTTGGTTTACAGAACGTTTCTTCAAGATATCTAGTAGTTCACAAGTTACAACAACAACAACTAAGCCTTTTCCCATACTAGACGGGGTCGGCTACATGGATTCTTTGTTTCCACAGATCCCTATCGTGTGCCATGTTAGCACTTAACTCCCAATAAGCTAGATCATTCTTTATTGTTTCTTTCCAACACTTTTGTGGTCGTCCTCTACCTCTTTTAATACTTTCCAAATTTAGTTTTTCTAACCTTCTTACTGGTTCTTCTTTTGATCTTCTTTCTATATGTCCAAACCATCTTAAACGATGTTCTCTCATTTTATCCTCTATTGGTGCCACTCCTAATTTGTTTCTAATAACCTCATTATGTATACGGTCTTTTCTTGTATGACCACTCATCCATCTCAACATCTTCATTTCTGTCACATACATCTTTTGTACATGTTGATATTAACTGCCCAACACTCAGAACCATAAAACATGGCAGGCCTAATTGCTGCTCTATAATATTTACCATTTAACTTTAATGGTATCTTCTTATCACAAAGAATACCTGATGCTCCTCTCCATTTTAACCAACCAGCATTAATTCTATGTGTAACATCTCCATCAATTCTTCATCACTGTGAAAAATTGACCCTAGGTATTTAAAACTTTCCTTTTGGGGAATGCAATGTGTGTCAATTTTAATTTCCATGTCCTCTGAAATAACCAAATGATCAAACTTACATTCCATATATTCTGTCTTTGTTCTACTAAGTCGGAGGCCTTTGCTTTCTAATGTTTCTCTCCATAGTTCCAATTTTCTATTAACTTTTTCCTTAGACTCCTCCACTAATACAATGTCATATGCAAATAACATACACCAAGGTACTTCATCTTGAATATGTTTTGTTAACTCATCCATCACCATTATAAATAAGTATGGACTTAAAGTTGATCCTTGATGTAACCCAATAGTAACCCAAGTTGATCCTTGATGTAACCCACTAGTAGTTCACAAGTTAAAAGCATTATTTTCTCTTGGCTGTTTGATTTGACTGTTACAAATAGTTATGGCATTCTATTGCTGGAGACTTTCATAGGAAGAAGTCCCACAGACTCTATATTCTCTGGAGAGTACAACTTCCACAAGTGGGTGAAAGAATCATTCCTGGATATGATTACCGATATCCTGGAAGGACGTCTACTTAATCAAGAATGCATCAATAACAATGAGGATGGTAGAGAAAGGTGTGAACCAAGTTGGAAATTTCATTGCTTTCAGATGATCATTGAAGTATGTCTTTCTTGTTCGAGGGAATCTCCAGAAGAAGAATGAGTATGGGAGAAGTTGCAGCCAGTTAAAGAAGATCAGACATGAGATAGTGTCAAGTTTAGTAGAATTGATCACAGATGATATCTTAAAAGTACATGGAGCGTTTCAGAATTCTACTGATTATTTGAAAAACAAGTGCTTGGAACAATTGCATATTTACCTAGATTCTAGACATGAGATGTATAAATTGGCATTAAAGGACAGTTTAACCATAATAATGATTTTTCTCTTTTGCGTACAGAGCCGTAATTATGGAATTCGACCAAGCAGCTACAACATTCCACTCATTGACACCTTTCAGATATAGTTGATGTAATAAAAGAGCCACACGAACTCTTCCGTGAACTGGATTGTTAATTGGTTATATGACTCTTTTTTGCAGCCTCAATCCAACTATATTTTGAAGGTTGAACTGTGTACAAGCAAAGTTGAACAAAGCCAAGCACAATTAGACCAAATTTCAGACCTGATTATATTTTGAAGATGGCGTATACAACAGCCCTATTAAACTTCTTCGGTTCTTCCTCTTAAACTTCAGATTTTATAACATTTTGTCTGAAAGAAACATTCAAACTTTAACTATAATCTTTGCATAGCATAATTAAATATATCAAATATCAACTCATGCCATGAAATATGCTTTCATGGGATACCACAGTTTTCACTAGCATAAGTTTGGTCTTCTGTCCCTTATCTGCATTTCGGAAAGGGAAGTGCTTGCAAATATTGATTAAGTGAATCATAAATTACCAAAATCAGTCTTAAGCAGAAACAATTCAAAAACCTAGATAAATCAAATGAAAAAAGACCAGGAATTACAATTGTACATTTACCAAATCCAGCCCAATGAAGTCGATCCGCTAGGTTGTATCCTAGAAATCCTCTTATATGGAGCGTCCCAAAGTCGTAAGTCATGCACTAAACTGATCTATCCTGCCAAGTTATCGAGTTCAAAATTCTGATGTGCACCGTAAAATACTTCCTACCTCTTATCCATCCATCCGAATATGGTCTTATCATCAATTTCCCACCGAAAGCATCTAAATTTAAAGAGCACAAGACATCTTGTAACGAAAAACTACAGGTATTCGTCATTTAATAAAGCAAAATGCACAGTTTCAGTTCCCATATTCATACGAAAAATCAGAAATACCAACCATGGCACTAAGTACCTGGTATACAAGCAATCCAGATCCTCCTATAATGGCAATGATGAGAAGTGCAGAGAGTGGATTCTTCAGAAGCTCCAGGATTGGTTGCATGATGGTGTAAATAGCACCCGTGCTTACTGTCAACGCGTACAAACTGTACCTTCTCATGTTGTCCCAAAATTCTTCCATTAACGGTCCTTCTGGACCCAAAGCTAGAGCCTTCTCCTCAAAACCCATCAAAGCTACTGCAAACCCAATAGAGATTGCACACAACAGTGTTCTTCTAGATGACCCACTTGACAATTTAACTGGTTCATCTAGAAAACTTTCAGTAGAAGCTGGTTTCTTTACATTGTGGGGGTCTCTGAAAATAGGTTCCTTTGAAGATGATTGAAGCAATCGGGTCTTTGTGCGTCCGAGTTTCTCAAAGATGGATGGTGAATTGAGAGGCTTCGATGGTGCCAAGGGAGGGTTATTGGGTGTTGAGTGCCTCGCTGGGAAGGAAACTTTTGGAGGAGATAAGTGAGGTCTGCACAAAGGAAACATATCTCTGAGTTGGTTTGGGTGGCACGGAGAGAGAGAGAGAGAGAGAGAGAGAGAGTTATATACCGATGGTTCGTGTTCTCCTTATCCTGTCAACGGGTCGCCTCGTTGTCGATTTAAGTTCCATGATTGAGGCAGACCCAAATGGATTCATTCGTTTGTTTAATTTCAGGAAGAACCCCATGATTAATAAACTAGTGTCAACCATCGGTGGACTACTGAAAATTCTTCATGATTTCGTAATAGGGTCTATGGAGTTCCTTAACCATTAGCTCTTCGTTTCTCCCAACGTCACTAATTTATATATTGAATGCAACAAACAAAATAAGATGTGAATGCTGAAGTTCTTCAGTAGGTGACCACTTTTTGAGGAATCCCACAGACATACCTGGTAGGGAATGTCAATGTGTTGGGTTGGACTCAAATCTGATTGTACTGAACCTGTTAGTAACACTTCAAGTTGATTAACTAATCGCAAACATACTTAGGTATAGTTTGGCATTGATCTGGTTCATCACATTCTATACGTCTTGAGTGCAAGCATGCACTAATTCAGTGGTGGACCTATTCATGGGTGAGAGGAGGCCGTCGCCTCACCCAAATCCCCAAAAAAATCCAAACAAACCATTGCAAGTCTGAAATGTTGGACAATTATGTAGACCTCGCCACCTGAATTCACCCAGTTGAACTTCACTGCACTCTATATAAGTTTACCCGTCCGTCAGAGTAAGCAATGGGCTGGTCACAGTTATATTAGAGATAGTTCAAGCGGATCCTTGCCGTTCAGACTCCTAAACAACTTGCAACCAACCCAAAGTGGTCATAATACCATATGTAAAAACCCGTTTCATAAAAATCTCATATCCTCTTTCATGCCTGTAGAGTTTGTGCGAAGCAACTCCTGTTTATCTATGCAATGCTTTTTTGAGATAACTTGGGTTTTATGGTATCTTAGAAAATCTTGATAAATTTAAAGCTAGAGTTGTAGCAGCAATCTTCAAATTGCTGAACTAAGATCCAAATTGACAGCAAGACTGTGACCCACTAAAGTTTCAAATTGATCATTGCCTTTATTGCAATCAAGCCATCTTGCACCAACCAAAAGCCATGTATGAAGCTGGCAATAAAAAACCATTGAACATCCATCCTTGCATGTTTTATAGGGTTCATTAGTCACAGTGCAATTTGTGATGTTGATGAAAAGGGTTTAGGCAACAAAAGCTAGCCAGATAAGGTGGTCTCTAACTTGGTTGATCAGACCCAGGCTCATCTTTGTGACTAAGTGGGCTTGAGCCCTGTGAGCCCTCAAGACACACCTCACTGAACAAGTTAAAAAAGCTCTGCTCTTTGCCGTTTTACATTTTCAACATCACCAACCAATGGTGAACATCTCTCATAACTACAGGTTTGAGAAACAAACCGTGTTTCCGAATGCTATATCATAAAAGGTAGTTTACCCATTTGCACCCCTTGTGTAGGACCGCTTTTATACTTTTTTGAAGACTTAGGTTCGAGCATATCTAGATGGTTAGAATTTAAATATACTTTTTTGCTGTACTTCATGCAAATATCACTTTGCTTTTTCAATTCGAATTTCAACCACTTATTTACTCAAGATGGATGGTTGACATTTATTTAAATATGATATCACTTAATTGTGTTAACATATCACTCACTCGCTCTCTCTTTATATATAGAGAGGGTTTTAAATGCTTGATTCATAATCTTACATAATATCTTAAGTATTTGATATTTGAGATCAACCATAAAGATTTGAATTAAAATTACCATTATATGTTTTACTTTGCATTTATTACAAATAATGCATTAAATAAAAGTGTTTTATTACCCAACAGTTGATCTTGAACATCAAACAGTATAGATATTTATGGAAGATTGTGCACTCAAAGGCATTTGTATTTAGCGCTAATATATATATATATATATATAATAAAGAATACAGTGGTCATGCGTTCAATGAAAACTAAAATCATGTATAAGCAATTTCAAAGTAACTGGTCTAACGGAGGTGGGAAGAACAACCAAAACAGTATAAAACTCAGTTAAACAAATGCATTACCATGCAAACAATGTCATGTTAGATAACGATATGGGCCAAGAGCAAACATGAAGATAGCAAGGGAAACCCAAAAATACAAGCCATTGAGGTCAGCGTACTATCTGAGATTGGGTCAAGCAATTTAAGTGTATTTGTTACAAAATGCAATGTTATATTATTTTATATGACGTTATGTTACAGTATAATTAATTAAGATTTTAGAAACTTTCCGCAAAGAGAAAGAAATCATTAAGCAAAACTCAGAAGTTGGCATGATTGCTCCTCACTGCATGCGTTTATCGCCACCAGACCCGTCCATGTTCTCTGTTCTTGCACTCGCCTGCACAAGTAAATGTTAAATGTAACGATTAACTTGAAATGGAGAACAACAGATCGATTATCTGCCAGTAACCACATACTTTCTGCACTTTTTATTTTGGATTGTGCATGGGTGCGTGTGTCTGTTGCAGGTTTACCTACATTAGATAACACATACGTTTCAAAAAGCAAAGAGAAGGAAAAAGGTCTACCTCTGGTGCTCCTTGGAACGTTCAATGAATTCCTTTGCAATATCACCCTCTTGATAAGATGCAAGAACAGGCCTGATATCAGCTGGCATATGCCTAGCTACATCTACATTCCAAAAGCAAGAGTCATGCATAATTATCGCTCAATACATGCCTTTAAATATGCAACACCAAGAATGTTATCTAAGAGGCATATACTCATATAGCTATCAAGATAGAAATATCTAATGTGGTGGAGCTTGAAAAATGTTTGTATCATGCCAAAGGACGCATGATAAACAAATGATATCAGATCCCAATTAGTCTCGCTGTTTCAAATACACATTTTGGAAATGTACATAGTTTTATATATCTTGCTATCAACAAGAATGACATAATCAAGATCACACATACTTTAAGACAAAAATAAAGTGCAAAAATTATCCAGGAGAAGAAACAAAACAAAGATGGAAAGTGGAACTAGGAAGCTTACATTCGAGAAATGGGATGAGATCCAAGAGTGCTGTATCATCTGATTCAAGCTTCCAGGGCTTGATTTCAATTGAATTTTCGGGTTGAAGACTAGTTTCAAGTGCATGTCCGCTTATGTACATTACATGTGCGGGGTCTCTGTTCAACTTCGATAGGTCCTGTCAGAGCGAATCATTCCATAAAGTGATCATATCAAACTTTCAGTTCTTTTATCAATGCAAGTCGACTTTCTTCATAACCCAGCTTGTCAATAAGAAAGAATAAAAGGGAAGACCGACTTTCAGGCTTCAGAAGAGTCCTGGAGATCCTGGACAACAGAATAAGGCTTTTGCCATTTGTAGATGTATTAGGTGGGATTTGGCTTTTACAATTATATACATGTCATGTTGACATGATAAAGGGTGACTGCACTTTAAATTCTCAATACATAAACTGAACCATCTCAAGCAAATTTTTACTAAAAAGGGCACCCAGACAGCTAACTCACCTGGCAGGGCACTCAGCTCACAGGAGGAAGGTTGTGAGTTCGATACCCACGCCATGCACACCTGGCTTCAGCCTACTTGTAACCAAAAACGATACTAAAGGGATTGAGGGGGTAGACTAGATAAACAAACAGGACAAAGCTCCCCTATGAAGATCACAAGAAGTTGATAACTATTGCTGTTATGCCAGGGGCTTAGGCAGAGAGTCTTCGCCATCCACCCCTATGAAGATCACAAGAAGTTGATAACTATTGCTGTTATGCCAGGGGCTTAGGCAGAGAGTCTTCGCCATCCACCCCTATGAAGATCACAACCTTCAAGAGAAGCTTCTCTCCATTCGGTGGATGTTCAGCAAGGTTATCAGAGAAACTGCCAATTGGGAAATTTTCACTTAAAAGAGAAAGCAATTGCTCACAAATTACCAATTTCCTAGTGATCAATATGATATTCAAACTTCTTAATCCAGAGAAGTTCCCTTTGTATCTAATATTGATTGAAAAGACCGCTTTCATTCATTTTCTAAGAGTACCAAAACAAGTAGAAGAAAACAAATACCACAATATAATGCAATCCAAGCAAAAACCTCTAAAAGATACAATCCAGATCTTACCCTATAGTGCTTCCCATTGACATATCTCGTTGCAGCTCTTGACAGTCTAAACCTTATACAGCCTTTGGTATCCAGTCTCTCAATGATTGGATCAACATACTGTAAAAAGAAATAGTGGCATGTTATCTTGACAAAAATTGTAGCCTACAAAACGATATCAACTAAGGCATTACCATATTCAACTGATCCGAATAGACAACTATTTCATAAAATTGTGCAAGATGTTCCAGGAAGGCATCAACTCCAGGTCTTTTGAATGTCCTCCAACCTCTCTCACGCTGTATGGAGAAGAATGGGTTAAAATCGCAACAGTGGCAATAATGTATGTCATAACATTCCATGAAAATTAACATTAAAAACCTTCCTAACTAGAGCCAACAATTTGATTACAAGAAAGTGGCCTCTTTCCTAACTACTTGCAAAAGAAGATGAATTTAGTTATGAGTGGCAAACCGATTGATTAAAGACATGCTGCAGTGTTTATGCAAGAACAGAAAGAGAGTGTCACTAGGTTTCAGTTTTATGGGAGACATGGAAGGACCCTTTTTGTCTTAAACTTGAAAGCGCTTTTGTCAGATAGGAACAACTAGGAGTTCAATTGAAGGGAATAGTGGCTACCTCAACGATTATCTCAATCAAATTATGAACCAACTCTGTTATCTTCTCACACTTTAATCCCTATTTCTATTGTGCAAAATTGTTGGCAGGATGAGTATTTTATTATTAGGATAGGAGACAATGAAATGAAAGCTACAAAGCCAACTATGACTCCTAAGGATTTGGAAAGCAGAACTTGCAGGGGAGCAGAACAAGCACTATATAAGACACGAACAAAATGCAATTAGTCTGACAATCTAACCAATCAATTAGCAGCCTCATCAATGTTAAATTAAACTTTGACATTTGAATCCAATGAAATGTAGTTCTTTAATTCCTAATAACTTGATATAATTTATGGTATACTCCCAGTGCACAAACAATACCAAGCTCACTATAAAGTGCCCAATCATGCCTTACATGCAGCACTAGCGTCAAAAGACTCAGTTAGTAGCAGAAGAAACATCAAATACAAATGTATTAAGAATTGCTATCCAAAAACATCATAGACCTAACACTTACCTTCCAGTCGGAATGTATCAATGTTTCATTAAGATCAAGCACTAATGTAAAGACATGTTGTTCTTGTGGAAGCAGATCTGGAAGAAGTTTTTCTGAGGATGGATCTGTGAATCCCTATTTCAAAATAAGACAAAATTGTCACCACGAATCATCATTGTATCCAGTAAACAATGGCAAGGATGAATAATCGACCTTAACATGTTCCTCAATTGACCTCCTCACATCCAGATATAACTCAACGCATTTAGCAGGCACTGTGAGCAAAAAGCAAAGGGCATTACAGATGCCACAGGAAATTCCGACCTTCATGCTTATTTGTTCAGGCATATTCTGAGGTTCATACCAATTGCAACAGAAAGAAATACTTGCATCATTAAGGAGTTTCACCAGAACCTTCTGGAATAACAAGCTTCATATTTTGAATAAAGTCTTCCAGAATTACGTTGACACAAATATGTGAGCTTAAAGCAATCCCTGTTTGGGACTCCAAAAGATGCATCTAAGAAACAACTACGGCCCCGACAGACACACATTTCCATGACACAAACATCATAGTTTTATAATGATTCTTTTGTAATAGGCTCAGCTCTTCCCTCAAACACCCAGGTCCCACCCTAATCTACACATGAAAGTGCAAAAGTATTTGCACAGCCATGCAAACACAAGTAAGAGTTAAGTTGACGAGAAGGCTATAGAGAAAACCTGAATAAAATTACATGGTTTAAAACCATGAATATGACTAGAAAAAATAAAATCTACAAAACCAATACCTAATAATTGTCCTTCAAAAAGAATAGATACAACAATTGATATTTGAAATTCAAAGAAGTACCTGTCATGGCAGTTGAATAAAGGAGAGCTTGAATTTTCTGCATCATAGACAGAGAAATTTTTATTCTGGCAAAAGATAACAAAATGGCTAAGCTATTAATGAAAAACAAACAAGAACTGATGAATGATATGGACAGGACTAGTTGTCAAGAAGGCTAATAAGATGAATGAAATAGCTATTTAGAAAAAGGAACTTGATACCCTTATGAATAGGGATGTCCATAGGGAAGTGATCCCCAGCCCCAAACAGGGCATATTCGGGAAGCAGAAACAGGGATGGGGAAACTGGAGAAATCCCCGATGGGGATCGGGATGGGGACAGAGACAGCACATCCCCGCCCCGCACCTCTCCCCCATTGGTTCTAGAAAATTCAGGCTCATCCGAACCATAGTTTGCTTTGATTGAGGTCGTTCAGGCCAGGGATACAGTCGGGTGGGGAGATTTGATCCCCGACAAACAGATTTTTGCTGAAAATGTTAGCCTATGGAAAGAAAATGTATCATTTTCATTAACAATAACAAGATAAGCAGGACAAGACAAATGGTGATCTGCAATCCATAATCCTGCCCTTCATATTAAATCCTGTACAAATACCTGATGCATGAATAGCATCCGGTTGCAGCTTCCCAAAGTCAATAAAGTGTAACACATTATTTAAAGATTGTGATAATCTGACCAATCACAATCATGAGGCTCATCATGTGTTATGTAAAACCAGAAGCTGGAACAATCTGTTAATTAGGGGAGAATGTATTCCCCAAATTCTTTTTCAAACTGCCTCGATTTATGCTGCTTGGGATATCCATTGATCCTCTTTTGACACATTACTTGATGAATAATGGCTCTCTGTGTATTACATAAAAATCCGGGTTTGGTAACTACTATCTCTATAGGTGGCATCTGACAAACCCCGTCCTCGTAGTTACCATTATTCACAAGTACCTAAACTTCCCTCTGACTGCCTTTCCCCAATCATAGTCTAAAAATGTTTGCAAGCCTTAATTTCCTTCTTATGCATCTCCCAACCATGACAACAAAGGAAAATGAACTGCAAAAGTTTAAGGAAAAGGGGTAAACTGCATGCTTGCTAAGCCTTTTAGGTGCGCAAAACCCGCTACCAGGCTTGTGTAGCCTCGTGAAACAAGCCAAAACTGCTACACGACCCACTATGTGGTCTCTGCCAGAGAAACATTTGGATTCTAGTTCCTTTTGGCTTTCCCGTTCCCCATTCCGGAGGAAGAATGAAAGAAAGGACATAAAGCCTACAGGATTTGCAAATGAATGTTGAGCCACCTTGAATAGTCAGGGGGAAATTGTAAAGTCAAAGCACCGTATGGTGATGGCAGAATGTATACAGGTAAACTTTGCTCATGCTGGTATGTGGGACAAAATGCATATAAATTACTCATAATCATGATAACCTTGGGACATTTCGGCATTAGGAAAAGTTCCTCAAATGCCATATGCATCTTCTGAAACTTCACAGTCTTTAAGCAGAAACTTTCAAGTTTTCTGCTTGGCTTACATCTACATCTGAGGCCTCCTCGACTACAGTATAGTTTGCAGATTCCCTCAATGCAATCGTCTTCTTGTCTAACTCTTCAACAGTATAAACTGCAAAGATGCAACAAACATGTCATTGGACAAGACAACAATGTCAATTTCAAGTGATGAAATGCACAAAAGAAATTCGAATTTGCAGTCTCAACTTTTGGCAATCCTGAAAATTCGAATTTACAGTTAAACTCCAGCATTTTCTGCTTGACGTACAATGCTGGAGTTTAACTGTATCAACAGTGGCTTTCTGAGACATAGCCAGTTTGGGTGGGATTGAATTTAAAGGAAGAGAAGTATGATTGCCTTCTATTTGAAATTCTGGTTCAGATTTCCACTTCAATTCCAATTCCCCCACATATGCAGAAAAACAGAAGCTGAATATCAATGTCATAATCTCTAAGAAGTAGATACATGAAAAGATGAACGTTTTGAGTTTGTTGACACAGTAACTGATGTGAATAAACTTTAAAAATTCCTAGCATCAAGATCTCAACTGAAACTTTGGCAACTTATCAAAAATGCACCCTCAGTGGAACAGTTTAACGAAGGCAAACAAGAACAAGCCCAAATACCAAAAAATCAAAACAACGATGGTGTTAAAATTAAATTGAAACAAGAATTTAAAGAAAATCGGAAGACAATCGGTAAGTGAAAGAAAAGTTAAAAGATTAGAAATGGAACAACATAAGAATAGCATTCACGCATTCACCAACGTGCCCTCAGGAAAATCATTTAAGGAAGAAAAATACAAAAGCATGCCGTCAGGTATCAGTTTGCATACTGTGTCCTCTCAAAGTACATTCACCAACGTGAAGCTAAAACTTTATTACAGCTTTGTCAATCATGACAGGTAAACAAGGCTTCACATTTTCATGGGGAAATTGACCAATCAGCAGATATCGGTAGAGCACATGATTGTTGAAGTAGTTTTTCAGCAAGACTAGAAAATGTCTTAGAAAAGGCCACAGAAACAATATATCCAAGTCCAGCATGAGAAAACGATACCAACTTGATCTTAAGAATCAAACTACAACAGTGAGGTTTCACCCACGTCCACCATTAGCGAGAGAGAGAGAGAGAGAGAGAGAGTACCACCACCCGCAGTAGCGTAGGCGGCAACAGCAGCAGAGGCGGTTAATGAGCCCCATAACCCATACTTCAAAAAGCTCCAAGGTTTCTTCTCATTGGATGGCGCAGAAGCTGCCGGATCACCGATATCAGCAGACGCAGAAGAAGAAATGATGGGTTTCTCCACCGAAGACGACGAAGAATAAGAAGATGCTAGCGTAGCCAATCTTAAAGAACACGAGGGCGATGCTTTTGACAGATCGAAGAGCAGCCTGGGCTTCCGAACAAGAGCAGCCAATGGTCAGCGAGAGAACGAAGAGGAGGCAAAAATTAGGACTAGGATTCTATTCAGGGCTTTGAGGGGGTTTCTGTGTTTTGAATGAACCACTCTTTTATGTTAAAAAAGGGAAATTGCGGCCCGTCGTTTTGAATAGTTCAACGTGCTAAGAAGATGCTACGCGGACCGCGACGCTCTATCATCATACATATGTATAAATCAAGAGAGTCTAAATCGAACTTAAGACAACCGCATCGAAACTATGGTTGATGTTTGAATTTTTGAAGTAAAAGGTACGCTCGTGCTTTTTTTAAATATAATTAATTACAACAACAATAACTCGGGTCGGGTACATGGATTCTTTGTTTCCACAAAATCGTATAATGTAGCATTCTATCAGTTAACTCAATATAAACGAGATAATTTTTTGTAGTTTTTTATAACACTTTTGTGGTGATCCTTCTCCTCTTTTAATATTTTAATAATTTAATTTTTCATATATTCTTACATAAACGACCTCTGGTTGTCTTTCTAAATGTTCAAAGCATCTTAAACGATTTTCTCTCATTTTATCTACAATTAGTGCTACATACATCGTTTGCACGTGATGATTAACTGCCTAATACTCAGAATCATAAAACATAGCAGGTCTAATTTCTGGTTTATAATATTTATCTTTTAACTTTAATAATATTTTCTTATCACACAATACCTGAGGTCCCTCTCCATTTTATCCAACCGACATTAATTTTATACGTAACATCTCCATCGATTTTTTCATCACTTTGAAAAAATTGACCCTAGGTATGAGATGTATTGTGTGTTAATCTTAATTTTTATGTCATCTAAAGTACTCAAATAATCAAACTTACATCTATATATTCTGTCTTTATTCTACTAAGTCACGAGCCTTTCTTTTCTAACGTTTCTCTCAACAGTTCCAATTTTATTTAACTTTTTCATTAGACGCATCCACCAACACAATATCATTTGAAAATAGATTACACGAAGGCACTTGATCTTGAATATGTTTTGTTAACTCATCATTGATCAATATAAATAAATATGGACTTAAAGTTGATCCATGATGTAACACAATATTAACTTCAAAAGAGTATCATTTCTTCACTAGTTCTCACACAATTTTTTGTACCATCGTACATCTCTTTTATAAGATTTTTATATGTCAATGAGATACTCTTTTTTTTCCAAGTTGTTCAAAGAACATCTCTTGCTATCCTATTCTAAGCAATATTATGTGAAGTTTTCTTATTTTAAAATATTTTATAAGATATCTCAATAATAGATCTGTTCTGGATGAATCCAAGATAAAATTTGAATATGGTGTTCCATCGCAAGTTATTCGTGTTTCGAAAGAGAGACGATTCAACCCCTAGCTGAACTGCATAATTTTGGCATAACATCTTAGTTTGTAGGTATAAATAAGTACATACAGATGTAGAGATTCACTCTCTCATGCCCAAACAGACCTCTAGTTGCTAATTTAATACATCAGAGTAAAGACTATATCTAAGAAAATATCCAACAAAAACCCGAAAAGAGTACTAAAAGGAAGAGGAGCTAGAACACAGGGCACCCCGGAATCATAATTCCGGGCTCAGTAGGGCATGAAGCCAAGGGACAGTGATCCAACTGAGTCCCCCACCACTTGATATTTCTGTTCCCCATTTGCAAAGCAAAGTAAAGCAGCACACCCATGAACGCAGTCCCTGCATCCAGTGCAGCTGACAACACATAATTGTACCTCTGCCACCACCTCTTCCGGTACCGGAAAACAAAGAAGTTGAATATAGTGCCGGTGATCAGCCAACTGGCGATGTTGGTAGGTGTTGCCGGGGGCATCCCTGCGAATCCGTAAAGAATAACAGGTATATTGATCAATTGGATCCATTTCTTCTCTGGTAAGAGCTTACTTAGGAGCCATACTGGAACAGGCAGCAGTGCCCCAATCAAGAACAACCAGACCAAGTTGGTGTACATGGCACCCGGGCCGAATAGCCGTCGGGGGCCAATCAAACCCCAAATTACAGAGGCATCAAAGGTCACTCTGTATTTTGGACATGTCCATGGGCTATCAGGATGGAGTGCTTCCACGTCACAAATGTTATCTACCTTGTCTAACATCCACCATGCTACCACTAGATTAACAGTGCCTGAAATTAAAGTTCCAGCAAGCTGCAAAAACAACAATATCATCATAAAACCTTATTAGAATAACGTCGAACTCTCTCAGTCAGGCTATTCATGGTGCTAAATTTACATGGTTGTGTGTGTGCGTATATATACACAATGTATACATGTATGTATTTCTTGCCAGTATCATACCTGAGCTGTGTACATGCATCTTGGTGGAATCTTCATGTAATGGCCGAGTTTAAGATCTGAAAGGAAGGACAAGGCATGAATGGTGCTGATTCTTCCGTAGATTTTGAAAAGCAGGTTGGCAATTGGCCTTCCGGGAAGTATGTATCCAATCATAAACTGGGCTATGATGTCATATCCAGGTTGCTGCTCAAAACCAAATTGTACGTCATATGTATGTATATGTAAACAGGTATATATGGCACAAGCGGAGGCAGCTAGCGCTAGCTCCATCCAACCGTCCAATCCGTAAGATTTTACTTTAAAGTCAAACATAACTTTGTCATACTTGACGGTGCTCGAACAGCTAGTTTGGATCTAGCTCTGTGCTCAGTGATTCTATATATGTATAGTATACATGTATCAGTTTTATTTGTTCTTTTTTCACGTGGATATACCTGATTTGTAGTTGCTTGAATGACACCAATGGGGAGAGTGATGAGGAAGGCCAAACCGAAGCCCAAGAGCATTCCCCACCAAGGTAATTGCACATCATCCTTCCATATGAATGACATCATGAGAGAGAGAACAATACTACCTACAAGGAGAACAAGGAACCACCATTGGGGGACCTCTTTGTAGTTCTTCATCAACCTAGCATGGATGTCCATTTTTGCATTGTACATGGCTGATTTGCTCTGTCTCCATATGTCACTGCACAACCAAAAAGAACAATTGTTTCGACACTTCTGTCGATAGAATTCGAAGATACGATACGGATACAACGCATTGACACGGTATGAGATGTGTATATGAGTATTACCTTCCATGAAAAAGAAGCACATGGGTCATGATCGCTGTGAATCTAGCGAACCCAGACCCAATTGATAAAGCGAAAAGCGGGCTCAGGTAGAGCTTCCCGTAGTTATCATATGCAGTGACATTCAGTTCATAGTTCCGAGTCAAGATCTTGTTAGTGTCATACTTGTGACCTGTTACAGTGAACAACTGACTCGAAAAGATAGGGAATTTTCTCGCGTCGTATGTGTTGAATTTCCAGTAGCAAATCGGGATGATTATGTAGATGAACATGATGAATCCTACAGCAATGTTTAGTATAGAGAACCATGGTGTAACTAGTGGACTGCCGTGGTATGCTGAGATGCCAGCCCAGTCTAGGGTGAATGCACCCACACCCAGTCCATGGTAGCCTGAGCCCACTTGTTGAGCGGTGACGCTGTTTGGCCAAGCCCAGCACACCCACGAGAAGAAAGTCAAGATGGGGAAGAGGTAGCCTGGAAGTGCATAGTACGCGAAGCTCGCCACCATGAACACCAGAAAGAACTGCATCCGGGTGAGCCCTTTTCTTCGTAGGTCATGCTCATGGAGTGCCCTGCAAATCAAGCAAACCAGATTGGTCAGGTTAGGAAGAGGATTACTTAAAACAGGTATCAATAGAGAAATAAGTATTAAAAACTGCATTAAAGTTTATCTTGTTTATCATGGATGTCAAATATGATTATTACAATACACACATCCAATCAGATATATATGGCCTCTAACTTTATAGATTTGTTAGATGTAATAAAAAAGCATTTTTGTGTTAAAATTAAAAGCAATCTATAATTGTATTAACAATCAAATGAGTCGTTTCTTAATAGACATATCAGAAAGTATATGCGTCTTTTGTTTTATAGTAGAATAAAATTGTGAATTCATGTCTAATACATTAATGTAGGTAGGGGGTGTGGTGTTCACGGTTTGGTTTTAGCCTTAACCTCGAACCAAACCACTACTTGTGGTTCTTCGTATTTTGAGAACTGAACCAAACCATGACATGATCAAAACCGAATGAACTGAGGGTTCTAATTCGGTATGAAACCACAGTTGTTGTATTGCAACATAGGGGTAACGATCGAAGTAGCAAGTTACCGTGGGTATTACCCTCCTGCCCAAAAAGTTTAATTTAATATCATGTGGTCAATGACAAACTTAAATATTAAACTGATAAAAACAAATACTACACTTGATTTTATCCAAAAGGCCAAGAAAAGTATGTCTTATTTGGTTCCCTTCAATGGTTCTTATAGTGCTCAATCCATCCTTCATTCTCATTCCCTGCTCAATACAAGACTAAAGCCTGAAGTTAAATACTTGGTTTGGTTCGTTTATCATAGTTTTGTCCCAGCACTAGAACCGTGAACCAAACTACTAATTATTTTCTTGTTAAAACCAAACCAAACCCTTCAGCATCTGTTTGGCTCGGTTTGGTATGGTTCTAGCGGTTTGGTTCAGTTTCAACGGATCCTTGAACACCCTTAAATGTAGGCATACTTTTCCTTGTGAAATCGGCCAGGTTCTATGTAATAATAAAGTAGCTTAATCAACAACAATGGATCCCAAGCACATCCTATGACCCAATGAGAATTGTGTTTCAACCAGCCAACCTGATCACCTGAACCCATACTAACAAGCCTTTGCCAAGGAAGATACGGACGAGGCCTAGGTTGGCGTTTGGTGGGTCAGTGTTGCGTTGTGCATGTAGTGGCGGATCTACGTTGATCAAGGGTGGTCTCGGTAGACATGGCCAGTTGGGAACCAACCCGGTGGTTTTAATTGGAACCTAATTGGGTCAGAACTAGAAGCAACTGAACCGGACCTGGACCTGGACCTGGAACCGAACTGCAGCCTCTCTTTATTCAGTTAGGGTTCCTCCTCGTGCGGAAGTGGAAATGGAACCACTGGGATCTAGGTGCAGATATGGTTCTTTGGACCGTGATGGCTACCACCCATTTAGTACTAAAGTCGAACATTCAAAAAGTAGCAAAAGGAAAGAAAGAAAAGACCATTCCTTCTCTCAACTCTTAAAGATAGCCTTACCTACTATTTCCATCGTAGATTTGATGAAAGTATCATTGGGAACCACTCTTGGTGCGCATCAACTTCATCATCGTGTCAAAGTGAAATGAACGGCTGACAGAGTACAAAGGAACCTTTTTTTTGTATTTTTGATTAATTTCTCATCAAGGTAAATAGGGACTGACAACAACTAAAAACCTAAATTTAGAATCTCAAAGTTCACCTGGCTAGGGAGGAACTCACAAGATGAAGGTCATGAGTTCGATATCCTGGGGGAGCACCATTATAAGCAG
The DNA here is from genome assembly GCA_036023115.1 of Brasenia schreberi. NCBI lineage: Eukaryota > Viridiplantae > Streptophyta > Magnoliopsida > Nymphaeales > Cabombaceae > Brasenia > Brasenia schreberi. The sequence continues at coordinate 10,131,949 of JAYKKT010000049.1, forward strand.
GAAACTAAAGCATTTGTAGATGCGTATAGTTGATCAGCTTGCCTTTTTTTTTTTTCTAGAAACAAATCCGTTTGGTTTCTCAACGAGGTTTAACTATTAATCAAAACTATTCATCAGTTGAAAACCTAAAAGATACCATCTTGATCGTAAGGAAACACCATACTTCAATTCAGTAGATAAAACACTTTAGAGACTACTATTCCCCTGGTCGACTTTAAAGGAAGGGTCATCTTATCCCATGTCACCACTAATAGCCTTTTATGACAAAACATTGGTAATATGTGTTTGCCCACACTGACACTGCTCATGTTCACCTTCAGTATTTCTTAGAAAAGTAGGAAAAATACTTTTATTATAATCATATTATTCAAAAACAATGAATAAACAGTATCTTATCTAATCTCTCTTTGTATATGTATATATATATTGAGGGAGGGGGAATGAAAGGTTAGAAGTCATTTTTTCAACATGTGGCACAATGCTTACATAAATGTGCCTTTTCGGATACATGCATAATTAGTCCATATGGTGTGGAGAAGTGAGAAGGCGATGGTGACAAAGCAAGAGCATCTGCATCTAGAGAGGACGATGCTTCGAAGAAGATAAAGATGATGATATGGGAGAACTTTCCGAAACCGGTGGTTCAGATGATGGCTGGGCCCATGCTACGGCCTTTTGTAATCGGCCACCGGCTATGGTTTCTCTAAAAAGGTTACTTTATATATATATATAAAGATAGAGAGAGCAGCATGTGTTCAACTCCATTCATACCTAAATTTACTCAAACATTTCTACTTTTTAATCGGTATAATCTACCATCGATATTTGAATTTAAAAAACAAATTATATCATTATGTATTAAATATAAATTATAAAAGGTATAATAATATAATTCACTTTTTAAAATTCAAATCTCATCAAATAATAAAAATGATTGAATATATTTGAGTATGGATGAGATGGAGCGCATCTCTCTCTCTCTCTCTCTCTCTCTCTCTCTCTATATATATATATATATATATATATATATATATATATATATATATATATATATATATATATATATATATATATATATATATATATATATATATATATATATATATATATATATATATATATGACCATCATGAGGACAAGCTGAACTTTATACTTCATTTAAGCAGGCAGTTTAATCAATCCATGTGAATTTTAAGTTTAAGCATCACTATTCAATTTGAGTCGTGCTTAACTTATCAAAAGGAGGCATTGCCGTGCATCTGAAAACCGAGAACTTCTCTCTCTCCTATGAAGATATTAGCAAGAGGTCAGGGGTCTACTTCTCATTTTAAACGTCATGAGTTTGATAACCCGGGCGTACATTGGTTTCGGCTTCTCCATTGTGCCATAAAAAAAAAAGAGTCCGAAATAAAGCAGATATTGATAAAGTTACCTAAAGAGGGAAACTTGGGCCAAATTGGCAGGCCACCACATTTCTGCTGGTTCCACCAAGTACCTCCTTAACAGTCCCGCCCATCCATAACCCAAAACCTGCCAATTTTTAGTGTCAGATAAAACAATATATGCTAATTACTTACATTTTGGAAATCTTAAAAGAAAAAATATTCTTTTTTTAACATTAAAGTGTCTCGTCTATTAAAAAATATAAAAAGATCTCAAAAATTGAAAATTCTTTGTCAAAATTTTCTTTCTAAAATTGAACGTGGTACCAAACTAGGGTTTAAAGAACGCTGCACATTTCTTGATAGTGAGTTAAAAGTAGAATTGGACTTTTAAAAAGAAAAAAACAAATTGGTACATCAACTTCATTTTAATACCTATGATTAAGAAAAGATTTTTTTGTTTTAGTTACGGAAGGATTCGAAGTCTTACACTCTCCCAGAGTCGAACTCCCTATCAGCAACATCCGCTGTGGGTAAAAAAGGGAAAAAACTTTATTTAGTAGAAAGCGACCCCTTTAATTTTCTGTAGCCGCACAAACGCGGTAGGAGCCATTGTTTAATTTAAGTCAAAGGACTGTCAAGCCGCGCAAATTTTTATTGGATAAAAAATTCAACAATATAGTGTCATACATCAAAAGGAAGAATTATAATATTATTTTTTGTTTTTTAATTACATTAGGTATACCATCAATAATTCTATGGCATTCCATTTAGCTTTCGAAGATTTTCGTGTATCATTAATTAATATTACGATAAAATAATTTAGGTACGATCTAGATCCAAGAAGGGAAGTAGAGTAGTAATTATACAAATGAATCAAATTCAATGTTCAACTTTTTTTCTTTTGGTACAATAGGGAGGTCGAATGCAGATGCACACCCCGGGCATTGAACTCAGGACCTTTAACTTTTAATTAATATTCAAAAGTTTCAATTTGCTGGCAAACTTCAAACTGGTAAGTTCTCAAACTTGGAGTATAGAATCATTAAGTTCTTCAAAGATAGAACCAGGAAGTCCTGACCCATGGAGGATGCGATTCTAAGTTCCAACTTGGAAGTACCTACAAAGGAGACAACCAAGTTTACAAGCTAGGCTCGACAGAGGTGGATTGGGTCAGACGTACCCGGCGGTCACGACAAAACCGGACTCTCAACTGACGGACAGGGACATGGATTATTGTGGCACCATAGCTCTCATGGGAACACACATTTCCCTCTCACCTACAGCTCTAAAGCACATCCATGGACCATTTCCAAACACCGGAAAGGGATAGGAACAATGGAGTTCCGGACCCCCCACCTTGTGGGAGTGCCACCACGATGATTTCCATGATGGCTTTTCTAAATCAACGGTCCAGATGATACATCGAGATCATCACTCCTGATGCAAAACGAGTCATGTGTACAAGACACGACACGAATCGAGATGCAGTACGACTTGGCAAAAGAAGTTCACAAATATTACAACAATACGGCTAGAAGACGGATCCCTTACTATTTTACTGCTAAAATACGTTTAGATATTTTCATACTGCAAAAGATAAGATTCATGCCCATTGGGATAAATTTCCGATGTTAAAATATCGTGTCTCTGTGATGTATCATGGTTCTGATGATCATTCAACGGAGAATGACTACTGAACCAGAAGAACGAGAGGGTACCTGTGTAGTGAGGACGATGAGGAGGCAGCAGACGAAGTTGAGGCTCTGCTTGTAGTACGCCTTCATCACGGTAATGGCGCCGATCGAGTAGGCGTCGCCGCCACCGTAGGAAACACCGCAATTCGCAAAGATGGTGATGATGACATGCTCCTTCACGTTGAATGGGCCGGGGTTGAGCGAGAACCGGTGTCCGAAGACGGAGACTTCTCTCTTCGGCAGTATCGCCGCCATGAACTTGCCCATCGGTAGCACGACGATCTGTGCCAGGATGGCCGAGATGGTGAGAGGCTGAGTCCGGTAGGTGAAGAAGGTATTGACGAACATGAGGAAGACGCAGGACCCGACGCCAAGGGTCCAGGCTCGGAATGTCATGACCGGGAGCTTTGGATCGTCGGTCTCCGGCACGACAAGCGCGACCTCCTCGACCGGGCACCGATCGGCGTCCAGCCCATTTCCCGCGGCGCCAGAGCCCTTGGCTTGGTTCTCTAAGCTCTCCATTATGGGAATTATATGAACCTTCCTCTTGGTACTGAGGGCATTTTAAGGAAGAAGAGGGAGGGGCGAGCGTGCGGATGGAACGTGCGAAGCACAGGTAGACATGGACAGTCTTTAAGCAAGCGAACAAGGACAGCGGCGTAACGCTTGTCCATATCTGCCAGCGTGGATCCTACGTGGACAAACAGCTGACGACGTCAACGTAAACGTTGAAAGGCTGCTTTACAAAAGAGAGAGAGAGAGACATCGGCTGTAATTGAATGTATGTCATGTGCCCGATGCCTCTTCATTGATTCAGATAAGAGCATTCTCTTTGTTTTTTGTGAAGGTACTTTTAATATATATATAAGAGATAAACTTTAATTTTTTTTTAAGATTTCAATTATTTAATCTTTAAGATCAATGATGGAGATTTTTAAAATAAAAGCAAATAATATACTTACAAAAATAATGAGACATCTTTATGCTTTTTAAAATTTAAACTATAACTATCGACTTTATCAATCCAACAAACAACAACAACAACTAAGGCTTTTCCCATACTAGACGGGGTCGACTATATGAATTCTTTGTTTTCACATAGTCCTATCATGTGCCATATTAATAGTTAACTCACAATAAGTTAGATCATTCTTTATTGTTTCTTTCCAACATTTTTGTGATCATCCTTTCTTTAGCCATTTTTCGTTTTCTTCATATTTCATTAAATAATCTTATAAACTAAGTGATACCCTTCTTTCCTAGAATTTTCCATACTTTTGTAAGAGTATTATATAGTCCTATAGATTTCTCAACTTTTATAAGTTTAAGAGCTTCTTTGACTTCATTCTTTTAGATAAAGTCAATACAAATTATGATTTATATACTTTTCTGAGTTGGTAAGCTCTCTCAAGATACTACTACTTATGTTTTGATTAAAAAGCTCACAACAATAATTTTTCATATACTTTTGATATCATCATTTGTCACTAAAATCCTCCCATCCGCATCTTTAATGCATCTAATAAAAATAAGATCTCTAGTTTCCTACACGTTAATTCTTTTGAGCCAAACTTCTTATATAAATCCTCTCAAATTTTGATTTTTATTTTATTAGCATCCTTTTTCACTTCTTTCTTCCTCTTCTTATAAGCCCAAGTTTCATCAGCTTTATTGGCATAATACAATTTATAACATTCACTCTTTACCTTAATTTTATCTTTCACTACTTCACTCCACTACTTTTAATACTTTCAAAATCTAGTTTTTCATACCTTCTTAGAGGTTCTTCTTTCTATATGTTTAAACCACCTTAAACGATAATCTCTCATTTTATCCTCTATTGGTGTCACATATAATTTATTTCTAATAACCTCATTATATATACGGTCTTTTCTTGTATGACCACTCATCCATCTCAACATCTTCATTTGTATCACAGACATCTTTTGTACATGATGATTAACTGCCCAACACTCAAAACCATAAAACATGGTAGGTCTAATATCTACTATATAATATTTACCTTTTAACTTTAATGGTATTTTCTTATCACAAAGAATACCTGATGCTCCTCTCCATTTTAACCAACCAACATTAATTCTATGTGTAATATCTCTATTAATTCTTTCATCACTTTGTAAAATTGTTCCTAGGTATTTAAAACTTTTCTTTTGAGGGATGCAATGTGTGCCAATTTTAATTTCTATGTCCTCTGAAATAACCAAATGATCAAACTTACATTCCATATATTCTATTTTTGTTCTACTACATCGGAAGCATTTACTTTCTAATGTTTCTCTCCATAGTTCTAATTTTCTATTAACTTTTTCTTTAGACTCAACACTAACACAATGTCATCTGCAAATAACATACATCAAGGTACTTAATCTTGAATGTGTTTTGTTAACTCATCAATCACCATTATAAATGAGTATTGACTTAAAGTTGATCCTTGATGTAGCCCAATATTAACTTCAAAGAAGTCTGTCATTTCTTCATGAGTCCTCAAACATGTTTTTGCACTATTATACATGTCTCTTATAAGGTTTATGTATGTCAATGGGATACCTCTTTTTTCCAAGGTTCTCCAAAAAATCTTGCAAGGTATCCTATCGTAGGCTTTTTCTAAATTAATAAATATCATGTGAATGTCTTTCTTTTTTACTCTAAAATGTTCCATAAGATGTCTCAAAAGGTGAATCGCTTCAACAATAGATATACGTGACATGAATCCAAATTGATTCTTTGTTGTACTTGATACTTGTCTTAACTTACGTTTGATAATTCTTTCCCACAATTTTATAGTATGGCTCATTAACTTCATACTCTTATAATTCGTACAATTCTTAATGTCTTCCTTGTTCTTATATATGGGTATAAGTGTACTCGCTCTCCATTCCTTGGTCATCTTTTGGTTTCTTAAAATTTCATTAAATAGAAAGTGATTTTTGTTTCTCGTAAGATTTTTCAAACTTCAATAAGAATATTGTCTGGTCCTACAGATTTACCATCCTTCATATGTTTAAGTGCCTCTTTGACTTCATTCTTTTGAATACATCGGTAGAAATTGTGGTTTATATACTTTTATGATTTGGCTAATTCTCCTAAGCTAATACTAACATATTTATTTTCATTAAAAAGCTAATAAAAATAGTTTTTCATCTATTTCTTGTATCATCATTTGCCACTAATTTTTTTTTATCCTCGTCTTTGATATATCTAACATAATTAAGATATTTAGTTTTCTTATCTCTAGCCTTAGCTATCCTAAAAATATCTCTTTCACCTTCTTTTGAGTTGAGTTTTTTATATAAATCCTCTCAAATTTCAGCTTTTGCATCTTAAGATTTGAATTTTTTTAAATGTTTAAACATGAATAAACTAATTTCTCTCTATCTTTTTCTATATATTAGTGTATAGGGGTAATCTAGTGTGGTTCAGAACCATGTTGCATGGAGATGACGAATAATCAACAACTCAAACAGATTGTTAAAATTGGTCAAATTTTGATGTTTTAAATAAATTTTAGCACATCAGTGCAATGAAGGAGGAATCTTAATTCTAATTCTCCTGCGGCTCGGCGTTTGGTTGATGAGATAAGCCCATAACACTGTAAGATACCGTAGCTTGTACGATCCTATTGCTTCTCTCTTTATATATATATAGTGGTAAATGTTTGCTTGCTTAAATCTATTTTAACATTTTCATCATTTGATCGATGAAATTAATTGATTGAGTTTTGAATCTAAAAAATATATTATACCATTATATATTAAATACAATTATAAAAAATACAACAACAAAAATTATTTTTAGATTCAAATCTCTATTATTAATTATGTCGATCGAACGATAAAAATATTTGAGAAAATTTAAGCAACATGGATCACTATCTCTCTCTCTCTCTTATATAAAATTATTTTTAGATTCAAATCTCTATTATTAATTATGTCGATCGAACGATAAAAATATTTGAGAAAATTTAAGCAACATGGATCACTATCTCTTTCTCTCTCTCTCTCTTATATAGCATGTATATATATACATATATATATACATACATATATATATATATATATATATATATATACATATATACATATATATATACATATATACATATATACATACATATATACATATATACATACATATATACATATATACATACATATATACATATATACATACATATATACATATATACATACATATATACATATATACATACATATATACATATATACATATACATATACATATATATATATATATACATATATATATATATATATACATATATATATATATATACATACATATATATATATACATATATATATATATATACATATATATATATATATATATACGCAAAACACCATCAACTTTTCTGAGCTAGGTGCCAACAAGTCAAAGAAATATCAGGAGAGGGTAGCTCCTTTCGGAGTCTGAAGTGAATATGGACATCAAAGGCTAAAACTGTACTTGAACATTATAGGTGTTATATGTAGATATAATAGTTCATGTACATACTCATTTATACTCAAATCTACTTAAAATTTTAAACTGTCTTATCATTGATATCGACGGTTGAAATTTTTAATCAAGAAGATAAATAATACCAAATGTATTAGATGCACTCTTTAAAAAATGTATAATAGTGCTTTTGTTTTTAGTTTAAACTCAATCATTAATCTTAATTATCAAATGGTCGAACTCTTCAAAGATGTTTGAATACCAACATGTGTCGGTATTTATCACATTATATATATAGTGGGAATTTAATAGCATTTGGATGTGTTATAGCCTTGGGATTCCGAGTTGACAGGACCATTTGACATCACTAATTTGGGGAAATCAACTAACACCTTGGATGCTAATGTGACAACTCTAAAACTAACTCAAGCTTTTATATATAGAGAGAAAAAATAGGAGCTGCTAGACTAGATTAAATCTCATTACTAAAAGACCGGGACCATTAGTGCAATTACACATAATGTGCAGATCAAGCCACCTGTCTATATTGACAGATAACAACAACAACAACTAAGCCTTTTCCCAGACTAGACGGGGTCGGCTAGATGGATTCTACATAGCCATGTTAGCAGTTAACTCAACATAAGCTAGATCATTATTTATTGTTTCTTTCCAATACTTTTGTGATCGTTTTCTACCTCTTTTAATACTTTCAAAATCTAGTTTTTCATATCTTCTTAGAGGTCGGCTATGTTGACAGATAACAACAACAACAACAACTAAGCCTTTTCCCATACTAGACGGGGTTGGCTAGATAGATTCTACATAGCCTCATCATGTGTCATGTTAGCAGTTAACTCAACATAAGCTAGATCATTCTTTATTGTTTCTTTCCAATAATTTTATGGTCATTTTCTACCTCTTTTAATACTTTCAAAATCTAGTTTTTCATATCTTTTTAGAGGCGATTCTTTTGATCTTCTTTCTATATTGGTATCACTCCCAATTTATTTCTAATAACCTCATTGTGTATACAGTATTTCTTTGTATAACCATTCATTCATCTCAACATCTTCATTTCTATATTGACTGATAGATTGATGATATTTAATGCACATAATGTATATTTAATATATATGATGTGTGATGTAGATGGGTGACTCGATTTTTATCGACCATGTGATTGCATGAACGATCCAATTATTCTAACAAAATTTGTGATGAAACCTAATCTAGCAACTCTCAATTTCTCTCTCTCTATGCATATACATATACATATACATAATCACACGGACAGTCTAATTATTCTAACAAAATTTGTGATGAAACCCAATCTAACAACTCTCAGTTTCTCTCTCTCTCTCTCTCTCTCTATATATATATATATATATATATATATATATATATATATATATATATATATATATATATATATATGTCATTGAATATACTTAATCGTATGGCAGACCTCATTGATCTTATCACTTATGTTTCATGCATATCATATGATATGTTGCTAGCTGCATCATTTGCTACGCGTATACATTACGATAACCATTTACGACCTTCAAATTTTTATTATTTTCAGGAAAAAAAATCTTTGCAGTGTGCTACTTTGAACCTGGACGCATACCATTGATTATATTTGTGGGAATGGACATCAATCTTAATGCAGGCTGATGAAAGCTAGCACTGTGAACAAGAAAGGAAATGATGAAATCACGAGTATATATATATATATATATATATATATATATATATATATATATATATATATATATATATATATATATATATATATATATATATATATATGTAGAGTTGACTGTGTGCTATTGATGAGATAATGTTTGGTGATAATGAAAAAGAGCGAGATAGTGGATGTCTTTGTTTTCTTTTGGTCACGCGAATGGATTAGAGTCTACCAAAATATGCAGCAGCAATGTATGACGTTCATGCATCTCCCCGTCATGCATCATCTTGGGGGCACAATCTTTGGTGACCTCTCCCCAACACCCACAGGAAGATCCCGCGTTCGGGTTAAGGGTTAGGAGCTTAGGGTCGATGCCTGTCAGAACCGAACCGATAGAAAATTAGGTTAGGTTCGGGTTGACCCAGATCAAAATCCAACTCTAGTTGAAACGTCTTAAATTTTATATATTTATATTTGTAAAATGTGTATTATATATATATATATATTATAAAAAGTATGTATCATATAGTGTGTATATATATATGTCTTAATGTATGATACACATACACGTGCACACAAACACACACATACAGATATGACTGGTTCCTAACCAGCCAGTGGTTCCAATCGGGGCCACTAATCGGTTGAACCTGAAATGGGTTAAACTAGTCCTGGAGTCGGGAACCACCCAGTTCGTTTCGATTTTCACCTTTTGTAAAACTAGAACCGGCGACTCCGAACCCCCTGTTTCGATATTTTTTAAAAATAATTCTTATAATTTTAAACTTTTTAATAAAAGATTACTGATTTGGGGGTTCTGGACTCAAATTGGAAATCCCCTGAAACTGGCGGTTCCAGGACCGTAACTGGAACCAGCCTTGGGGGTACCGCTATGGTCTATCGAAAACCGGACATGTCTACACATATATCTGTACGTGTGTGTATTTATGTATTGTGTTATACATGTAAACACACACACCCCAAACAGTTGTTTTGTATAGGGGTTGTAGCCGGGCTGATCTGGATTCGATCCAAACCTGACTCAGGTTTTCAAAATGGACACCTACACTAAATTGGTCTGGTACGGGTCTACCTGTTTTGTCCTAGACACCAAGCAACCTGACCCGTCAACCCAATTTACCATCCCAACATCTTCTAACACGATATTCACCCATGTCAATATTTTTTGAGATAGCATAGAACTTTATAGTTGAAATATAGTGGAAGTCATCATTCCAATAGATTGTTAAGCAACAATTAAAGCCTAACGATTAAAAAAAAACTCTGGACATAAAAGGGAGCCTCTTTTCTCAAGAAAAAAAATTCTCAACTTTATGTTTAGTACAATGAAGAGGCCGAAGCCAGATGCACGCCTCTGGTATTGAACTCATAACCTATGAACTTGTGAGTAGGCCCCCTAACCATTATAAGATCATTCACGTTTATCCAGACTCAGTCTCAGGAATCGTTTGTGGTTTGATCCATTTGGGCCAATTAATGGAGCCTGTCCTAAAGCGATATACTTTCCTTTAAGTTGAGATAAAACGATTGCCATACTTACTCGTATCATAAGTGTTATGATTAGGTTACCAAAGACAATTAGCAGATTGTTAGCGCTTAACCCTAATATAACGGTAGCAGGAATATAACTCGGATATAATAGATTTACAGTACTAACAATATGAAATTTTCATAACAAACTCTCCTACTTTAGGTTACACATAAAGAACTATAGACATCATACAAAAATTTAAAGAAAGTGCACCGTTAATTGGTTCACGGCTTATGATAGAAATTAGAATATGAATTTTTTATTCAAAAAATTAAGAATAAGAAAATGAGTAAAATGTTGGGCTGAGACCGACATTCATCCTTGTGTGTGTGAATGCCGGAGTTTATAGCGGAAGGTGTTGGAAAGATTTGAAGAGTGAAAAAAGGGGAAGAAGATGTAGACTGTGCGTACCTTCTTCCTCAAGCTGAAGGTTTCCGATGATGCCCGTCGAATTCTGGGAACCCTCTGTTGCCGATACAGGAACTTGCAGAGATGCAAAAAATGCAGCGGAAACTGTCGAGGGTGGATGATGAACACGAGGTTCCCACACAGGGGCTTGCACAGACGAATGCAGTATTTTTTCTGTTTCTCTCTGTATTTCTATATCACATAAGTGTCTGTATGTGTCTGCCTTTATAGGCAAGCTCCCCCATTCGTCGTGCTTATCCGCCTGTGGCTTCCCTCGTCTGGGAGCAGTAACGGACGGCCATTACCGGATTTTCTGGTAATGGTTATCCGTTACTAAATCAGGGCCTATCCTCAGGTAACGGACTGGATGGCCAATCTAGCTGTTACCTGAGCCGAGAATGGCCACATACTGTAACGTCTCTCACTTGGCCATTCGAGCCAAGTGTAATGACATACTGGTTTTCCTCCCACTTTCCAGGGGTTTTTCCTAGTTATGTTGATTCCTGATTACTATTGCAATCAGAACCTATTGTTTGGTTATTTCCCTACACAATAAATCATCCGTTGTATGGTTATTTACCTATACAACAATGTATATCCGTTGTATTGTTATTTGCCTATACAACAATCAAACATATCTCAAACCCATGTTTTCAACATGTTTCGAGAAGAGTTCCTCTGTTATGCCTTTTGTTAAGGGGTCTGCCAACATTTCTTTTGTTGGCATGTATGAGATGGATATTTCCTTTCTCATAACCATATCATGAACATATGGTATTTTACCATTATATGCTTGCTTTTCGAGCAATCTGCTCCACTCTTAATAAGAGTAATTGCAATGCTATACAACCCTGTTTCTTGCATGCCCAAGAAACAACACCAAGCTTCCTGTGTATGCAACGCTACACAATCCTGTTTCTTGCATGTCCAAGAAATAAGACCACCTCCAAATAAGAATATTTGACCTAAGGTTGATTTGCTATCATCTTTGCTCCTAGCAAAGTCAGCGTCTAAGTGTCCTATCACTTTCAGTTCATTTGCTTGAAAGCACAGTTTCAAGTCCTTTGTTCCTTTCAGATATCTTAGAATCCTTTTCACAACTACCCAATGCAGCCAACCAGGATTACTTTGATATCTACTGACAAGACCAACAGCAAAGCTGATATCAGGCCTTGTACATAATATAGCATACATCAAGCTGCCAACAGCTTGTGCATAAGGAACATTAGGCTTATCGTCTCCTTCACCAAGACAATCAGCCTTACTCAATTTCACCCCTTTTGCAACAAGTGTATCTGCAGACTTGCATTCACCCATTTTGAACTTCTATATATCTCTCTTGACTCAGGCATAAGAGTCTAGATCCCCTATCTCGAGATATCTTTATACCAAGGATATAGGATGCTTCCCCCATATCCTTCATTTCGAACTTGGAGTTCAACCATGACTTGGTTTTGACAATCAACTCATTGTCGTTTCCAGTCAACAATATGTCATCTACATATAATGATAAGATGACAAAGTGGCTCCCACTGTTCCAGACATATACACAGTGATCAAGTTTGTTAGCCACAAACCCAAGTTCTATAATGACATTTTGAAAGGTCAAATACCATTGGCGAGGTGACTGTTTCAGGCCATATAGGGATTTTTTGAAAGGTCAAACACAGTGATCAAATACCATTGATGGACCTAAATAGATGGTTGGCCAGCTTAACATCTCTAATGTTGTTGCTTGATGATCAAATATGAGTGTACTTTCTTCAAGTCGACTTATCCTTTTTGGGTTTATCGAATCCTTTGTATGAGGAAAAAAAGGTTATGCTTCAAAGTTAACTTACAAGGCAATATTTTTATAAAAAAACAAAGATTAGATATGAGTGATAGAAATGAAGATATTGAGATTGATGAGTGGCTACACAAGAAAATACCATATATATCTATAATGAGGCTATAATACCAGTAGCTGACAAAATGAGGAAAAATCATTTAAGATGATTTGAACATATAAAAACGATCAAAAGAAATTCTAGTAAAAAAGTATGTGAAAGTAGATTGTGAAAATGTTAAAAGAGGAAGAAAAAGACTATAAAAGTATTGGAAAGAAACATCAAAGAATGATCTACCTTAAGTTGAGTCAATTGCTAGTGTCATCTGGCATGGGAAAAAGCTTAGTTGTTGTTGTTGTATGCTTCAAACTTTAAGGAAATCTGTTTTTGTGATTTTCAATCAAGTGATTCACTGTACCAAACAAACTCAAACCGATTTCGGTCAATTTGTTAAATTGTTGGTCATTTTTTGTAAAATCTTCTATTGGATATCTAACTCAAATAACTTAAATGGATCAAAATACGGGTTTCAGGGTTTGGTATGGGCAACGGGCCAAACCCGGCCCGTTGACAGCCCCTAAAACCCAGGCGAGTTCACCTTGAATATTCACCATCAGTTACAAAATGGAGATCGTACCGGACCACACGAAGCTCTGGCAAAAATGCACTGGCCTTTCCGTGGGAGACGGACCCTGTTGTAAAAGCAAAATGGTGAAAACCTCTCTCCCTCTGTGTGTGTGTGTGTGTGGTTGCAGACACTTAACCTTGGTTATTTGCTGGCCCACAATACTAGGCACGAATTTGCTGCACATTACGTAACGGAACGGAATCCAGGGTCAATGATACAAAGTAAAGAAAAGTAGCTAACAAGAATAAGTTGAATAATACTGAATAAAATTCACTGTTCCGTCGTACATTCTCAATAACTGAACTGAAAGCATATACGATTTGGCATTCACGTGCAAGCGTTTCGATTTTTTTGAACAAACCATCAGATAACTCTAATATATTTTGAACAGCGAAGCTTCTAGTGAGGTAATTAATTGATATTATATTGTCTCCTTCTCCCCTTAAGTTACATAGCACAAGTACGCAGCCATTTTTAAAGATAATACCCTAAATCCGAGACCATAAGCAAGATGCAAGCCTCATGGCGTCGAATTCATGATCTTCAGTGAGTATGGCTCGTGGTTTTTATTTACCGTTAAAAGCCGTGGCAGATCTACATTCAGCTGAGGTGAGGTTGGTGTTCATTCCACAATCTGGAAAATCAACTTAAAGTCTATAGCTATTGCGGAAGTCATGGGCTATATAATACATAATTTTTCCATCCAAATTTTGAAAATCAGCTTAAAGTCCATAACTCATGATGAAGAGCCCAACCAAAAGGTTATTTACTAGGCAAATTGTTACTCAAGTACATGAATTGAAAATTTGATAAAAGGAACGGTGTTTTTGGTGCACCAAGAGCCAAAGGATAATGTAAGTATCTCGTTCTTATCAATGCAGGTGATGTACGTAGAAGAACATGCATACTCAGAAAGACTATAGATGGTGCTAAAGATGATCGTTCTTGTTAGAGGATCGGAGCTTTTATTAAAAAGATTATGCATTAGATACAGGCGATCGATCGACTTACTAGTTAACGAAAATACAGAGAGGAGCTACGAACAAACATCGAAAAGCCAGGCTCAAGATCAGGAAAATTATATTACAGAGCAAGCATTAGGGTTCTCATCACTGAATATCTGTAGTGGATACGCGTATTCCATGTAGTATCTTGGTGGTGGCCAGTACTCGCTCTTTTTTACGTCACTCTTCTTCTCCTCTTCACCTCCTTTGCTTTCTTCGTCATCCTTCTTCTCTTCCTTCACCTTTTCTTCCGCTGGCGGCGGAGGTAGCACTATTGTCGCTTGCTTTCGTGTTTGCTTGTAGACGTAATCCACTAGCTTCGCTGGATCTACGACTCCTTTCACTATGACTTTATCGTTCAGCAAGTCTGTCTCTACAGATTCTACACCTGTAATTGCGTCTTTAGGTGTTAAAACCAAGCCATTTCATATGGTATCTAATGTCCCACACGCTCACATCACACTTCCGTTTGATAAAGAAAGATGCATTCATATCTCTCTCTCTCTCCATCTATCTATATATATATACACGCGTGTATATATATGTGCATAAGGGTGGGTGCATGTGATGTGTGTATGAGTTGTGAGAGAGACTGTGAGAGAGAGAGAGACATTTAATCTTGTGTATACGCCTCTGGACCACTTGGGCACATGACTCGCAGTGCATCCGAATGCTCAAGACGATGGTGACGGCTACAGACTGTCATATATACAAACCACACAACATCACTTGTTACCATCAAGTAATGTGCAAAACAAAGGCACAACAAATACACCAATAGCTCCAAAATAAGCATGCACTCTTTCTCAAAAAAATGTTGCTCTACACCTCTCTCTCTCATCGGCTAATTCCTTTATTTTACTTATACCTTTTCAATATAATACGAAAGGCAATAATTATTCAATTGACTAATTTTAGCATTCCATCATCATCTCGAGTATCATAATATGATCAAATCTCCAACTCATTATTAATTAGGTTACTGACCATGGGTATACAGTCGGGTCAGGCTCAATAAGATCATGACAAGCTATGGTCCAGTTGCCACATTTTCTGATCTTTTTTTGACAAGAGTAGAACAAAAGTTACAGCAAATCCTGCCCATCGATTTTCTGATCCAAAGGTCCAACCACCACCATAAATGAAGCTCAGACAACAAGCAACGAACATCCCATCATTTAATTTTCGTGGCAATTTATTTCTGGAGTGCCCGAGAGAGAGGCATAAAGTGCAACAAAGTAAATTTCAAAATCAATTGCCTTTTCTTCTGTTAGAGTAGCAGCAGTTGCACTTAGAAAGGAGTGGTCGACATCAGCAGTAAATTTCGTGTAGCACGAAGATTGTATGAATCATCTACTTAAATTAACCCGGCGGTGCTTTTTACTCAAATTAACACGAAGATTGTATGAATCATATATATATATACTTAATTTATCTATTATTCAGTCTATGCATGAAGAAGAAGTAAAGAAACGTTTGCGTGTAAGAGAGTAAAGGAGTAAGGCCGACCTCTTCTTTTTTCTCCTCGGGCTTGGGCTCCTCCTTCTCTTCCTTCTTCCCCTCTTCCGACGGCTTCAGCAACGGCGAGAGGATCTCTGCCTTCTTACCACTCTTCTTCTGAATCCTTTCACACACCTTCACTGGGTCTGCCTTCTTTCCTTTCACCACCACCTTCCGAGATTTGCTATCTGTGCGCACCTCTTCCACACCTGTACATCATGCATCAAACTCAGCACAACCACGCACAATTTGATCTCAGTTACAAATATGGAATAGACCAATACTTTTAAGCAACTTAGCAAATCGATCATGTTATGCACATCAATTTTTTATCCCAACTGATTTAACAACCAAATTCTTGATCGAATTGTACCGACGTGCTCTTCACCCTTTATTTAATATGTATGAAAGATTCAGCAATATTAATGTAAAATAGTTTCTTTCTTTTCTCGCAAAATGATGGACAGTTAATATGGTTCATAGTAATTCATTAAGAAAAAAAGACTAAATTACCATTTTAAGGGAACTTAATATGTATATAGATATATATTAAATAAATGCTTTTAAAGTTCATTAAAAACGCATAAATAGGTTCACAGAGAGAGAGAGAGAGAGAGAGAGAGAGAGAGAGAGCCCCAGTCGATGCACATGGGCGTTGCACCATAAAAGAACCAAACAATGGTCCTTGAAATGTACTCTACTAGTACTGTAGTGACCTGCAACTATCGATAAGGCAGACTCCCAGACCAAAAGATGTGACCAGACCGCGCCCATCTAAGAAAATTAAGTTCACAAAAATCATGAACTTGGCCACTTTTCCCCATGACACCCAAATGGGTTAAACATCATATCCAACGATCCCCAGTAGAGCTGGATTCCAACCCTTTCAAATGAAACCTTTTGGACTTAAATCTGTGTGTTTTGCCTAGATACTTACATATTTATTAAGAGTCACTATACTAAATTATGGACCACATATATCCTTTTCAACCTTACCTTTAATGCCATGAGTAGAAAAAAAGAAATTTTACTGTGCCAAAATTGATCAATATTACAAGGAAAATTCCTCAAGTGGTAGGAAAATTATTGGCCAAGAATTCGAGGGTAAGATAAAAACAGTGATTTTGTTAACGTTACTTTGGGGAAAGGAAAGAGTGTCCGACTCATTGAACAGCTACCAACCAAAACATGCATGTTTTACAATAAGAAGAGCCAAAGAGGAATTAACCGAAAGGTGGTGGGTGGCACTCCGCCTGGCGTTTAAGAAGGCAACGGTTAGTATACTTGTCTCAATAAACAGGATTGGAAGAGCCGAGCTAACCTTGCTCTAACATATTCATGAATGGCTCACCCTCCTTTTTATGATCCCAACTTCACCAAGCTTAGAGAAAGATTTTCTTCAAATCTTCTTTTCTTGAATATTAAGAGAACAATGCATGCTTATAGAACAAAAACGAGCTCGGTTCATTGACGAAGTTTAAAATTAGAACATAAACTAACCCATTTATACTGAAATAATGCATATGTTTATAGAACAATCATCAAGCAAACAGGAAATTAACCAGACCGATGGTCGCTCACTACAAGGTGTTTCCGAATATAAAATTGCATAACAAAGTAAAAAAAAAGAAGGAAGTAACTATATGATAATTATTTCCTATTCGTTGATCTAGTACTGCTGATGTTTTCCTTGAAGAGGGAGTAATGAAAATTAGAGTAAATTTAAAAATAAGAACCTGGAAAGCCTCTGAGGGAACGTTGGACCTTCCTGGCACATCCTTCACAATGCATATCAACCTTCAAAACTATCTCTGGATTCTCCTCTTCCTTCTTCCCTTGTTTCTTCCCTCCATTACCATCGTCCTCTTTCTTCGCCCCTTCTCCTTCTTTCTTCGGCTCCTCCTTTTCTTCCTTCTCTTCTTTCTTTTCACCTTGATCTCCTTCCTCTTTCTTCTCCTCTTCTTTCTTCTCCTGTTTCCAAAATCCAGAACCGCGTCCAGGAAAGGAAGAAATAATGAGAGAATATGCATTAACTCAAATTAATCTTTTGAACAAATGTGTTATATTGGAGCTTACTAAGCAGAATTTTACATTCACTACTCTCACACACAGTCACACAGATGAGCCAATATGTTATTCTCTCAAAAGTCTAAAATAAGATTTTATCTATAATATTTAAACAGAAAAAGGATAAGCATGTGGGAATAAGTAGGTAGATTTCATGAACATTTGGAAGGCACGAAGATATTAAGGATTATTCTCTAAAAGGGGAGATTCAGAGAATCCAAAGAATTTAGAAGAGAGAGAGAGAGTACTTCACCCATTTGCGAGATCGCACAGCAAGATCTCACAGAGAGAAAGAGAGCTGAATCCTCGTCCTGGCTGTTTCGTGTTTGGCGAAAAGTACGAAGCCCTTCCCTTTTATACGACGTCGAGAGGATGAAGATGAAATCGAAACCAAAGGAAGAGGAAAAAAAACACTAAACCTTGGTAATTCCTTCGACGTAGTAATACGGACAACGGAATTACCAATACGCCCTTCCGATTGACTGTCCCTACGTCATCCTCTCACTCCCCTCTTTGAAGCCTTCATCTTTTCGGAACCGAGTATCCTTTAAAGCCTTCAACCACTAAATATTTATTTATATACGACCGTTGCAAAGATTTTTTCTACGATTTTCCCAAAGGAATATTCATTTGTTTAAACGAATTAAAAAAATATTTAGGTTTTTTTAACATTGTAATTAAACTCTTTTTGGTAAAAGCAGCCACCAAATTTGATGAATGGCGATGCGCGAGGTCCGCCTCGTCCTTTTACAAGCCTTTTGTTTTATTCCCCTTAAATGACTTTTCTACCCTTGGTCCTACACCATATGTTGGATTTTGGATCTATGTTTCGGATTCAAAGAATGACATACTAAGACTTAAATGTCCAACCATAGTTTCATTTGGATCATCTTTTCATCGTCTCTAGTCTATTTTCAGGTGAATCTTGATCGCAAGTTCGACTTGGCTTACAGATGGCCAAATCTACAAAGTGATGAAATAAATCGGCAAGGCTAATTTCTGCTTTTATCCTGGTTAAGTTCTGTAATCGGGTGGGTACTTGCAGTCTCTACCCGAACCGAGGAAGGGGGTTGGTATTCTCGCAATATTTCGTTAAAATAAGAACCATTCTGGATAGTCGGGTCCCTATCTGCAAAGTTAGGTCGCTGCACGCGTACAGCGACTGTTCGAGCAGCTGCTCTTGGTTTTTCTTAGTGTAAATCATCAAAAAGGTGAGAGAATTTACATCTTTGTCGAAAAGACATGCAAAGGTGAAATTCCGGCCGTCTCCACTGGGGCATAATAAGACAAACATTCGTAATTTCGAAATTGTGTAAATTAATGAGGTATCAATTTAATGAAACATATTATGAAATTATGAGAAAAAATTATCGAAAGTAGTTTAAAACAAGTATAAGAATTATCGAAAGTAGGTTAAAACAAGTATCGAGTAAAACAAAAAAACTAATTTTGATTCATGTTTAACAAATCTACTTTTAAAACGATTTACCTAGTGAAACGTCTTATTAAATATTTTACAGTAAAAAAATCTTTACATAATATTTATTGATCTAAAAAAAATTTCATAAAGTGCTAAGATATATTCTTTGAATAACCTTGAAAAATAGAGGTATCCTATTAACACACATAAATCTTATAAGAAACATGTACGATGATTTAAAAACATGTGTAAAGACTCGTGAAGTAATAACAAACTCCTTTAAAGTTAATATTGGATTACATTAAGGATCATCTTTAAGTCTATATTTATTTATATTGGTTATTGATGAGTTAATAAAATATATTCAAGATGAAGTATCTTTGTGTATATTATTTATAAATGAGATTGTGCTAGTTGATGTATCTAAGAAAAAAGTTAATAGGAAATTGGAACTAACATTAGAAAGTAAATGCTTTCGACTTAATAAAAAATAAAGATAATAAGTAGAATATAAGTTTGATCATTTGGTATTTTAGAGGATATAGAAATTAAGATTATCACACATTGCATCCCTCATAAGGGAGTTTTAAATACCTAGAATCAATTTTTTGGGGTGATGGAAAAATTGATGGAGATGTTATTATAGAATTAATGTCGGTTGGTTAAAATAGAGAGATGCATCAAACATTTTATGTGATAAGAAGATACTATTAAAGTTGAAAAGTAAATATTATAGAATAATAATTAGACCTAGTATGTTTTATTATTCTGAGTATTGGGCAATTAATCATCAATATGTACAAAAGATGTTTGTAAAAGAAATGAAGATATTGAGATTGATGAGCAGTCACACAAATAAAGACGGTATCCATAATGAGATTATTAAAAATAAATTGGGAGTAACACCAATAGAGGATAAAATGATAAAAAAATTATTTAAGGTAAGACTACTAAAGGACGTTATCGTAAGAAAATATGAAAAACTAGATTATAAAAATGTTAAAAGAAGAAGAGGACGACTTCAGAAATGTTGGAAAGAAATAAATAAAGAATGAACTAGTTTATATTGAGTTAACATCTAGCATGACACATAATAAGACTTATGAAAACAATAAATTCATGTAGCCAACCCATCTAGTATGAGAAAAGGCTTAGTTGTTATATATATATGTATATATATATATATATATGTATATATGTATGTATGTGTGAACCTTACCAAAGTACTAGATAAATGCATTAGCTCAAGTATTGTGGTCTAAGACTTGGGAGTATGGTATTGATTTATGGGTGTTAATGATTCGGCGGTTTTACTTAAAAGCTGACACTGTAGTTGGGCGCCGTTAGGGCGAGGATTAGATACGAGAAGAATGGAGTCATTCTCGTAGCAGTCCTGAATCTGTTGATCCATATGATCCAGCCCGACCCGATCCTTCTACATCCTTTACCCTTGGGTTGCCAACTTCTTTTTCTTTGGATGAAATGGGTTAAAGAGTTCAGCTATATGTAACACAAGCCTTGGTGATTTGGTGAATTTGAACTTGAAAAGTGAGTGAATTTGTAACATAAGCCTTGGCCGTTGGGGGCAAGCTGTGAGGTGAGGGGTCCACCTTTAATTTTTTTCTTTTTTTTAATATTTTTTTCGCTCTCTCTTTTGCTAAAGAGTTAGAGAGCATGAGGGTAAAGATGAAAGGATTTTTTTCCTCATATTGAAAACGATTAATGGTTGGTTGGCTTTCTGCAATATTTTTTTTGTGTTTTCTTTTTGAAGAGTTACAAAAAGAAGTATGTTTTGTGCCTGTGAGAGGTCTTCTGTGCTTGCCGAGGTTTCTGGGAATGTTCATATACCAAAGAATGAAGGCCAAGTGGTTCTTCCGGCAGCCAATTACTTTATCTCGAGATGGTACTTTTCAAGGTAGTCGGTAATTTTTTTTAATCATGTAAGATCATATAACTTTTTTGTTTTGGGAGATCCATTTGTTTGTTTGTATTGTTCTTGTAATGTGCTCTCTAATGAGCCTCTTTTACTTGTTTGATGAACCAAGTTTCTATTTTTGTTGGGAAAAAAAGCTTAGATAATTTGGTAATTCATATGCATTTTTATATGTTTGTTGGTTCTTGAAAGGTATGATGGTAATACAAGAGATAATAGTAAGTTCTTCAGTTAATATTTTGAGTGTCATCTCATCTTACTGTGTAGGGTTCCTGACATACGTGGGGTGCCAGGCCTTGTGTCCAGTAACAGATCCAGAAATTTGTTTTGGTTGAGGTGAACTTGAGGTTCTAGTAGAGCATGTTTAATTTTTTTTAAAAATTTAAATACTTAATTCAATATTTTCTAAATGACTGTCTCACCCTTCCACAATGTGGATCAGCCACTGCATTTGTCATACTTAGAAGGGTTGGCAATGTATAGGTTCTTACTTGTGATTGTCCTTGATCTTGTATTATATTAGCATTTAACTTCATTGCATTTTGTTGTGTGGTGAACTCTTGCTGCGATACGAAAGTCTATAAAAACTATTAACGTAGTAAACCTGTGATTTACACCATAATGCTAAGATATGCCGTGAATTTACGACTATGACAGCAACTTGTGTGCAGTCTAATTAATGAAAATGAGAAATATCAAGAAATTGAAAGAAGATTAACCGAAATAATTAAATAATTAACACTCATAACCAGACCTGTCCACACACACATATATAAATCTTGTTCCTGCAAGCATGTGCCTTGATACCAACAATCTTACCTTTTTTGAAGGATAAAAGTATTATATAGTTGCTTCTAAATATTTTTGTAGATTTCTAAATCACACTCATACTCTTAAAAAGTATATATTGTTACAAGTTTATAAATAAATAACACCCAAAGCATTAGCTTGACGATAGAGCTCTCTGGTGCCGAGTCGTTGGTGGCGAGATCAATTCCGGGTGGTGTATATATGCGATGTGTTAGGCTTCATCCTCTCATCTTAACCAAATATGTGTGTGTGAATTATCGACATATTAAACGTCTGCTGACAAATAAATTTGCATCAACTTGCCACTAAATCTTTGAACGTCCAATTTCTGTCTCTCACAAGGTAGATTTGCTCAATCTATGTGCTGAAAAGTTGAAGGAAAGTTGCAGAAAAAACTGAAAAGTAATTCTGAACTGCTACTTTTGTTTCTCTTCCAAGTGGATCTTCATCAAGCACTACCTTCACTTTAGCCTTGGAAACACAAGCAGCAAGAAAACAGCTATCGAAATAAAATCAATATCTCTGGATTTACGAAACCCATATATTATCCATCCATCAACTTGATTGATAGAAGTCACTGCGACATCATTCGGCCCTTTATATAGTTGAGGCCAAGCAGAAATGCTGTAATTGCAGATATCGATATCGTCAGATGTATATATATATATATATATATATATATATATATATATATATATATATATATATATATATATATATATATATATATATATATATTTGTTGGATGGAATTGATTTTCAAAATAAGATTATAATTGATAAATTCGATAAAGTTACCGTTTGTTGTTGGAACCCTAAGACAATCTTCTTCTTTTTTTATTGCAAAGGTTACACATGATTCTTTATATGTAACTATTATAATAACACATGATTAGACTTTATGAAAATAAAAAATTCATGTAACCGATTTCATCAGTATGGAAAAAGGATTAATTGTCGTTGTAGCATGTCATAAAGAAGAGGATAAGAATTTATTCAATCACATAATTTGAGTCTCTAGACTATGATGCCTTGATCGCAATCTATTTGATTGTATCGAAGAAATTGAAATTTTCCTATTGGGTCAAGTCAATTTTAGGCAAGCAGATCGATTATCATAATAAAAAGAATGATTCTAAGATGATTCGAAGTTCTTGAAAAGTACTTAAATAAATCTGATTTGTTGATAGCCTTAACCTTTGACCAATCAATCAAAAATTGATTAATACGTAATTGATTGAGAAAACCGTTCTTTCGTTCAGAAATGGAATGCTGCAAATGCTCTTGAAATTTTTTGGTTCCATTCGACCATTTGTATTTATATATATTAGTATCCAGATTCATCGATCTCTTACAGTAGCTTGCCACACAAAAGCTAAGAGATTTCGTTCTGTTCGATCATCTATTTAAGTTCAAAAGCCTTCAGAACGTATATGAGAATATGATGAATATATCTTGCACAAGGAGTCATGACTCTCCTCGTTATGGTGTTCTTGAACCTTCAAGTGAGGTCATGAGTTCAATATGCTGAGTGTGCACTTATGGCAGGTAATCTGCTTAACCCTTTTGTCAATTGGAAGAAGGAAAATATAAATGCAAAACCACTTTGATGCTCATCGATTGGTTCAGCTGATTCGTTTGAACCGGCCGATTCAACGTGAAAAAAGAGCAGCTTTTGTTGAATGAGATCCGTTGGAGTTTGATGTAGAACCTGGTTCACTATTTCATAAAATTTCACGTACCCGATTTGAATGAACGGGTACCAATCTAATATTGTTCAGCTTTAAAGAGGCCTTCTTCGACATATATATAAAATTTCACGTATCTGATCTGAATGAACATGTACCAATCTAATATTGGTCATCTTTAAAAGAGGCCTTCTTGGACATATCTTTAAATGATATATATATATATATATATATATATATATATATATATATATATATATATATATATATATATATATATATATATATGTCCTTGAATTTCAATCGTTCTTCTGACTTGTCGCACGGTTGGATCTTTAAAAATGTTTCAATATTGATGGATGTATGCAGTTGCCACCTTCTCCCTCTCTCTCTTGATATATATATATATATATATATATATATATATATATATATATATATATATATATATATATGTAAAAAACTGATGGATCAAATAGAGGAATTTTTTGTACTATGAACTACGTACATCCTATCGTACAGTTTGCATGGTTGGTTCTATCTTTGTCTGTTTCATCCTTTGTTCTTCGTTCCCAGCAACGCACTGGATACTCAAAGAAACTACTCAATAAACAAAAGAACTTAGATGATTGAAGCAATTGAACAACACGGCAGTGCGTCAGCCAAACTAAGACTAAAGAATTATCTATCCTCTTCAGAAAGCGAGTTTAAGGATAAGGTAAGTTTTGACAATTGTGAGACTGATCGTAGACCTTCATCATCATTTTTCAGTGAGAATTTTAACATTTATTGCTCGGGGGAAGTCATTGAGAGGGAACAAGCATTGTTTAGTTGTACGTGTTTGTCAAAAAATTTTCAAGATATACATGGACTTTTTAGTGGTGTCGCATTTTCTTTTCTTCAAAATTAACGTCAGCTAAAGCAAGCAGATACAAACCCAGAGATGAGAATGACTATTCATGTCTGAATTATGTAACATGGGAGTGTAATTAAGATCCATCAGCTTCCATTGGGATGTCATCGATTTAATAATGCAGGGCACTTTAAGACATTCGAAAAAGAGATGTGGGACATTTGAAAGGAAACATGTTTTTTCTGTGTATACTTAAAAGCAAATCTAAAATTATTATAAATTGAGACAATGATTACTGAAAAAAATGAGAAAATAAAATACAAAAGCAATGTTTTTGTCCAATTGTTTCTATAAGGCCTTTCAAATTACATCTATATGATTAACCCAATACCGATAAAAGTTTTCATTTGGATTCGGTCTTTTTGTTTGTTCGTTTCGGTTTCAGTTTCAGAAATAAAAAAAGCATTATACCTCATTTTTTTCTTTTACCCCTCCTCACCCTCGTGGTCTTTGCACTCGGTTTCTCTCCTTTCTCTCGTACCTCACCATTAGTCCCTCTCTCTTATCTTTCCCTCACCTTATTGGTGCTTACTCTCTTTTACAACTTCCTCTCTCGTCGACATCTCCTTACCTCCCTCCTGTTTTCTCTCACTCTTTAAGCAGCATTATCTGAGATTATCTCTCTATTTATAGTTTTTTTTCGTATTTTTTTAAAGAAACACGCAGAACACTTGTCTATCTTCAAAAAAACAAGTACCTGATGTGGAGGGATGTACATGGAGAGGAGATCCCCGATCTTCCTGTGGGGATTTGCCACGGGGCAGATTTGATGAATGGAAATGGGACGAGAATAGGATTGGGAGAGGAAGGAAATTCTCGACGAGGATTGAAACGG
The DNA here is from genome assembly GCA_036023115.1 of Brasenia schreberi. Classification (NCBI taxonomy): domain Eukaryota; kingdom Viridiplantae; phylum Streptophyta; class Magnoliopsida; order Nymphaeales; family Cabombaceae; genus Brasenia; species Brasenia schreberi. The sequence continues at coordinate 10,157,786 of JAYKKT010000049.1, forward strand.
GAATGGAGCTAGCAATGTTCCTGTACCACGAACCCGACCCTCTTTACTCTAACTCTAATTGATTCTAGAAAGTTAGGCCCATCTAAAAATAAAATAAATTATAAGAAAAAATAAATAAAAGAAAGTGTCATAATTGGTGAACTCATCGTCATTCTCTACCTTTTATATATGTTCTAATTTAGATTTAGATGTATTTTACGTAAATTAGATTTCATTTCATATGTAAAAGTGAGCTCCAAATTTTTCTTTTTTAGAGACCTGTTGGGACAGGAGGATGAGGATGGGAGCAGTTTTGATTCCTGCATGGTAACCGGTATGAGGTTCTCAAACGGGGACCAAAGACCCCACCCCATGAACAAACCCTATTCATCCGTCTCTTCTAATATAGAGACACTCATGGTCTCACTTTGGCATCACTCATTGTCATCGTTACGCTTTCTCTCTCTTTCTACGGTGAAACAAGAACTCAAACCACGTCTCTAAACGAGAGATGCGTCTAATGCGCAACACACCCGTCTCTCCCATATGAGAGATGTATTGCATGCGTCTCTTATAGGAGAGATGGACATCAGTTGCATCTCTTTTACAAAAGACAAAAGAAGTGATGTTGCTTGCATCAAAGATTTTGATGCATGTTGTATGTGTTTTTTTCATAAGAGAGACGTATAGAAACAAGTATGCCATGCACGTCTTTTTTGAATGAGAATGTGCCCCCAAGGAAGAGAGTGTATTGGCAAGAGGAGAAGATAAAGGAGAGTTGAGAGAAAGTGAGAGAAGATACTTATAAACGAGGGTAAAATGGAAATAGAGATGCCTTTAGTAATACTCTAAAAAGGTGAGTTATTTAGGTTTGGTTCTGTTTTTGAAACTTAAATCTGAGAAGAAACGTAATTAAAAATAACATATATTAACACAATTAGGTATTAAAAATCCAAATAAATTTTAATTATTTATCTTTTGATGGTAGAGGATTAAAATTTAAATTTAAAAAGTAAAAGGTACACTTGTACCTTTTACAAGTCTAAATACATGAACATTTTTACTTTTAAATTCAAATTTCAATCATTCATCATCAAATATTAATGTATGAGATTTATTTGGATTTATTAGTACCTAAACCTATTACCTATACCAGTTTCTCCATATATATAAACACATTAGTTCCTTTCCACTGCCAAACATTTGATCTACACTACTATATTGTTTATATATTTTATCGGTGTTTGCAAAGTCATATGCTCAAACATAAAATTTAGCTTGGAGCCTAACTGAATATCGGACCGAACTGATTGAAATTAACAGGGCAAAAGGTATGTTTGCAAGTAGACATGACCATTTTGGAACCGAACTGTAGAACCAACCCAAAATGGAACCATTCACGATGGTAACCAGTATCGAGAAATGACAGTTCGGCTATGGTTTCACCTTTTGAAAAGTCGAACCAGACTTGGGTTTATACAATCATAGGTTCGAACCTGCGATTAGAATTGTCGGTTCAACCTGATGGTTTATAGCCTGTTAAAATTTAAAGCCTTTTGATTTACTTCTTTTTCTTATAAGATTCTAATATTTTTCAAACAAAACAAAACTTCAACATAGTTTTTTCCCTTATTTGACTTTTCAGTATGTTTCTAAAAGCAAGAAAAGAAGCCAGAAAGAAACTGACCTGTCCTATAACAGGAACTGGATCTTCCGGAAAAATATGGTTTGTTATTAATGATTTAGGGTCACGGAACCGATGGGTTCACTGGTTAAACGAGAACCAGCTATCTCATGGCAGGTACCGAACTGTCATTGATGGAGAAACAAGGAGGGAGGTCAAATATAAAGCCTATAATTTATAGCCTAAATATCATTGCTCTACATCGAGCGTTGCAGAAGCCATTGGCACTCTCACGTAACCCAAATGGAGAGAACTATGTATGATACTGCAGATGAAACTTTTCACTTATTATTATAAATTCAGCTGTCCCTTTTGGCTATTTTTAAAAGCAACCCTACTTTATCAAACATTAGCTATTTCCCTCTATATGCTGGTTGTAAAACAAATGTAAGAAAGTAATAATGTATCGAAATGTGCTTTAAAATTCAAAATCAATATAAATGAATACGTTTCATTTTCCGACTCTTGGATTTCTTGTCCAAATTAACACGCATGGTACCGTGGGTTCAGTAGATCGTGTGCCTCTTGGATTAACTGATCCTTTGTTTTTGTGTTGCTTTCAACACATTGTTTAATACACACAATTATATATATATATATATATATATAGAGAGAGAGAGAGAGAGATTGGTTTTGGCTCTATTCTTATTTGTGCTTAAATTTTTTCAAACATCTTCATCGTTCCATCATCACGATCAACCGTCGAGATTTGAATCTTAAAAAGCAACGTGTACTAGTTATTTTCTTTACTCATATGTAATACAAATGGCACAATTTATTTTTTATTTTGAATCTCCATTATTGATTACAACAATGAAATGGTAGAAATGTTTGAAGAGATTTAAGCATATATTAGAGTGAGCATATACCATTATCTCTCTCTCTATATATATATATCAATAACAACAACTAAGCCTTATCCATACTAAATAGGCCATCTCTCTCTCTCTCTCTCTCTATATATATATATATATATATATATATATATATATATATATATATATATATATATCAGCCGGTCCAGCTGAGATAATATTCAATCATTCTACTCTGTTTGACAGTAAGATATTCATATGATTCTCCTTTACGTTTTTTATTCCTATCACTGTGTGTTACTTTTGTCATCTGGGTCTTTTTCTGTGATCTGTGGGAGGATTTTCTTTTGCAAAACCCTTTAAGTCTTAGTTTAACTGGATTGGTTTGCGTATATGGTTGTACATATTGGTAGATATAACATAATATGTATCGATAAGTATTGTGTCAGTAGAAATATCGATACGATACAACACAGTTTCATTATAGAGCAAATGTACATCAATTCGATACTATCAATAGGAATTTGCAACTGGGTTTCCATGTGTGGCTCTGTATCGTAAGATACACTAATATACTCAGGGTGTATTTATATGTATATATCATTTGATGCACATGATACACCCTCAAATCCGTCACTTCATTTTATATTTCTTAACTTAATATGCATCTTGTATATTAAGAATGTTAAGGATAGTGTGTATCCTTGATATTTGAGATTTTATTCTATAATTGCAGTTTTTTTTCTCAAACCCATATGTATCGGCCTTGTCGTTATGATTGAGCCGAATGCCTTTACCGATATGGCCAACAGTGGTTTCATTCTGAAAGTGTTGCTTCTTCCTCTCAGATGCGGATGGGTTCGTGATCCCAAGCTTAATAGCAGCAGAGACCGTTGTTGCACAAGCCGGTGGTGAACCTGCAGGGTTCATCACCAAAGCTGAGTTGATCATCTTCTTAGAATAATAGATTATGTAAAAAGAAGGCTCGAAGCCCAGTGTGATGTACCTAAAAATGCATCTTTGTTTTGTTAATCTTTCGACAGTGTATTCATTACATAGTTGCATAGTTAATGACTGATTACCTTCAAAAGCTTGTGGGCAGCAGGATATCCATAGCAACGACAGAGACCTCGCCTCGAGACTGGCTTGATGCACACTGCCATGAATCTCTATTTGAGAATGTTAGGTAGTGTCCATTGTTGGCAACTCAGCATGGTAATGGTTGGACTGGCTATCCAGACCGTTACCGTGTCGGGAGTTACCAGATAGGGCTAGGTAACCGTCGGACCGTTACAGTAAAACTCGGTAACAGTCCGGATATGGATGCTCCGAATGAGGGAAACCCAGCTGAATAACCGGGAGACATAGAGCAGACACTGTGCTCTATAAATAAGAGCACAGTGTACAGTGAAATACACTTAATAAAATACAAAAAGTCTCCCTGAAAAAAACCGCTGTGAGGAAACCTCAAACGACACACATTATTTCCACTGCAGGTGTACCTTGAAAACTGGATGAAGAAGAGACGCAACATCGGACTCCGGCAACCAGAAAGCTTCAGTCGGCTTCAGCAACAGAGAAGTCACATAAGAGGCAGGTATCATAAAATTTCATCCTCTGGAAGCACAACTAGGTTGTGGACTCCTGAATTGTGCTTAGTTATTATGAGTTTCTGCAATTTGGATCTTTTCGTTTATCTGCTTACTTACTACGAGCAATTATAATTGTTGATCACTATGGTCAAAGATTTTAGGCTTAGTTTTCACCACTCAAGCTGCTAACACACACATAGATAGATAAGCTTGGCATTGCATTGATATATACAACTGTCAATTAACTATTATTCCGTGCTCTATTGGACCCAACTTCCTCCTTTGTTTACAATTCTGTCTGTTATGATCTCGTGATGCAAAGGGTTGCCATGCCCATCTCCTCGTCGGCAGGTTTGTCTAGTTGGATGGTAATTGGTTGTTGGGATATATCAATATGCTAGAAAGCCTCAAAGCGTCTAAGTATTGAAGTAATGGAGATCATACATACCATGCACCACCAAAAGTAGGACAAATAATTGGTAGAAAAAAAGAAGGATCCACCATGAGTGGAGGTGGCGGTGTCACTGGTGATGGTGATGGTGCAGCACCGCGAAAACGTCCATAGGCAACAAAAGCTGAGATCGCTGGATTGACCACCCTCCTGGTGGCACCATTCCAGCTTGGATTTCGTACGTCTTAAGTGGCTGGTATAGTATTTGTTCCCAACTTCCTTCTCAAGAAACAAAAAAACTGTAAAATTAGAAATCCAGGGCTGTGGCTTGCACACACACACACACACATATATATTATTAGTAAATGCATAATGTCTTTTGGGTACATAATCTTATATAAATATTTTCATCATTTAATTAACATGATCAGCAAAAGACATTATGTATTACCACTACACCTCTTATATATATATGCACTAGTTTGTCATTCAATCCTGATGGCTATTGATGTTGTTCTTTTATTTTATTAGAAGAATAAAAAAAAGATGCAGATCATTTGTCTCCATGCAACCTAACCTAGTCAGTACTTTAGCACGTTGATGAATCTTGAATTTTATTAAGGCAATTCCAAAGGGTATAGGATAAGGAAATCGTCACCTTCTCCTCAAATGAAATGGAAAACATCATGGCCCATATACTATTAAAAACTTTACTTTAGTACAGTACCTTAGTGTTTTATCGTGAAGTGGATTGCTCTTTGTATCATTATGACACTTAAGAGCCATCAATTAATGCCATTCATGTATGCCTGCTTACATCAATGTCACATCATTATGCACCTTAGCATATGTATGCCACATCAACTCAAAATTACTAAAAAAGAATTATTACATAGACCACTGGCATGTTATCGTGTCATAGTTATGTCTCTATGTTACATGAGAGAACAAATAAGATTATATGTTAATTGCTAAGTGTCATAATCATGCAAACCATAAGTCAGTAAAGTATAAAAATAATTTTGCAAACCAGAATTTGAAATATGCACTTAGATTACAAATAATAGTCAGAAAATTATAGTTGGTAGCCGTATTAATCTTTACATAATCCTAGCATGTGCTATTATTAATAGGTGTAATTTCTCCAAAATAGGTTAAGTTGCAGAAAGGTAAAGAGTGGTCTACCCTTAAGGATAATCACTTGAGGAGCCCTTGGATTAACCTGTGTTTGTCATGATGTTGGCCCATTATGACAGTTTGCCTGGCGCGGGAGCCGAAATACGAAAGTCGTGAGTTCGATGCCCGGGGTGTGCACAAACAGCTGGGTTCGGCATCCACTTCTTAACGAAAAAGACCGACTAGATGGAACCAGACAATCAAAAATGATCTTGCAAACAAAAGGGTCTGCTTGGAGATTTGTTTTAATCAAGCTTAATTCTTTCAAATCCCTTTGGCGAATTTTAAATATGTTCATTATCAGGCATGATCAAAATCAAAAGAAGATAATAGTAAATATTGTTGATGGAATTTGTAGCTGCAGCAGCTGCATTATTGTATCCCCAAGATCTAAAAAGTTCTCGATTTCATTTAATAGGCCTACTATCTTCAACATTTAAAAGGCTCAAAATCTTGAGAATTTCTTGTTCTTGGTTGCTGCCCAATCGTCCGATTGACTGATGGTATGGTCTTAAACATGTGAAAACATATGATGCCTGCCTGTGCCAGCTCAAAGAGTTGACTCAACGCCTGACTGAAAGAATTCCTGAGACACCTGTCATTATCTTATTGGCTGAATTAACTTCCCACCAACACCGACTAAACGAAGTCCGGGGCGGCTGATATATATATATATATATAGTATACAAGCTTGCACTCTAGATTCATGCTTCTCTCCATCCCCACAAACACACCACCAAGTACACATTATCGCGATGTCGAAGGTATTCCCTAATGAATTCTATTAGTTTTATGTGACTTTCTGTAAATCAATCTTTAAGTTTCATTACTTCAGCAAAAAATTACTTATTATGGTAATTTTTCAGGTTTACTCAATTGTGATAAAGATGAGATCGGATTACTCCATCTATGAGAAGAAGATGAACAAAGCAATATGCTGCAATGTTTGTGTTTGCGGTAACTATTCATCTTTCATGTGCGCAATATGCCTCATTTTGGTAGTCAAGTCAATACGCACTGCCTTTAGTTATTGCATCAGTTTCTTCAGTGATGGTTGATTGATCCTGTATTACTCACAAGTTGGTCACTCTGTGAGCGGCTTTGCTTGTTGTTCGGTATACTAACTTTGCTAGTTTTATCTTTTGATGGCTAATTATGATGATCATTTAAAGAGCTGCAAAGCGTAAGCTTCAATGAGAAAGAAAACAAGGTGACATTAATCGGAACTTTTGATCCTTATAAGATCATGACGAAAGTCTACCGGAAAGTCGGCAACTCCATCGATGACTATGAAATAAAAGAGATTGTAAAAGAAGAAATAGCTCCCAGCGAGGACGGGAAGGACGGGAAGAAGGTTAAGAAGAAAGTCACATTCATTTTGCCGCCGGAGGGTCCGAAGAAAGCTATTAAACCTCTTTCGGATACGAAAGCATCTCATCCAGCTGCGGATCCTCCCCTCCCTAATCCAGAAAAGAAGCCAACGAAGCCCAAGCCGATGATGGAGTCGTCTGTAGTTGTGTCAAAACCAGTAGCCATGGCATGCTCGGGTTGGGTGATTGGTGACTCGGTTGGTTGGTGCCCTAGTGGGTGCTGCTACAGAGCTCCAGACCATGGTATGCATGAGCAGAAACCATGCACATATGCCGGTTATGGTTCTCAGAACATTCATTATGTTCAAAATTGCGACTTCTTCAGTGAAGAAGATTCTGTGTGCAAGCAAATGTAGATATGAATTATCAAAAAGGTCTCTGGTTTGGTATGTGGTTCATGCTTGATTGCTGTTTGTGGGCTCTACCTTCTGTGCCATTTCTAAAAATTTTGTCGAGTGTCGGCAATGCTAATCATCTAACCCATGTGTTTTTGGCGTACTTTTGTATGCTACTGCATTTGCCTATGTTCTTTGTTTAGAGAGGCGTTTGAGAACCAAAAGACTCGTCGGAGAAAAAAATCCTGGTTCCGAATCTTGAGGCTTGTGAATCTACATGAAATCTGAAATCCCCAGAACGCAAATTGAGGTTCTTCATGGGAACCTCAATTCTCCTGCAGCCCCTAGTTTTCAAGTTGGGAATTGGAGAATTAGGAGATCTTGGAACTACATTTCTCGAATTTTCCGCATTTGAGCTCATGAGGATTCGTAGGCCCACATCAGTTCTAGATTTCTGTGCAGCAGTTCCTTGAATCAGAGTCAATCTTCAAGTGTGCTGTGTGTGTGCGTACATGACAACACGTCTGCGGGTGGGAGAGGTGGGTGGTAGCCTGCACAAGCATGGAAATCTACAGCGAGAATATGCCATAATATCAAGTTTTTTTTTTAAAGCATAACATCAAGATAGTTAATGCTTCTTCACCTTATTTTTGGAGGTCTCCTTATGTACTTATATTATATATACGTTTATTTGCTGATGCTTCTTTGGAAGCAAAATTTAATGAGATTTCCTTTTTGCCAAGAAAATTTCTGGAGATTTTATTTTTGCCAAGAAAATCCCCAAATTACCCTCTCCACACACACATACACACGCTTGCATGCATGCAACAGGCACGAGCCACACGCACACAGAGTCCATGGAGGAGGGAGGCAGAAGGCCCTCTACCGACAGAGAGAGGAAGTTCACAATGGTTAAGTGCCTCCTGTGATGCACGTGAGCACATGCCAAGAAAAATAGAAAGGGAAAATGCAAGTTGCAAGCTCACCAACCTCATGCAAAGTCCAGTTTCTCTCGTCTAATTTAACAATCCGAAATTGTACCATTAATATGCTGTATTGGTGTTAAATTAATGAACCCACTTCTTAAGCACTCTTGCAGCTTGACTGCGTGCAAGTATCTCGCATATTGATAGCCTTGCAACCGACGACTGCTTGTGTTCAGGATTCTCACATGGTGCTGGGCCGATACAGTCTACAACTTATTTATTTGACACAGATGATATAATCCACTAATGTTTTCCGCGACCATTTTACAGTAAACATTAACAGCAAAGTAACACACGCACACACATAATCCAGTGTTTGTGATACAATCGTGATTTTTATCAGTACAACAGAATGCTTTCTTATGGTGATAATATCATGATTTATCACTATGAATTACCGCTAACTCTGGGGGCTACTGGATAATCCCCACTTTGCATAAAGTATGCTTCTGCTCATCCTGGTAGGAATAGGATTGCTTGAAACTTGCCTAAGAAGTAGAACTAAAAAAGCTGATTTAGCTTGTCCTGGTATAAACAGCAACTAAGTGCATATATATATATATATATATATATATATATATATATATATATATATATATATATATATATATATATATATATATATATATACCATAATGCCTTCAGCTTGCACATTGAGTGACCAACAGCTTTTCCTGTTCTTGACCTGCAAAAAATACGTCCACAACACGATGTCCCAAGTCCTTGACAAGTAAGAGTATTTTACTTCATAATTCAAACTGCAAGCAACCAACCATAATTCCTCCAGCTTGCCCAATTGAGTGACCAACGGTTTTCTCTGTTCTTGACCAGATCGATGCAAAAAGCACGTCCACAACACGTCTCAAGTCCTTGACAAGTAAGAGAATTTTACTTCATGATTCAAACTGCAAGTCATTTAATCTCACCCAGCTGCAGACGAGCGACAAAGAGAACAATAGTAGGCAGAGATTCTGTCAATAAAAAACCAATATGTAAACATGCATCAACGTTAACAGCGTGCCACCACAAAAGAAAAGCAGCAGCAGCATGCCCCAGAATGTTGAATATACATGCAAGGGCCTTTCTTATTATATTTTCTTGAGGTTACGACAGGGATGCCAAAGGCAGGCAGGCAAGCCCTGGGTATTGAACTCACTACCTTCACTTTGTGAGTCGAGTCCCCTGCCAGGTGATTTAACACTCTGGAGTGCAAGAACCCTTGGTATTTAATCCTTGCACAATTAGCACCTTAAAAGGACAATAAAACTTGGATGATTCGTGATAGTGCTTGCATGACGTGATAAATAAACAAGTTCTGGTAGTCAAGCATCTATCAAGTGATTTCATGTGCATAAAGCCGATGATAGATGGGAATTGCAGAAGAGCTAATTCTGGACTTTGGGAAACCATGATATCAGCATGGCATTCGAAATGCAAGATGTCAGATTACAAGCTTGGCCAACATGGAAAAGCCACTTGAAAGAATAAATAATGGACAAAATTAGTTGACAGGATTTGGCCAAAAGCCATCAAATCCAAGGGAATCAAGCGTAGACGTTATAGAAGAAACTTGAAGTTCAGAGATACAAGTCGGAGAGGGTTCTTTGGTTTACATAAGAGTATCCCACGACCAACCACATAATTGTCATGGTCAGGATGCGTTTTATTTTGAAGATGAATAGAGCTTAAGTTAACAACTTTCATAGTAAACTTTGAGATTTACACATTCTCGATCTCAGGGATACTGGACAGAGTAGGTCGCTGCAAAGAGGACAGCAATGGCTGTCACCATAAATAGGTAAAAGGACGGAGATTCCTCTTTCACAGTTGATCAGTAGCCTGCAACCGTTTTAATTCAGTTCAGCGGCACAACTGATGCTGGTTCTTTAATTTACATACCAACTAAATTGATATCCTTGGTATATGTTCTTTTCCTGATCAGCTTAAATTCATTCAAGCAATCAGTATCTATTCCTGCCAACTTCTCTTCACTAGGAACTTCTATTCGAGTGTTCTGATCAGAAATCACAGGTTCATGTCTGCCTAGGCGAATCTCTCACGTTAGAAGAAAATAGCAAGAGCTAAAGCTTGCATGTTTGGCGATCACGTAAGGTCAGATAGTGCTTGTTGACGTCAGCATCAAACACAGTGGATGTTGTAGCAACTAGCTGCTTGAAGCATCAAGTGCGTAAGACAGTCGGCAAGCATAATCATTATTGGGCAGTAGACTGAGCTAATTTTATTAGGATTTACCAATGAGGGAGGTCTTTGTACAGCAATCTGCTTTCATATCCTATGCTCATTTAGTTCATTAAGCTACTAAACCCATACAATATTTATGATACCTAGGACACTTTTTAGGATCGTAGAACACTTTTGGACACAAATGCCACATCCTAAGTATGTGAACCATCAGAGCCCAAGACCTTCTGTCTGGCATGAACATGAAGAACTACTCAAACTCCTCGCAGAATGTTTACTATTTCATAAGCACATCAATAAAGGCTTTAGTACAAGCACGTAATATTTCAAGAATAGTTTACTAAGACAGTATATTTTCATAAACAAGATATTTTTAAGACCGAAGTAGACATTCTTTCATGAATAATCGACACACATATATCTATATATCTATTTACACTCCAGAAGTACTGACCTTCACAAAAGAGATAAATCCACGTGTTTTATTATGTATGACCTTTGGCAATTGTCAACAATTGTCAAAATGACCTGTGATGCTTTATGAAAAGAGAAAACCTTGGAGATGAAATGGGCTTTCAGGTAATTTGGACAAACAAGAGGCCGGTTTCTCTTGGATATGTACGTGTTTCCAAATGATTGGGACAAGTTCCTGAAACATTTCATTCTTTTATTTATGGTTGATGGAAAATGTTTTGCCAACATTGGATACTCATACACTTGGTGTATTATGGTGTACAGCGTAGCAATGAAATATTAGTTGCATGCTTTACCTATTCCCATAACATATATTTAAACCAAATTCACACCAACACATAGGCAATCAAATTGGTGTTCTACAAGTGTTGTCAAGAAATTGGAAAAGGTTAGTCGGTCCAGTCCGGTCTAGGAAATGCTAGAACAAAAGGAGGCAATCTTGTCAGCAGCAAGTTCGTTAACTTGGCCCCATAACAAGCTTAAATTATCATGTAGTAACCACCATCAGTCTAACCATAGATCAAGATTGGTATACATGTAAATGGCTGTAGGTACCTAGTTACCAAGACTTCTGTGTAGGATACCATATTTAAGTGAAAATATAATGTTCATGTGGCACAAATTTGAACAAAAGCTTATGTACTTGAACACTGACTAAGTTCACTATGAGGAAGGCATGCATCTAGCACAGCAATCAAGAATAAAGATATGTTTAATAGGAGCAGTACATCTGATGCCTTAACTCTTCAGTGTTACAAAAATAAGCATTCCTTCTAAACCAAAACCAAAATAATGCCTTCTCCAACAGAAAGCGGATAAGGAGTTTCCTCTATTTTTGTAAAAGAGTAAACTGGGAAAGAAATCCGGATGGTAACTTAAAAAAACAGCAAAAAAGTTCCCCCTTCTAAATTGTCCTCAACATGCTAATGCACTTTGATCTTTTCAATCTGTACTATTGTCATAAAGTTCATAAATGGTATTTAACAATGTCCAGAAGAACTATGACATGAATAAATTATGAGTAGGGACAATGTCATTATAAGATAAACTGATAAAGATCATATGAAGGAGAATTTGCTGAACAAGATAAGATGAATTCCCAACACAAAATGCCACATACACTTGTATGTAAGTGGTCCTAAAAGCATGCTTTGAAGCACAAAAAGGTTTCAACAAAGAAGCTAACTCCGCATGAAGTTAGTAGGCACTCCAATACAGAGATGAATTTTAAATACACAAATACAACCATGATGTTTATCAGTTTATGTTGTAGTGCAAGAATAGAAAATGATCTCAAAAAACTCTCGCCCCAATTCAAACAAGAATTTGTCTTGACAAAAAACCATATATATCTACTGGCAATTAAAAGAAGTTCTTAACCTCAATTCCAACAATAACAGCACATTACCAGTCTACCCTTACATCCAGCCTATTCTCACACACAATTGTGTCACCTAGAGGGCGCAACACAATGACTTGCTAGGATGTCAACCATCCTAATACTATTCTCGCTCAAGCATACTTTATCCTCCATCTGAATGGAATTCTTTCTGTTATGATGGAATCTAGTGCATTAGTGCTGAAAAGATCACATCCTAGTAAAGGATCAAATAGAGTTTTATGCTGGTTATCAGCTACCTAACAAAGCGGTCCTTTATCCAAGCTTGAACAAGCTATGCAAGGATGAACCTTCACCATACTTGGAGTTGAAGAATATTGCCCTAATGAAGAAAAAATAAGCTCCTGTTTGTCATGGTCAACTGGGTAATTTCTATTGCAAGAATGAGATCTGTAAAAGATGTATTAGAAGTTATATCAAAATTATCTTTACAAGATGTAATTTAAAAGTTATATGAAAGTTATTATTCGAACTAAAGAGTGTTAATCAGTATCCCCTATTTTTGTTGATTTTAAGTAGATTGTTGCATGTTTGAAGTGGTTATCATGGTAAGGTACTAGTGAAGCTATACTTCCCTAGTTGGTTTCCAGAGTTGCATCTAGAGAATGAATAGTTGAAAGCCAGCAACTGTAGGAAACGAACTCAACATCCACATATGTAAAAAAATCTTAATCAGGAAAAAGATAATTCCAGAAAGCAACTACATACACATTGTTTGGAAGAAAAAAGATTACTCTCAGCCAATAAAACAAAAATAAGGTTACAAGGATAAGCAATGATTTGATACAAAATTTAATACTAAGCCATGTTATAAGTCCTAGAGGATGGCTCAAAACTTTGTCTGAAACATTGAGTTTCATGAGACAAATCTAAGGACCTAAGTTGTGGTACATGGAAGCAAAATCCATGCATAACTGCTGATCCCTCTGATCTCCCCAGCCTTTGGATTCAGCACGGTAGACACCTTGCCACTCATAGACATGTACACCCCAATCTGTATCGATGTTTGGATGCTTATCTGCTTGTTCAAACTCGATATCCAATTTGCCATTGTCAATGCAAGCTGTGTTCTCCTCCTGCCCCTGATGCAGCCCACATTTACCAAAATGAGCTGCACTCCTTCTGGACCCTCTCAGTGTATAAACACGTGATCCCCAAGATGGATACACAGTAGCTCACGTCGTAATGTCCCAGTTATAATCATCAAAAGAACAAAATTCTCTAGCCTTTTCGTGAATCTTCCTCCACATAGTTCTATTAAATGCATAGCCGATGTTTCCAATCTTCTCAGAGATCAAGCTATTCCAACCTTCCCCTTTCGATTTAACATCAGAAAGTGCCAAGTTAGCAGCATAGCAGTTTGAGCACTTACTCTGCTTCAGCTTAGTCAATAGCTGAATATTTCGATAAGCATTTGGGAATATGTAATGGTCTTCTTCAATGAACAAAATATGTCCTTGATGCCTCCTGGTTTCTTCCAAACTGTTCCACACTGTATTCATCATCCACCACCAGTGGTGCTTCAATGACACGATCCTAGGTGATCTATGGTTCCCATACTGATCGGGATTTCCAGTACAATTATCAGCAGCGGAATCTTGTTTGCTCCTGCAGTCCGCGGAGGACATACCGGGAAACAAATCCGGAAACAGATGAGGTGAATAAGGAGCAAAGATCTGCTTCACTTGACAGAACCTGATTCCCTCGATGATTGAATTCATCTCTTCAAAGTACCCATCATGGCTGACAATCAGCAAGGTCTCACCGATTCCCTCCACATTTGACAAGCTATCAACAACCACTTTCAGATAATTCGGCCTATTGTGTACATACAGAACAATAAGAACATGATCCTCTTTCAAAGTGGGGAAGAGGTCCAAATTTCTTGGTGGCAAACGGTTTCTCTTCTCCAATGACAAGGATAACTCGGTTCGAATCGGAACAATTGGTATGGTCACAACGTCCAATAACTCATGCCCAGCCTCCAAAGGAAGCCGATCAACAAACTCTTTACGATGAGCCCAGTGAGAAGAGATCTCTGAGAGAGTGTCTTTCCTTAAAAAATGCAACCACACCCACAACCACAAACAGAGAAAAGAAACAAAGGAAACAAACGCCTCAAGCCTATCCCATTACGGGGTGTTCTTCTATGGAAAGGCATATCTGTTACCAAAAAGGTCTACAAGATATCTTCGACAACAATGAATCAATAAATGTGGACGCACGGGAACATTACCAACATCAATTATCAGCATAAGAAACAGTGGTACCTCATTCGCATCACCCAAACCAACTGAAAGAGATATATTTGC